>CM046874.1:260037674-260460478 GCA_025667525.1 Glebionis coronaria | reverse complement strand
CAGCGTGAGAGTAAGTAATCAGTTTGAGTAATCGGTAAGGTTTTAGAGTCTTGTATGGGTTGTACCTTTGAGGTTCCTTTTATACCCGGTGAAACCCTAATTGGCTTCCCCATTATTGCGGCCTAAGCAAGAGATAATTACCATATATAATAAGATCCTTATCACGTAAATAAGGAGAGTATATATCCTCTTAACTTACGTGAATCGTAATCCTAGTTAAATTATGATTCTGTCTGACCCTGTCCGCGTGCGGCCAGGACACGGTTAAGATAGAACCGTGCGCGACAGTGGCTTACTGGGCCAAATGGGCTTCAGCGCTGTCTGTCCATGATCCATACGTAATGGATACGGATAGTACCCGTGGGTCAGGCTGTACAACCCGACTAGGGACTATACGTCATCATGTCCCCCTAGTATAGTAGTTGCACGACGTGTCGCGGCTACTAGACTATAAATAAGTGAATCACACATTAAAGTAAAAATAAAATCTTGAAAATACAAAGAAATTTCAAACGTTCCCGCCAGAACATACACATTCATCCCCCCTTTTACCTACCCCTTGGGAATCGGAAAAAGTGTCTGCCACATCAGCATGTCGATTCATCTCCCACCGTTAGATGTTGCAAGTGGATCACACGTGGCAATCATCCATACATAGCAACGGTAACCCTTGGAGTATATATATTCGATTTTCCTTTTCACTATGATTCTCACAGTAAAAACACACTAGCCGCCATTAACAAATCTTCTTCCCTCAGCGCGAACCAAGTGATCAAGAAAGGTAATTTGTACCGCGACCTTGTTTCTATTTAATTGTTAATCCTCAGAATGGTAAACCAACTTCAAAGCATCACCTCTCAAATTTCGTTCACATCCGAATACTATATCCCCATGAACCTTCATCCTGGAGTTCCTGCTCCTCGAGCAAATATAGGAGATTTCCTAGATGGGAAAATAGGGGTATACACTAAATTATTCGAGTTTGCCAACAACTGTATCCCTCTTTCGCGCTTCCTTGTGAATGTCCTTGCTTACCATGAAATACACATATCCCAATTGCAATGTACTGGTGCAGCCAAAATATTCAATTTTGAAATAAACTATCGTACACTAAGAGTAAACCCTACTATAAATTTATTTTGCGCTTTCTACACACCCGCATGTGCCAACGGGTGGGTGTCGTTCTCAAAACTCATTGGTTACCAACAATGCTACGAAGAAAAATTGATTTCCTTAAAACTATGGAATACCAAGTTCTTCTGGATCGACAACATTATATTTTCTCATGATTTTCCATTCGTGACCCCAAGAGACGCTCAGGAAAGATCCAAAACCTGACCCTGGTTCATACACCGACGGCGATGCTAAGGTGATAAATGTTAACCGCGGACTTATCTAACCTTATCATGAAGCGTTCTTGTACCAAATTGGCTTAAGCCATGCGCCCATTGTGGGTGAGGGTGAAATTCCGACGGACAGGGTTAGTGATCATATCCCAGCCTCTTGTTACTTTGTAAGTACTCCAGACCTTTGCTTTTTGACTAACTTGCTTTGTTCGCCCTTACTTTTGAAGAAATAGATATTCTTAATATTATCAGGAGTCGCGCACCAAAGAATCTCAACATGCATCCCCGTCCCCTAGAAGAGGGTGAGCCACCGGTGGATGTGGCCATAGCTGGACGCACACTTGCCATTGAGGTAGAAGAGTCTCATTCTCACACGCTCAGGAAATCCCCAACCATACTCCTCTGCAAAGTGTAGTGGCGTAACAACCACCAAACCCACAGGAGCAAGAGAGTAGCATAAATCTCGAGTCCTTAGGTATATCTGAGGGTGCTGATATCGTCATGGAATAGTATGACGCCAAAGAGGAAGCTACCTCCAGTCTTGTTATTTGGAAAAGATGAAGGGCCACCCTTGAATTTTCAAGGAAGTCCGCTCGGACCGAGGTCGGACAAACGTCCGTCGTCGCCCCGGATGGGGCAGAAAAAGAAGACACACCGCCACGCATGTATGAATAAATTTTTGGAGAGAACTTTACTGACTCTCCCACGAAGACTCCTGCCTGCCATCACCAGTCCAAGGTACTTATAATAGTGAAAAATGCTCATGATATCTAACACTCATTATTAAGAAAACTAAAAGTGATCATTTTTTGGACAACCATGAGATCGAGAGGCCCACCCTAGCAGCGACCATTAGGCCAATCCCCTTCGTAGCTACTCCTAGTGCGGAGAAGCCTTCGTCGGTTGTGAATGGGGGAGTTGTCACAGCCGAAGAGGATATTTTTGTGCCCAAATGGTGCGTCCTCAGATCGTCTGATCTATCTGGGGCGTTTGACTGCTAGAGCTTCCTAGTCAACCTTACCCCACCAGGCCGAGTCTAACTCCTGATAACTTTTCCAATGTGGCTTTCAAGGATGAGGTAAACTTTGTTGTTGTATACAATGTTACGATTGTGTCGCGCCTGAGAAGAAGATTCCAAGAGCTGTCCAACCAAGACCATTCTTCCGAAGCCCACCATGCTCAAATGCTGAAAGAAAGAAGTAAAGAGCTGGTTGAGGCCCAGATGAAGCTAGCAAGTGTGGGAAGCCAGAGCAAAAATGGACGCATCTATCATTCATTACTTAGCCAAGGAGAAAACAAACTTGCTTGTGACAGTTGCTGAGGAGCGTGCGAAACTCGAACAGCTTCGCTCTAACAATTCATGGGCAATGAAGAACCTTGAGGCAGGGAAGGAAAAAAATGTCAAAGACATAGACTCCCTGAGCGCAGATGTGAAAGAAAAAATGCACAACCAGGATGTTAAGCTCCAGCGCTTCAGCCTTGAGTACGATGAGGACTTGTATCCACGCGTGATGTCAGCAGTGGCCGAGAAGCGTTTGTTAGTGCGCCATGGTCTACGAGTAACCACAATGCAAGCATTAGAGGCTCAAAATATCAAGAACGCTTTTGCAGAGTCTGTGATCGTGGCTATGTATGCGGGTACAAGTGCAGCTCTGGAGCGGGCGCGCAAGGAGAAACGGTTGACCAAAGATCTCACCCAGACATCCTTCTATGATTCTCTTTGTCACACCCCACCATGGCGGAATATGGAGTGCGACGTATGGATATCATCACAACAATAGCGTGTCTATAGAGATAACTAAATAAAATGGAAATATCATAAATGGTGACACAATGTCATGAATATATCACAAACAATGCGGGCGTCTAGGTAAGTAGGTAACAGGTCTACCTCTTACCAAAAGACATAAAATTAAAAAATAACAAACATATAGGTGTCTACAAAGTATCACTTATTCAAACATATGTAAAGACTAAGAGGAAAGGGGGGTTCCCCCAATGCAATCCTAAGCCTCCAAGCTAGCCACTCCTATTCTCACGCTTAACCACATTCTCACCTAAAAGAGACACTAAAACACGTCAACATAAAGTTGGTGAGAGTCATAAGTTTAGACTCCAACTCCAAATCAATTATAAGCTGTGAATAACAACCATTAACAAAAGTACATATGGACAATGTGCTACAATTATGTATTAACAACTAGCATTCAAGATTAACCAATCACCACAAATCCAAGGCTCCAAGTCTTACCGATAACTACAATTCCAAGGCTCCAAGCCTTACCAATCACCATGGTCCCATAGGCGCCCATACACCTATGAACCAATCCCAAGGCCCCGCCTTGTCAACATCCCCTTGGTACCAAGTCAAACTACAAGAACTAAGACGGTACGTGTCCCCCGATCCAAATTATAAACACAATCAAGAATCACATAACAGCTAATCACAAAAGTGTACACACAATTCCATCACAAACCATAAAAACATTTGTGTTTTTGATTGTTTTTAATTTTTTTTTGATTTTGGTGTATCTTCGTAGACAACAATCTACCAAATCTCTCCTCGAATCAAACTCTTGATTAAAGAAGCCTCAAAAGAATGAAAACGATCACGTGGAGTGAACGCCTTCGAATGAATTTAGAACTTTGGTGAAAACCAAATTGTTCAAGAGGGTTTAATCACAAACAAAACCAAGCAAATATATTATACGTAATAATACTTTGGGCGGCAAAACCCTCGATTAGCCTTCAATCTCAAAATACTCACAAGCAAGCGGGGAAACGAGGCGGCGCGAAGCACTTAAGAGCCTTTTTCCTTCGGGTATATTTTATAATACCCGCCTTATACCCACCTTATAGTTTGTATTTTTCAAAATCGAGCTTCACGAAAGTATTTATCTATTTTTGCCTTTTTCTTTTGTTTGAGATTCGAATACAACAATTAGGAGATCAAATCCCAATTAAGGTTGTGTTTTTACACTTTTGGAGATATTTTGTATTGATTGTGATACTTAATACAATATAGTAATAATAATTTCACAAGAAAAACCAAAAAACCGATAATACGTATTAGTAGATTTCTACTAATACAAATACTATTTATGGTTAATATTGAAAACAACAAGACAAATTAATCACGACACACCTCCCCGGCAGCGGCGCCAAAATGATTGTAGTGTTTTACCACACCTTTAGGAAAAGGAGGTAAATAGGGAAATTATTAAATACGACGGTTTAGGAAAACCGTGTACAAATGACCCTAATGAAGTTCGTTTCCCAAGGAGGTATATGTGTGTGAGTAATTCGTAATTGGTTTGAGATTAATATTGGATAGAAGGGGATGAGAAAAGAGGATGACGAAGACGTGAAATTAATTACTACTATGACTAAACGTAAAACCGTAAAATGAGCAAAAATAAAAATTAATTCTAAAAATTACCAAAAATTTACCAAAAATAAAAATAAATAAACTAAGATTTTACCAATGATCAAAACTTTTTCAAACCTTTTAATTAATTAAATATTAATTTTTAAATGCTAATTAAAGCCCTAAAAATCAAATTAATTATCAAAAAGCCCAAATAAAGATTTTTCAATAGGTAAACCTCTAAAATGACCTAAAAAGATTAAAAACAATTTTTATAAAATTTTAAACTAATAAAAACTATTTAAAATGATTTAAAAACTATTAGAAATTAAAATAATTATAAAAATTAATCTAAAGATGATAAAATTAATCTAAGAGTTGCAAAAATCATATTTTAATTTATTTAAGCTAAGAAAAATATAAAAAGTGCAAAAATGTGAAATTTGGAAAATAATAATAAAATAATATTAAAAATCCAAAAATTATAAAAAATTCTAAAAACTTGCAAACTAGTTTATTTAACCTAAATAAACAGAAAATGAAAGTGAAATTACCAAAATACCCCTATTGGGCCCCCAAATGGGCTAAAAGCAAAATCAGTCAACCTTAATGGACTTTTTAGCCCAAAAAGTCAAAATAAGCCCAAATGACTTGGAAAAGCCCTATCTGACTCAAAATTCAATTCTAAACACAAAACTCTGAAGGCCCAAAAGCTGAAAATGAGCTTATCACAGCTTAATGAATAAACAGCTTATTCTTATTGGCCCAATAAGCCCATTAAGCAATAAACCAATGCCATAAGCTCTGCTTAAACACACAACCTTCTTTTGGGATACTAAAGAGATCTGTAAAAATAAATTTTGAAAAAGCACACTAAATAAGCCAGAAATAAGCCAAGAACAATTCCACAAAACGACAAAATAGTCGGGATAGAGTTCTAGGCTGTTTCAGAAGCTCTAGTTTGTTGCAAAAGCTCACAAATAACTTAACTAAGAATAATCAATCAAGAAAATCACAAAAAGCCAAGTAGAATAAGCTGTAAGAACCAATAAGCTGGCTGAAAAAGCCAAATAAGCTAGTTTTCTAGCAAAAGCTTAACCAAAAGACTTGTAACCTTCCAGACTTGTTATTAAACTGAGAAAAATGAGTTCTATTACAAAACCAAGTTGTTGCATGTACCAATAAGCAAAACAGATTCAATAAGCTATATGACCAAGTTTGACCAAAAGTCAAACGCTGACAAGAGTAAATTAAACGCTGACAAGCACAATTTTGGATGTTGACAGACTTAATGAAGTGTTAAAACTTTGTTTTCACCCTGTTGGTCAAGGCTTGAGTACAAACCTTGTGAATCAAGGTCTACCAGTTGGGGAGACTTGATGAGTTTTGGCACAAATAAGCCAATAAGCCAGTAAGCTTATAAGCTATCAACAAAGCAATCCAAATAGCCAAATATCCTCACAAGCAGCACATAAACAGGATTCAAGCAAAAAATCAACAAGCCTTACACTAGAAATACAAATGCAAGCACCAAATGAGGTGGTCACTTTGCTGATGCAAATGACCACTTCAGCCAACTTTGATAAGCTATAGCACGCTCAATAAGCCACCAAATTCAACAACCAGATAATCAATAGATAGCTTATCACCCAAACTATTCCCAAACCTGATTTCAGACCTTAGATCCAACAAACAAAGAAGATATTGGATCTGATGTGTTTGACCAATTCCAAAACACCTTTTATCAGATTTTTGCAAAACTTCAAATCCCTTTTCTAAACTTTCAGAAACTTAACCAATGACTAAAACTTGTATATTATGACTTGTTTAGACTTCCCAAACCCTAAGAACCAAAGGCACAAGGCCATAAGGCCTTATGAACAAGTAATCCCAAACAATCCTTTATTAAGCACTTTTCAAACAAAATTCTTAATCCTTCAAACAACCTACTGATTTTATAGATCAAAAAGCTACACTAGGTGACAACTAACAGATTGCAACCATAAAACACAAAGCACAAACACAAAATCACCAATTCACATACCAAAATACAAAACAGAAAAGATCATATGATTTTTTAGAGGAAACTTAACAAGAGCTTATACCTGTCCTCCACAACATCCTAGGAGGACCAGCAATGCTCCTTGGACCTTGTTCAACAACTAGAACAAGACCAAGGTACTTCAATAAGAAAGATGGATGACTGCCTTGGTTGATGTTTCAAAGAAGAAACTCAAGGGCTTGATTTCTTCAACACAATGAACAAACAGCCCAACCAAAGGCCCTAATCCCTTCACAAGCTTGGTGTCAACAAGCTTGTAAGAGCTTATAGCTTTTGGTTAAGGATTAGTACAACAAAAATGGCAAAATCAGAAACCTTTTTTCAAGATTTTATCAAACTTGAAAACCTTACCAAACATAAACGTCCTTGAACCAAATGATTCAAGCACACTTATAACATCAAATGGAACTCATAATTACCCTTAAAACAACACCAACTTTCAAAAACATAAAAAGGAATTACAATTTTCTCAAAATACCAACTTTTATAAATTTCAAAAAGGAATTACAATGTTTAAAAGGTAAAACTGGAACAAAGGGACTCTCACAAGTTGAGGTCTCCTTTTATAGGACTAACAGATGATTCTAGAATGCTAAAAACCCGAGCTATGAATTCTCAAAATTGCCCTTGAGTGCTTGATGTCGTTTGATGTATGTGAGCTGTCCAAATGAATTAGGGACGTTCATTTTAGCTTTGGAGTGAAGCTATGACTCTAAGCTGTTGATCTTGACACGTCAGATTCCTTGGAGAGAAAGTTGTGTTTTGATTGGTTGACGTGTGAATGGTTGGGACCCTTGGTGAGAGGGGATGAGGGTTTTGTGTGTGGGATGGGTTTCTGCATGTGTGAATCACACGTGGGTGTGGGTAATTGGGATTTACCATTTGGTTTAAGTGGAATGGTAACTGGGGGTGAAAGGTGAACAGTAACACCTTTGATACGTTTTATGTGGAAAGATAAGCTGTTTGGCGCAATTTCCTTGTTTGAATGTTTCATTGCCCATCTTTGGTCCTTGTTCTTTGGCAAAACTAGTAAAACACGTTTTTCAGCCACCAAAACTCATTTCCTTTGTTATTCAAGTTCTGATTTTCACACTTTTGCCCTAAAACTTTGGCAAAAGTGTTTCAAGTGTAATTTTTGCCATGTTTGAATATTTGAGGGACTGATTTTGGACATTCTTGATCTTCAAAGGTCTTCAATGTATCTTTGACTTCATGAGGGACCATAATTGACAATTTAGAATTGTTGAGGGACTAAACTTGTCATTCTTCAAAGTTAAAGGACCATTTTGTAATTTTGACAAACTTAAGGGACCAAACTTGTATTTATGATATCACAAGGGTTTTAAGTGTCATTTCTTCATTCATTGAGGATCAATCTTGTACATCTTCAAGTCTTCAAGGGTTAATCTTGGATAAATCATGAACTAGGGCCCGGTTCTTTGTACGGCTTCATTTCTCGTGTCAGTTTTTCCTTGTTTCTTGTGATCTTTTGTCTTTTTCACGATATCCATACCTAAAACACACAAGTAAACAAATACAAGCATATATATGGTATTTTATGATATTTTAATGCATTTAAAGCCCGAAAAGAACGATGAGATCATGTATAAATGCCCTCTCATCACTCCCCCATACTAAGCTATTACCGTGCCCTCAAGCATTGCTAGAATAAAGTATCTAAGCATCACCAAAGTTCAATTTTGTTACCCTTTATTGTAAAGTAAAAGACTTGCAACAATACTACGAAAATGTGTAAAGACATAATGTATGATTTTCATCACGAATGTGACTTTTAGGGTCAAAGAATAGAAACAAGTAAATGTCCCATAGAGTAAATTTCGTCATCCTTAATTGTCATACATTCCATGCTAAGTGCAAAAACGAGATCATTGTTGGTACAAGTCACAATGCTAACACTACTCATACGTCCAAATTGTGTAATACTTTTTCTCCCCGCAATCCTAGTTATTATAAAAGGAAATGGGTTACTAGCATTTTTTAACTATTTGTCATGGATCACAAGTGATTCATATTGACTTATTTGAGTATTTATTAGTCCGAAAGCAAAGTAGCACGATTTAATCGATAGTTAGCCGAAGGACAAAATCTTTTAAAACGGCTTCTCGTGTATCTCCTTAAGTTCATATCTTGGCATAACTTGTTTCACGATTTGAGACCTTTCTCGGACCGATATTTGGCATGTACTTCATACTTCAAATCTTGGGAAGACGTTTTTGAAATTATGGTCTTCTCTTCATATTTAGGAATTTCTTCACTTGACGTTTTTGAGAGATTCTTCATATTTGGACCACGACTTCATCATTTTTCTTCAATCTTTATTTTGGACTTTGATATACAACGATCTGCCTCCTTTTCGGACTTGGATATATTTATCCTCATACCTTGTAAGGGTCTTTTTGGATAGACTTTCTCCATGATCTTTAGGGGAGTAATTGCTTTTCTTCGTGTGTCTCGATCCTTCATATTGATTTTGGAATAATGATACTTCACATCATCTTGGATCTTTAGCAACAAAATAGAGCTCCTCATGCCTTGTTAGGGCCTTTTTGAATCTTCACCAATCTTCGCGTCCCGCTTCAATAAGTTATGCCTTGGCTATGAACTCTATTCAACCCCGAGCAACTTTTAAACGATCTTGTGGTAGAAGCTAAGTAACCTTTTAAATCGTACGACCTTACTTATTGCAATTATTTTTATTCCTAACGCATTGATCTTATGGGAAGAAAAAGCCACAATTAAAAACATATGAGTTTTTGAAAGAACATTTTCATGTTCTACGTTTAGCATGATCACTTGTCTAACTCTATCACTTCTCGTTCTTCACTATATAAAGACCTCTAATTAAAGAGACTCGTGAATACTTAGCCATGCAAGTCAAATTTAATCCAAATTTGGATTAGCTTTCATTAAGACTATATCAAATCAAAGTTTTGGGTTTTCAAGCCACCTATAGGATCTTGCACTTTCTTGGACTTTTTCAAGTTTAGAGAATGTATTTTATAGTTCCCTTGATAAGTGACTTTCTAGGATCAATTATAGGAACTTGCGAAAAGTTCTTGTTCTTAACCCGAATGAGCTAAGACTTTCGCGTTTTAAAGTTCCCTATATAAAAGTCTAGCAAAACTTGAATTGAGCGGGTTAAGGAATGTAAAGGGCTCCAAATGCCCATCAAGTCAAAAATAGCTCTTATTCTACCCATCGGAAAATATACATTCGTGTCTTAAAAATACTTATGAAAACTAAAAAAATTTAAAATTTGGCCATTTTTATCCTTATTAGCAACAAAACAAAACATTGAAAGTTGGAAAACGTGAGGGCGTAGCAAAGCAAGTACCTATTCAACCCCCATACTAAAAGTAAACATTATCCTCAATGTTTTGAGTCTAAAGGTGGAGCACCCCCATACTAGAGACGAAGAATCGAATGCTTAGGATCTAGCATGGAAAGGGTGATCAACAATATATCTAAAGCCGTTTATCAAGTATGCTAAAAGATAATTGTTAGAACAATAAAGGATATGTCATGGATTCGTGAAAAACTTCTTCAAGCAAACGATGGAGGCTCACGTAAACGAACACGAGAGTCTTCAATCGTAGATGATGATGATCTAGATAACACAATCACAAACAACCTCGAGACAACGAGTTGGAAGGGCACAAATCCCCTCTCATTAGTTATTAGAAAGCATAAAAGGATAAGCATGGGATATCCCCCACGAAGCACCTCGTTTATTATTACCGAGTCATGAGCTCGACTCGATCCCTTCATACTAATTATCATTGGGGAAGGTGACTTGGTCGAGGTCAACCATTGAAGGAATTTCCCCACCAAAGTAGTGCTTAAGCCTATTTCCATAAGGAAACACTTGTGTAACGGTGAAAGGACCTGACCAACGAGATTTCAATTTCCCGAAAAATATCTTAAGTTAGAGTTAAAAAGTAACACTTGATCACCAACGTTAAAAACCTGGTTTTTAATCTTTTCATCATGAAACTTTTTAGTCTTTTCTTTTAAAATCAATGAATTTTCATAAGCATTGTCTCTTAATTCATCCAATTCGTTCAATTGTATTTTCCGGTGATCTCCCGCGGTCTTTAAGTCAAAGTTTGCATGCTTAAGGGCCCAATATGCCTTGTGCTCCAATTCAATGGGCAAATGACAATTCTTCCTATAGACTAACTTATAAGGAGTACAACCTATAGGTGTCTTATAAGCGGTCCTAAAGGCCCATAAAGCGTCATCGAGTTTGTCGGACCATGAAGCACGATTTTCTCCAATCGACCTCTCTAAAATCCTCTTCAAAGCTCGGTTCGAAACCTCGACTTGCCCACTCGTTTGCGGGTGATAAGCCGTAGAAAGACGATGAGTAAATCCATATTTCTTTAAGACCTTCTCGAATTGGTCATTACAAAAATGGGTTCCACGATCACTTATGATAGCACGAGGGGTTCCGAACCGAGAGAATAGTTGTTTCAAAAACTTCACTACCACACGAGCATCATTAGTAGGTAAAGCCTTAGCTTCCACCCACTTAGAAAGGTAGTCAACCGCGACGAGGATATACTTGTTACCATGAGACGATGGGAACGACCCCATAAAGTCTATGCCCCAAATGTCGAAAATCTCACACACTTGAATTATGTTTTGCGGCATTTCATCACGTTGAAACGATTTTCCTTGACGTTGGCACGAATCACACGACTTCACAAGTGCGTGTGCATCACGATAGATAGAAGGCCAAAAGAAGCCGGCATCGAACACTTTCTTAGCCGTGAGATTAGCACCATGGTGACCACCCGTGGGTCCCTCGTGACAAGCTCTAAGGATATTAGAAGCTTCGGCACCAAAAACACAACGTCGAACGAGTTGATCCACACAAACCCGAAAGAGATAAGGGTCGTCCCAAAAATAGAACTTGACGTCACGAAAGAATTTTCGCTTTTGTTGTGTCGTCATACCCTTGATTATGAAATTGCCCGCATGGTAATTTGCAATGTCGGCAAACCATGGGGTGGTGTCTTTATAATTCACTACACCGAGAGTCTCGAGAGGAAATGTTTCGGTTATTTCCTTGTTCTCGAAAACATCTTTGTGAGGATCTTCTAGACGAGAGAGATGATCGGCTGCTAGATTCTCGGCTCCTTTTTTGTCAAGCACGGTGACATCAAATTCTTGGAGGAGGAGCATCCAACGAAGCAATCTCGGCTTAGCATCTTGCTTAGCTAAGAGATACTTGATAGCCAAATGGTCAGTATACATGATGCTTTTAGTTAAGACAAGATAAGGTCAGAATTTCTCAAAAGCATAGACCACGGCAAGGAATTCCTTTTCCGTTGTGGTGTACTTTAATTGAGCCTCGGTCATCGTCTTACTAGCATAATGGATAGGACGGAAATGCTTTTCATAGCGTTACCCTAAGACGGCCCCTACAGCATAATCACTTGCATCGCACATGATTTCAAAGGGTAATTCCCAATTAGGAGCAACAAGAATGGGAGCTTCGGTAAGTTTCCTTTTAAGAGTTTCGAAAGCTCTAACAAAATCCTCATTGAAATTAAAAAGAGCATCCTTCTCGAGAAGGTGTGTTATAGGTCGAGAGATTTTCGAAAAGTCTTTGATGAAACGACGATAAAAGCCTGCGTGGCCTAGGAAACTCCTAACTCCCTTAACGATTTTGGGATGAGGTAACTTGGCGATGACGTCTACCTTAGCTTTATCGACCTCAATCCCCGCTTTCGAGACCTTATGTCCTAAGACGATTCCTTGTTTACACATGAAATGACATTTTTCCCAATTAAGCACAAGATTGGTTTCTTTACAACGTTTTAACATTTGCTCGAGATTAGATAAACACGACGTGAACGAATTGCCAGACACCGAAAAGTCATCCATAAATACTTCCATCGACTTCTTGATCATATCGTGAAAAATAGCCGTCATACACCGTTGAAACGTACCCGGTGCATTACAAAGTCCGAAAGGCATCCTACGATAAGCAAACGTGCCATAAGGACATGTAAACATAGTCTTCTCTTGATCACGAGGGACGATAGGAATTTGAAAGTAACCGGAAAAACCATCTAAAAAGGAATAGAATTCATTTCCCGCGAGTCGCTCCAACATTTGATCTATGAAGGGCAAAGGAAAGTGGTATTTACGAGTGGCGTCATTTAACTTTCGGTAGTCAATACACACCCTCCAACCGGTCACAACATGAGTGGGAATTAACTCGTTCTTTTCATTAGGCACAACGGTCATTCCTCCCTTTTTAGGGACACAATGGATTGCGCTCACCCATGGGCTATCGGAGATAGGATAAATCATTCCCGCGTCAAGGAGTTTTAAAACTTCCTTTTTTATGACATCGTGAATTTTAGGGTAGACCCTTCTTTGACTTTGAATTGCGGGTTTGTAGTCCTCCTCCATTAAAATCTTGTGAGTACAAAATTTTGGGTCAATACCCTTAATGTCGGAAATTTTCCACGCAATTGCCCCTTTATGAGGTTTAAGAACTTTCAAGAGCTCGGTTTTTTCATCATTAGCAAGACCTCTTGCAATAATAACCGGCAACTTGTCATCACCTTCCAAGAATGCGTATTCAAGGTGAGATGGAAGATCTTTCAATTCAAGGATAGGTGGTTCCTCGACTGAATATTTTGGTTCAACACTCATAACTTCCATCGGCGGAAGAAATGGTGGAATAGAAGTATCATCACTAATAAACACCTCATCTTCATTGTCGATTTCATTTGAAGTAAAATCGCCTCCTTGGAATGGAATGGGATTGGGTTTAAAATTAGCAAGAATCGGATCCAAGATAGTGTGATTGCCACTTGACGAGCTATCAGAAAAACCTAACACTTCTTGTGAAAACTCATCGCAAACCACATCAACTAAGTAAATGTGATTGATGGTAGCGATTGCATAAACATGAGAAGGTTTTGAGTTTTGAGTAGTGTTTATAACAAGTTCCTCTTCGTTGAATCTCAAAGTGATAGTTCTTGCATGAACGTCGATAAGCGATCTCGAGGTGTCTAAAAATGGAGGACCTAAAATTAGAGAAACTTGAGGATCCGCGGGGATGTCAACTACTATAAAATCAACGGGATAGTAGAACTTCCCCACTTTCACGAAAACATCCTCGGCTACTCCACATGCTAAGATCGTATAATGATCGGCCATCTCGATAGACATGTTCGAAGGAGTAAGAGCCGGATGCGAAAGCGATTTCCAAATGGAAAATGGCATCAAATTAATGCTCGCACCAAGATCGGCCAAGGCGAGTCATTCTTTCATATCTTGTATGTCACAAGGAATGAGAAACTTTCTGGGGTCACCAACTTTTTCCGGTATGCGGTTAAGATAAACCGAAGAACAATTACCAAGCTTTGAAAGCTTTTTCTTATCGCTTATCATACTTTTGAAAGTGGAAGCGAAACGAGGCATGTATAACAACGCGTCGGCTAAGCTTACATCAAAATGCACTTGTTGAAACATTTTTATAAAAAGCTCGATTTGTTGTTTGTTACGTTCTTGCAATTTCTCTTTGTTTCGTCTCGAAGGGTAAGGTAAGGGTGGTGTGGGTTGGACATTAGGCAACGGCCTTGGAATCTCGCGTTCCATAATTGGTATTGGTTCAACCGTAGGTGTGGTATGAGCGGTAATTCGTGGGATTGTGATATGCTCCTTTTCGACCATCACCTCGGGTTCTTTCTCGATTTCCTTCTCCGTAGAAGTACTTGGACGAGAGATTGGTTCCTTGAAAGTTTTACCACTTCGTGTAGTAATAACCTTCATTTCTCCCTTCGGGTTTGCAATGGTATCACTAGGAAGACCACCCGAGGAAGAGGGTTTACACATGATTGCTTCAAACATATTTGCTATTCGGTCTTCAAATTTTGATTGCCTTAAATCCGCTTTTAACAATTCTTGCTTAATCTCATGTTGTCCTTGTTCCATCTTTTGTTGATTTTGTTGAAGACGTTGGACATTTCCCTCCATTTTATTAGCATGAGTTTTAAGTTCATTAGCAAGTTCGTTTTTAAGCTCGTTTTTCAACTCGGATCTTAAGCTTATCATCTCACGTTGCATGTTATCAAATTTTGCATCATTCGCTTTAGCATAATCCAAAAATTCTCCTTGAAGATTTTCAGTGTGAGCATTTTGAAAACCTTGTGTAGTGTTTTGAAAATCACGGTTTTGGTTTTGATTAGTGACTTGTCCATTCCCACTTTGATAATTCCCTTTGTTGTAGTTACGTGAATTGCCTTGGTAATTACCACCTTGATTGTTGTTTCGATAGTTATTAGCATTTTGATTTGGTGGAGCTTGATTTGGGCGGGAACTTTGGCCGTTTTGGTTGTAAGTTCCCGTTGATACATAAGCACTCGAAGTGTTACCACCGGCGGTAATGCACTCGGAAAGATCATGAGCTCCACCACAAGACATACAACTCTTTTCAACCGCTTTAACCGAAGCGGAATTCAAAGCCTCTTAAGCTTTCCAACGAGTCATAAGATTTGCAAATCTATCGAAAAACCGATTTTCCTCATTAGCTTCATCATGTAAGGCATTAATGCTACGAGACGATGACGAAGATGACGAACCCATATTGGCAACACTCGGTGTGTTACGAGGGCTATAAACCTTAGATCTATTCTCGATAATCTTTAAAGCTTCATCGGTCGTTTTGCACAAAAAATTACCACCCGCGGCGGCATCAAGTAATCTCGTTCATGATCATTAAGCCCATTATAGAGTATCTATTTGATGTAATTCCGAAAAATCATGGTGTGGAAATTCATGTAACATTTCCTCAAATCGTTCCCATGCCATTGAAAAACATTCATTATTTCGTTGTACAAATCTTGAAATCTCATTTTTGAAATGTGTTGTTTTAGATGGTGGAAAAAATTTGTTCACAAACTTAGAAACGAGATCACCCCATGTCAAAATTGAATTTGGAGGTTCTTTCTCAAGCCAAATTTTAGCGGGTCCATCTAAAGAGTATGGAAACAACATCATTTTAATTGCGTCATGTAGAACATCCTTAAACTTGCTTGATGCGGTGAGACGATTAAAATTCCTTATGTGGTAATGCGGGTTGTCTTTCTCATGACCTCTAAACTTATTAGCTTGAAACATCGACATTAAACCCGTCTTAATCTCGAAATTCTCCGCAAGGATAGCAGGAATCACAATGGCCTCTCCAAAACCCTCGGTGGGTGCTTGAAGCAACTCCATCATAGTACGATTAGCCATTACGACTTCTTGTTCTACAATAGGTTCAACAATTGGAGTTTGTTCTTCAATCAACGTCTCTTGATTTGCTTGCTTTTGAAGATGTTTACGAGCTTGTTTTGCTTGATTACGAGTGATCATAAACTTCACGAAGAATGGGAGGTGGGCAAAGAAGATTCTTTTTGGGTGTTTTGTGAATTCTCAATTTTTTTGAGTTTTTGATTGTTTTTAATTTTTTTTGGATTTTGGTGTATCTTCGTAGACAACAATCTACCAAATCTCTCCTCGAATCAAACTCTTGATTAAAGAAGCCTCAAAAGAATGAAAACGATCACGTGGAGTGAACGCCTTCGAATGACTTTAGAACTTTGGTGAAAACCAAATTGTTCAAGAGGGTTTAATCACAAAGAAACCAAGCAAATATATTATACGTAATAATACTTTGGGCGGCAAAACCCTCGATTAGCCTTCAATCTCAAAATACTCACAAGCAAGCGGGGAAACGAGGCGGCGCGAAGCACTTAAGAGCCTTTTTCCTTAGGGTATATTTTATAATACCCGCCTTATACCCACCTTATAGTTTGTATTTTTCAAAATCGAGCTTCACGAAAGTATTTATCTATTTTTGCCTTTTTCATTTGTTTGAGATTCGAATACAATAATTAGGAGATTAAATCCCAATTAAGGTTGTGTTTTCACACTTTTGGAGATATTTTGTATTGATTGTGATACTTAATACAATATAGTAATAATAATTTCACAAGAAAAACCAAAAAACCGATAATACGTATTAGTAGATTTCTACTAATACAAATACTATTTATGGTTAATATTGAAAACAACAAGACAAATTAATCACGACACACCTCCCCGGCAGCGGCGCCAAAATGATTGTAGTGTTTTACCACACCTTTAGGAAAAGGAGGTAAATAGGGAAAGTATTAAATACAACGGTTTAGGAAAACCGTGTACAAATGACCCTAATGAAGTTCGTTTCCCAAGGAGGTATATGTGTGTGAGTAATTCGTAATTAGTTAGAGATTAATATTGGATAGAAGGGGATGAGAAAAAAGGATGACGAAGACGTGAAATTAATTACTACTACGACGAAACGTAAAACCGTAAAATGAGCAAAAATAAAAATTAATTCTAAAATTTACCAAAAATTTACCAAAAATCAAAATAAATAAACTAAGAGTTTACCAATGATCAAAACTTTTTCAAACTTTTTGATTAATTAAATATTAATTTTTAAATGCTAATTAAAGCCCTAAAAATCAAATTAATTATCAAAAAGCCTAAATAAATATTTTTCAATTGGTAAACCTCTAAAATGACCTAAAAAGATTAAAAACTATTTTTATAAATTTTTAAACTAATAAAAACTATTTAAAATGATTTAAAAACAATTAAAACTTAAAATAATTATAAAAATTAATCTAAAGATGATAAAATTAATCAAAGAGTTGCAAAAATCCTATTTTAATGTATTTAAGCTAAGAAAAATATAAAAAGTGCAAAAATGTGAAATTTGAAAAATAATAATAAAATAATATTAAAATAATCAACCTTAATGGGCTTTTTAGCCCAAAAAGTCAAAATAAGCCCAAATGATTTGAAAAAGCCCTATCTGACTCAAAATTCAATTCTAAACACAAAACTCTGAAGGCCAAAAGCTGAAAATGAGCTTATCACAGCTTAATGAACAAATAACTTATTCTTATTGGGCCAATAAGCCCATTAAGCAATAAACCAATGCCATAAGCTCTGCTTAAACACACAACCTTCTTTTGGGATACTAAAGAGATTTGTAAAAAGAAATTTTGAAAAAGCACACTAAATAAGCCAGAAATAAGCCAAGAACAATTCCACAAAACGACAAAATAGTCGGGATAGAGTTCTAGGCTGTTTCAAAAGCTCTAGTTTGTTGCAAAAGCTCACAAATAACTTAACTAAGAATAATCAATCAAGAAAATCACAAAAATCCAAGTAGAATAAGCTGTAAGAACCAATAAGCTGGCTGAAAAAGCCAAATAAGCTAGTTTTCTAGCAAAAGCTTAACCAAAAGACTTGTAACCTTCCAGACTTGTTATAAGGTGAGAAAAATGAGTTCTATTACAAAAACCAAGTTGTTGCATGTACCAATAAGCAAAACAGATTCAATAAGCTATATGACCAAGTTTGACCAAAAGTCAAACGCTGACAAGAGTAAATCAAACGCTGACAAGCACAATTTTGGACGTTGACAGACTTAATGAAGTGTTAAAAGTTTGTTTTCACCCTGCTGGTCAAGGCTTGAGTACAAACCTTGTGAATCAAGGTCTACCAGTTGGGGAGACTTGATGAGTTTTGGCACAAATAAGCCAATAAGCCAGTAAGCTTATAAGCTATCAACAAAGCAATCCAAATAGCCAAATATCCTCACAAGCAGCACATATACAGGATTCAAGCAACAAATCAACAAGTCTTACACTAGAAATACAAATGCAAGCACCAAATGAGGTGGTCACTTTGCTGATGCAAATGACCACTTCATCCAACTTTGATAAGCTATAGCACACTCAATAATCCACCAAATTCAACAACCAGATAATCAATAGATAGCTTATCACCCAAACTATTCCCAAACCTGATTTCAGACCTTAGATCCAACAAACAAAGAAGATATTGGATCTGATGTGTTTGACCCATTCCAAAACACCTTTTATCAGATTTTTGCAAAACTTCAAATCCCTTTTCCCAACTTTCAGAAACTTAACCAATGACTAAAGCTCGTATATTATGACTTGTTTATACTTCCCAAACCCTAAGAACCAAGGGCACAAGGCCACAAGGCCTTATGAACCAGTAATCCCAAACAATCCTTTATTAGGCACTTTTCAAACAAAATTCTTAATCCTTCAAACAACCTACTGATTTTATAGATCAAAAAGCTACACTAGGTGACAACTAACAGATTGCAACCATAAAACACAAAGAACAAACACAAAATCACCAAATCACATACCAAAATACAAAACATACAAGATCATATGATTTTTTAGAGGAAACATAACAAGAGCTTATACCTGTCCTCCACAACATCCTAGGAGGACCAACAATGCTCCTTGGACCTTATTCAACAACTAGAACAAGACCAAGGTACTTCAACAAGAAAGATGGATGACTGCCTTGGTTGATGTTTCAAAGCAGAAACTCAAGGGCTTGATTTCTTCAACACAATGAACAAACAGCCCAACCAAAGGCCCTAATCCCTTCACAAGCTTGGTGTCAACAAGCTTGTAAGAGCTTATAGCTTTTGGTTAAGGATTAGTACAACAAAAATGGCAAAATCAGAAACCTCTTTTCAAGCTTTTATCAAACTTGAAAACCTTACCAAACATAAACATCCTTGAACCAAATGATTCAAGCACACTTATAACATCAAATGGAACTCATAATTACCCTTAAACAACACCAACTTTCAAAAACATAAAAAGGAATTACAATTTTCTCAAAATACCAACTTTTATAAATTTCAAAAAGGAATTACAATGTTTAAAAGGTAAAACTGGAACAAAGGGACTCTCACAAGTTGAGGTCTCCTTTTATAGGACTAACAGATGATTCTAAAATGCTAAAAACCCTAGCTATGAATTCTCAAAATTGCCCTTGAGTGCTTGATGCCGTTTGATGTGTGTGAGCTGTCCAAATGCATCAGGGACGTTCATTTTAGCTTTGGAGTGAAGCTATGACTCTAAGTTGTTGATCTTGACACGTCAGATTCCTTGGAGAGGAAGTTGTGTTTTTATTGGTTGACGTGTGAATGGGTGGGACCCTTTGGTGAGTGGGGATGAGGGTTTTGTGTGTGGGATGGGTTTCTGCATGTATGAATCACACGTGGGTGTGGGTAATTGGGATTTTCCCTTTGGTTTAAGTGGAATGGTAACTGGGGGTGAAAGGTGAACATTAACACCTTTGATCTGTTTTTTGTGGAAAGGTAAGTTGTTTGGCGCAATTTCCTTGTTTGAATGTTTCATTGCCCATCTTTGGTCCTTGTTCTTTGGCAAAACTAGTAAAACACGTTTTTCAGCCACCAAAACTCATTTCCTTTGTTATTCAAGTTCTGATTTTCACACTTTTGCCCTAAAACTTTGGCAAAAGTGTTTCAAGGGTAATTTTTGCCATGTTTGAATATTTGAGGGACTGATTTTGGACATTCTTGATCTTCAAAGGTCTTCAATGTATCTTTGACTTCATGAGGGACCATTAATACTTGGCTTTTACCCCTAGTATCAGAATTCGTAGTCCCAAGTCTTTTCGAATTGAAAACCGGTCTTAAGTGCGACTCAATCGTCTTTTGGTGAATCAAGAGAATTGTTTGGTGTGTTTGTCTATTTTAAACTATTAGCAAGTAATTAAAGTGTCGTTGAGTAATATGGAAGGATAAAGATTAATACTAAAATGACGAGTAAAAATAAATGCTTGTAAACTTAAAGGTAATATTAGAAAAGTACTAGCACACTAAATTAAACTAACACTTGGAAACTATGTAAAAACAATAAACTAAAATTAACTCTAATAGAGAGTGCAAATAATGAAGATGATCGGAATATCCAAAATCAAGCCCAGATCGGAATATATTCCGATCTGGTGGTCGGAATGTTGTAAAGATTGGTCTAATCGGAATATAGCAAATAAACTACCAATCGGAATGTGGGACAAAATTGCCCAATCGGAATATACAAAAGCTTGACCAAATCGGAATATTAGGCAAAGACTACTAATCGGAATGTTTGGGAAAACAACTACAATCGGTATACTCAGCAAGAGGCCAGATCGGAATAACAAGGGATGCCAATCGGAAAATGAAAACCCTTTTCCGATTTGATCAATCAGAAAGAGGGATGGGGCTGGTCGGAATGTTCGATCGGAAAGGGGCTTAATCCCTTTCCGATTTTGGTGGGATTCGGTTAGAAAGCAAGAAAATAATCTATTAGATTGAGCTTATTCCCAAAACTTAGAACGAACCAAAACTAAATCAAGTCAAATAAGCACTAATCAACTTATCTAACTCGAAATTAAACAACTTTTGGATCAAACAATAAAAACATAAACTTTTTTAAGGAAAACTTTTATAAACAAATAAGCTAATCATAAAAATAAGCCAATAAGCACAAAAGTCTTAAAGCTTAATCAAATGAAAACTTATGAAATGATCAAAAGATTAACTTTTTAAGCACGAAATCAATTAGAACAACACGGATCATATGATAATCGCACCAAAATCAATCTAAAATCAAAGAAAATTAGAATGAGAATAAGGATTAAAAGCTTAAAATAGAACTTTGATTAATGAAAAATAAGCAATACAAATGTTTAATCCTGAAAGATTAAAAGAAAAGATGAAAACTTAGTGAGAGAAAGTTTAAGAATTTCTCTCTCTAAAACTAGAGAAAATGAAAAAAGTGAAAACTAGTTAAAACTATCTAACCACCCTCCTAATGACTATTAGGAGGGTATTTATAGGGAAGGTGGAAGGAGTGCATGTGTTGCATCTTCTTTCTTGCTTTCTTCACGTTTTCTCGACTCGACTTTAATTCTTTGTCTTTGTCGTCTCGGGATTTGAACTTGTCTTTTAATTTTCTTCTTCTATTAGACTTAAGTTCTTCGACTTCGTTAAATTTCCGTCTTTAGACTTTTTCTTCGATAAATCTTCAGAATAGGCCTTGGACTTCCGTTCTTTTTGCACTCTTGATCTTTTGACTTCGTCTTTTCCTGTTTTCTTCGATAAAAGCCCGTGTTTTCTTCCTTTTTCATATTTTGGTCCTAAAACACAATAAAAACACAAACCACGCATAATTCCGACTTTTACGACATAAATCACACGTTTTGGTCTTGTAATTATTGGAAATAAGTGGTAAAAGGATAAGTGTTTTCACACTTATTAAATCCCCTATACTTGACCATTGCAATGCCCTCATGCAATGCATTAATTTTTAAGCACGGTTTACATTTTCCATCATAAATAACCCATCTTGGCCTTTATTAAATACTAGACATGAAAAGATAGAACAACTAAAGAAATTAAAAACTTACATTGGGTTTTGGGCAGCCATGAACGTTTATCATCCTCAAGTTTCACGTTCCCCATACCAAGCTTAAAAACGAGATCATTGTTATTATAAGTTAGCAAACTATCACGAACTCATGTGGGCCAATTACTCACTTTGACTCCCTTATTCCTAGGTGTATCTCTTATATTTTATTTTTGTCTTGAATGATCACGAGGATGCATTGTTTGACTTATTTCGATAGTTATTTAGGCCGAAAATAAAGTGAACGATTTAATTAGTAGTTAGCTAAAGGACCAAATCTTTTAAAACTGCTTCTCGGGACCTCATAGAGTTCATATCTTGGCATAACTCGCTTCACGATTTGAGACCTTTCTCGGACCGATATTTGGCAGCGACTTCATACTTCGAATCTTGAGAGATGTTCATGAAATAATGGCCTTCTCTTCATAATAGGAATTTCTTCACTTGAAGTTTTGAGAGATTCTTCATCTTTGGACCACGACTTCTTCATTTTTCTCCAATCTTTATTTTGGACTTCGATTTACAACGATCCGCCTCCTTTTAGGACTTAGATCTATTTATCCTCATACCTTGTTAGGGTCTTTTCGGATAGACTTCTCCATGACTTTTGGGGAGTTTTTGCTTTTCGTCGTGTGTCTCGATCCTTCATATTGATTTTCGATAAATGATTCTTCACATCACTTTTGGATCTTTAGCAACAAAATGTAGCCCTCATGCCTTGTTAGGGCCTTTTCGGACTCGCCAATCTTCGCATCCCGCTTCAATAAGTTATGCCTTGGCTATGAACTCTAATCCGTACCGAGCAACTTTTAAACGATCTGGGGCTAGAAGCTAAGTAACCTTTTAAATCGTACAACCTTATTTATTGCAGATAAATTTATTAACAAGCGAAGGGAGAATAGGCTTATAATTAACTCACATAAATTCACGAAAGAATACCAAACTTATAATTGACTCTATCATCTCTCGTTCTCCACAGTTTAAAATCTCAAGGAATGAGACTCGTGGATGCTTAGCCTATTAAATCAAAGTTTTGGGTTTTCGAGTCATCTATAGGATCTTGCAAATTCTTAGACTTTTTCAAGTTTAGAATTCGCATTTAAAGTTCCCTTGATAAACAACTCTCTAGGATAAATTATAGGAACTTGCGAAAAGTTCTTGTTCTTAACCCGTGAGAGTTAAGACTTTCGCGTTTTATATCTCCCTATATAAAAGCCTAGCAAAACTTGACTTAAACAAGTTAAGGATACTTGCTAGAGTAAACTTAGGTAAGTAATCTCGGGTTGAGTCAAAATGTTCACGACTAAGAAAAATTTAAACCACTTTATTGAGAATTTAATCTAGCAATGGAAAGAAACTAAACATGATAAAGGAAAATACAACTATACAACTAGGGCAAAATAGATTAAAAATTTTGAAAAATGACGAAAAATCGAATTTTCCGGTTAAAATGAGGGCAAATTCATGGAAAAGACCACTTACTTCGATAGAAGTCCCCCCTACACTTGAGATAAACATTGTCCTCAATGTTTAAGCATGTGGGAGTAAATTCCCCTACACTTATGACATTATGCACTTTGTTTAAATCATGCTAAGGAAAGGACAACTAAAGTGAATTCAATGTGAACATATAGAATATGAAATCTTGAATCACAAGAGTTTAGGATAGAACCGGGAAGATGGGAACACGGTATCACGGTTCGTCAAAAGTCATCAAGGTGGATCTTTGAAGTTTTAATCCCTGCACAACACAAGAAACAAGACAACAAACACATACGGGGCTCCCCCTACACTTATTATGAAAGCAGTAAAGGATAGATCACGGGTTGCCTCCCGAGAAGCGCTTGTTTTTGTTCACCGAGTCACGAGCCTGACTCGATCCAATTTTAGTTCATGGGAAACATGGTGAGGGATGGAATCATCTCTTGAGAGATGTCCTCACCAAAGTACAGCTTCTGACGCTGGTCATTCACCTTGAAATTGGGCCTATTCGGCTGAGAAAGCTCAATGGTCCCATATGAAAAGACTTTGGCAACGGTGAATGGACCAGACCAGCGGCTCTTAAACTTGCCAGAGAAGATCTTCAACCGAGAGTTAAAGTGTAAGACTTGATCACCAACGTGGAACTCTCGGTTCTTGATTTTTGCGTCATGAATGATCTTCGTCTTCTCCTTGTAGATCAGCGAGTTCTCATAAGCTTCATTCCTTAGGTCATTTAGCTCGTTGAGTTGAACCTTGCGATAATCACCGGCTTTGTTGATGTCGAAGTTAGCCCACTTTAAGGCCCAGTGCGCCTTATGTTCCAGCTCGATTGGGGGGTGGCAGGCTTTCCCGTACACAAGACGATAAGGTGTACAACCGAGTGGGGTCTTGTAAGCAGTACAGAAAGCCCACAGAGCGTCATCTAACTTATCGGCCCACGCGGCGCGATGCTCTCCCACAGTACGCTCCAAAATTCGCTTCAATCCACGGTTGGATATCTCGGCTTGCCCATTAGTTTGGGGATGATAGGCGGTGGAAAGACGGTGATTGACACCATACTTAGCCATGACTCTTGCAAATTGATCGTTGCAAAAATGAGTCCCGCGGTCACTGATAATAGCACGAGGAACGCCAAATCGAGCGAAAAGCTGCTTCAAAAAGTTCACAACCACCCTCGCATCATTCGTAGGGAGAGCCTTGGCTTCAACCCATTTAGAAACGTAGTCGACGGCGACGAGGATGTACTTGTTCCCTTTGGAGGATGGAAATGGCCCCATAAAGTCGATGCCCCATACATCAAAGATTTCACATTCCTGTATGAAATTTTGAGGCATCTCATCCTTATGTGTGATCTTGCCTTGTCGTTGACAGGCATCACAATGCTTAACCATTTCGTGAGCGTCACGATAAATGGTGGGCCAATAGAATCCAGAATCAAACACTTTTTTAGCGGTGTAGTTGGGACCAAAGTGACCACCGGTGGGTCCTATGTGGCAAGCTTGGAGGATGTCAAAAGCTGTCGGTCCGTCAACACATCGACGAATGATCAGATCAGCACATTGTTTGAATAGATAAGGGTCACCCCAAAAGTAAGTCTTAACATCATTCAAGAACTTCTTCTTTTGTTGGGATGTTAACCCTTTGATGAGAATACCACCCGCTAAGTAGTTTGTAATGTCTGCAAACCACGGGGTGCCATTAAGATTTAGATTTATAGACATTAAGGTCTCAAGGGGGAAAGAGTCATTGATCTCTTTGTTTGGACGATCCCTTTGATATGGATCCTCAAGTCTGCTCAAATGATCCACGGCCAAGTTTTCGGCTCCCTTCTTGTCACGAATTTCAATGTTGAATTCTTGAAGGAGTAAAACCCAGCGAAGAAGTCTTGGCTTAGAATCATGCTTTGTCATCAAGTACTTCAACGTGGAATGGTCCGTGTATACGATGGTGGGGGATAAAACAAGATAGGGGCGAAATTTCTCAAAAGCATAGACAACAGCTAAAAGCTCTTTTTCGGTTGTCGTATAATGCAATTGAGCCCCCGTCATTGTTTTGCTAGCATAGTGGATTGGTTGGAAGTGTTTATTCACTCGTTGGCCCAAAATCGCACCAATAGCAAAGTCGCTAGCATCGCACATCAATTCAAAAGGCAGCTCCCAATTAGGGGTAACCAAGACCGGTGCCTTAGTTAGCTTATCCTTGAGAAGATTGAAGGCTTCGAGACACTCTTTAGAAAAGATAAAAGGAGTATCTTTTTCCAAGAGGTGGGTCATCGGGCGAGCGATTTTAGAGAAATCCTGAATGAATCGACGATAGAAGCCCGCATGACCCAGAAAACTTCTCACACCCTTCACGGTTGAAGGTGGAGGTAATTTGGCTATGACATCAACTTTAGCACTGTCGACTTCAAGACCGGCTTTAGAGATTTTGTGTCCTAGCACAATGCCTTCTTTTACCATAAAATGGCATTTTTCCCAATTCAGAACAAGGCGAGTGTCTTCGCACCGCTTAAGCATACGTTCCAAATTGGCAAGGCAAGAAGAGAAGGAATCCCCAAAGACCGAGAAATCATCCATGAAGACTTCCATGGTTTGCTCAACCATGTCATGGAAGATAGCCAACATGCACCTTTGGAAAGTCCCGGGGGCATTGCATAAGCCAAAAGGCATTCGTTTGTAAGCAAATGTGCCATAGGGACAAGTGAATGTTGTCTTCTCTTGATCTTGGGGATCGATGGGTATTTGGAAATAACCCGTGAAACCATCAAGAAAGCAGTAATATTCATTACCCGCTAAACGTTCAAGCATTTGGTCCATAAAAGGTAGAGGGAAATGATCCTTTCTCGTGGCATCATTGAGTTTGCGGTAGTCTATACAAACTCTCCACCCAGTAACAAGACGGGTAGGAATCAACTCGTTGTTTGCATTGGGCACAACGGTGATTCCGCCCTTCTTAGGCACACAATGGATTGGACTAACCCATGGTGAATCCGAAATAGGGTAAATCATACCAGCATCAAGAAGTTTGATAACCTCTTTTTTGATGACTTCATGGATTTTAGGATTCACCCTTCGTTGGCTTTGAATTGTGGGCTTAAAGTCGTCCTCCATGAGAATTTTATGTGTGCAAAAGTGAGGATCAATTCCACGGATGTCGGAGATTTTCCAAGCGATAGCTCTTTTATGCTTCTTCAACACGGCGACAAGTCGGGCTTTTTCTTCTTCTTGCAGATCCTTTGGGATGATGACCGGTAACTTCTCGTTGTCTTCCAGGAAAACGTACTCAAGATGAGGAGGTAGGTCGTTAAGCTCAAGAGTAGGAGGATCCTAAATAGATGGTGAAACTAACGATGGATCATCATTAGTCACCTCTTTAGGAAAAGGAGGAGAAAATGGGTCCTCATTGAGAAGTCTCTCAATAGTACGAATGTCTTCATCCCAATTGGTGGACAAATTATCATACTTAATATCGAGAGGACCCAAGCTAGCTTCGAAATCATCCAAGTCACTTTCTCCAAAAGGAGTCAATGCCGGAGCAATTGAGGCAACGCTCTCAACATTGGGTAGAGAAGAAAGAGTACTTTTGCAAGCATCATGAAAATGTTCTTCACAAGCCTCATCGAGAACATCAATAGCATTAACACTCTCATATGAATAAGTTTGCTTAGAAATCTTACCCATGTTGAAGACAATTTTATCGTCACCAACTCTCATGATTATTTCGCCCGCGACTACATCAATGAGAGTGCGAACGGTCCTCAGGAATGGACGTCCAACGATTAATGGAACACGAGGATCCATCTCGTAGTCAACGACGACAAAATCCGCCGGGAAGGTGAATTTGTCAACGCCAACAAAGACATCTTCAGCTATCCCCACTGGATAAGCAACCGTACGGTTGGCTAATTCCAAAGTCATTTTGGTGGGGACAAGCTCGGGGAGAGATAATTGCTTCCAAACACTTAAAGGCATTAAGTTTATACTGGCACCTAGATCGGCTAGGGCCATGCAATTCTCTACTTCCGGGAAGTTACAAGGAATCAAGAAGCGACCCGGATCACCAAGTTTGGTGGACAATTTCCTTAAGAGCACTGCAGAGCAGTTCTCATTAAGTTGGGTCTGAGCGATGTCAAGAAGATTTTCCTTATCACTGAGAAGATCTTTAAACATCTTAGCGTATTTGCGCATGTGAGCGAGAGCCTCGGAAAAGGAGATGTTAAAATTCAATTGTTTAAACATTTTGAGAAAGTTTGAAACCTGAATATCATCCTTGCTCTTTTGCTTCTCTTTCCTCAATCTTGAAGGATAAGGTATATTGGATGAAGAAGAAGGCTTTAAGGGAGTAGGATCACTCACAACCACATGTGGTGTGAAAATGGGGATAGAAGGTGAAGGAGGTGAGGAAAGTTGCTCTTTTTCCTTGTTCACAATCACGGGTAGAGGTGTAGGAAGCCCGGGTTCCATATAACCTTTTCCACTACGAGTGGTGATTGCTTTCATCTCCCCTCTTGGATTCGCAACGGTATTACTCGGAAGAGTACCCGAAGAAGAGGGTTGATTACCTTGGATGAGCGAACCAATCATATCACGAAGGTGAACCGCTTGATTATTAAAAGAGTCTCTCATGTTTGCATTAATTTCATTGCTGTGTTTTGCCATATCATTCCTTAGCTCGGCTCGAATATCGTTCCCTTGTTTTGTCATTTCTCCCTTCAAGTTGCGGACTTGACTCTGAAGATTCGTCACCATCTCCCGATTAGTCTTCATGAATGTCTCGACATCTGGACTTACTGCCATCGGTTGATTGAGAGGTGGAGCTTGGTAAGCTTGAGAATTTCCTTGAGGTGGGTATGGGTTTCGTTGGGATTGATATTGATTGTTTGCACGAGGTTGGGATTGGTTGTAGCTTTTTTGTTGGTTTTGGTTTGCAGGAGGGAAACCGGGAGGAGCAAGATAATTGTTGGAACGATAACTTAGCAAACCACGGTCTCCTTGAGGGCGGGCTTGATAGCCTCCCGTGGGATAAGTGCCGTAAGCTGCGTTAACGTTTTCAGAAAAATTGGCTTGGGTAGAAGGACAATCATTATAAGAATGAGGACCACCACATGTGTCACAATAAATAGCAACGGCTTTAGCTTGTTGAAAGATGTTTGTGGCTATGGACATGAAATCTTTGTGCATATTTGCGATTTGTCGGGAAAGTTCGGATATCTCGAGATTGGAAGTAGTAGAAGAAACATTGACTCTCTGATTAGATCTTGAGGATGCGGATGAATCCCAATTCTTGTGGTGAGTAGTCATGTTTTTAATCAACTCTCGACACTCCTCCGGTCTCCTTTTCATAAAGGTACCACCGGCGGTGGAATTGATCGTGTCACGATAACGAAAAGTGAGACCATTGTAGAAGGTGTCAATGAGAGTGACGGGGAGCATATTGTGATTTGGACAGCGGTCGATCAAATCAGTGTATCGTTCCCAAGCATCGAAAAGCGATTCATCATTCTCTTGCATGAATCCACTGATTTGGTTACGAAGGCTAGTGACCATGGATGGGGGAAAGTAGCGCGATAAAAAGCGTTGAGTCATGTCATTCCACGTATGAATAGAATTCTTAGGAAGACGGTCAAACCATTTTTTGGCATGGTGAGAAAGCGAGTGGGGAAAAAGTTGGAGGCGAAGGTCATCCATAGAAACACCGGAGCACTTCATGCTTTGGGTTATGGTAATGAATTTGTCAAGGTGTTTGTTGGCATCATCATCCGGAATTCCATGAATTAGTTGGCACTTGTTGGATCATGTGATGCTTCAACGAAAACTCCTGAGCCGTGACGTGCATTGGAGCAATCGGGCCTCCGCGTCCGTTCATGGTGGGTTGACACAATTCCTCCATTGTTCGTAAATCAGGTAGGAGGACATTGTTGTTGTTGTTGTTGTTGTTATTATTCAAATTGGGTAGAGGTGGGTGATTATTGTTGTTATTAACACCAGCCATAACTAAATCTTCACGAGTCTCGGGCTCAGAATAGTTCGAAGATCTAGTACGCATACACCTGCAGGAGAAAAATATACACAGAGAAAATATCTATATAATCTTTTTGGTGCAAAACCTTGGAAAAGAATTGCTTTTTAATGATTTTTCAATGTTTTTGTATTTTTGAAGAGTTTTATATTTTTTAGGATTTTTTTGAAAATTTTTAAAGCAAGGAAAATAACGTTCAAAGAACGGATCCCAAAATTCAATGCGTCTCTCACTAAAAACCGTTAATCGTAACGAAAAGAGCCGGCAGCGGCGCCATTTAATACTTGGCTTTTACCCCTAGTATCAAAATTCGTAGTCCCAAGTCTTTTCGAATTGAAAACCGGTCTTAAGTGCGACTCAATCGTCTTTTGGTGAATCAAGAGAATGGTTTGGTGTGTTTGTCTATTCTAAACTATTCGCAAGTAATTAAAGTGTCGTTGAGTAAAATGGAAGGATAAAGATTAATACTAAAATGACGAGTAAAAATAAATGCTTGTAAACTTAAAGGTAATATTAGAAAAGTACTAGCACACTAAATTAAAATAACACTTGGAAACTATGTAAAAACAATAAACTAAAATTAACTCTAATAGAGAGTGCAAATAATGAAGATGATCGGAATATCCAAAATCAAGCCCAGATCGGAATATATTCCGATCTGATGGTCGGAATGTTGTAAAGATTGGTCTAATCGGAATATAGCAAATAAACTACCAATCGGAATGTGGGACAAAATTGCCCAATCGGAATATACAAAAGCTTGACCAAATCGGAATATTAGGCAAAGACTACTAATCGGAATGTTTGGGAAAAACAACTACAATCGGAATACACAGCAAGAGGCCAGATCGGAATAACAAGGGATGCCAATCGGAAAATGAAAACCCTTTTCCGATTTGATCAATCGGAAAGAGGGATGGGGCTGGTCGGAATGTTCGATCGGAAAGGGGCTTAATCCCTTTCCGATTTTGGTGGGATTCGGTTAGAAAGCAAGAAAATAAGCTATTAGATTGAGCTTATTCCCAAAACTTAGAACGAACCAAAACTAAATCGGGTCAAATAAGCACTAATCAACTTATCTAACTCGAAATTAAACAACTTTTGGATCAAACAATAAAAACATAAACTTTTTTAAGGAAAACTTTTATAAACAAATAAGCTAATAATAAAAATAAGCCAATAAGCACAAAAGTCTTAAAACTTAATCAAATGAAAACTTATGAAATGATCAAAATATTAACTTTTTAAGCACGAATTAATTAGAACAACACGGATCATATGATAATCGCACCAAAATCAATCTAAAATCAAAGAAAAGTAGAATGAGAATAAGGATTAAAAGCTTAAAATAGAACTTTGATTAATGAAAAATAAGCAATACAAATGTTTAATCTTGAAAGATTAAAAGAAAAGATGAAAACTTAGTGCGATAAAGTTTAAGACTTTCTCTCTCTAAAACTAGAGAAAATGAAAAAAGTGAAAACTAGCTAAAACTATCTAACCACCCTCCTAATGACTATTAGGAGGGTATTTATAGGGAAGGTGGAAGGAGTGCATGTGTTGCATCTTCTTTCTTGCTTTCTTCACGTTTTCTCGACTCGACTTTAATTCTTTGTCTTTGTCGTCTCGAGATTTGAACTTGTCTTTTAATTTTCTTCTTCTATTAGACTTAAGTTTTTCGACTTCGTTAAACTTCCGTCTTTAGACTTTTTCTTCGATAAATCTTCAGAATAGGCCTTGGACTTCCGTTCTTTTTGCACTCTTGATCTTTTGACTTCGTCTTTTCCTGTTTTCTTCGATAAAAGCCCGTGAAAGCCCGTGTTTTCATCCTTTTTCATATTTTGGTCCTAAAACACAATAAAAACACAAACCACGCATAATTCCGACTTTTACGACATAAATCACACGTTTTGGTCTTGTAATTATTGGAAATAAGTGGTAAAAGGATAAGTGTTTTCACACTTATTAACCATAATTGACAATTTAGAATTGTTGAGGGACTAAAATTGTCATTCTTCAAAGTTGAAGGACCATTTTGTAATTTTGACAAACTTAAGGGACCAAACTTGTATTTATGAATTCACAAGGGTTTTAAGTGTCACTTCTTCATTCATTGAGGATCAATCTTGTACATCTTCAAGTCTTCAAGGGTTAATCTTGGATAAATCATGAACTAGGGCCCGGTTCTTTGTACGGCTTCGTTTCTCGTGTCCGTTTTTCCTTGTTTCTTGTGATCTTTTGTCTTTTTCACGATATCCATACCTAAAACATACAAGTAATCAAATACAAGCATATATATGGTATTTTATGACATTTTAATGCATTTAAAGCCCGAAAAGAACGATGAGATCATGTATAAATGCCATCTCATCAGATATATAACCTTATCCTACCACTTAACCCCATTTATATGCCATATGAATCTCATTACATCCATCTATAAAGCCCTTAACTTAGTTTAGTTCATAACTCGCCCCGTTAACATTTAACCAAAAATAGTCCTGTTTTTCATACTTCAAACTATGGGTCGCGGACCCCCTTAAACAAAATAACATGCCCTTTTGATTGTAGAGTTTTTACCCCTTTAGGAAAAGGAAGGAAAAATAGTGGCAAGCGTTAAGTGTCGGTTTAGAAAAACCAAGCACTAATGACCAAATAAGTTCAAGTTCGTTTCCCAAGGAGGCTTAGTGTGTGTGTATTGAAATGATTAACTTTGTGATTATATTGAGAAAAAGAAAAGAAGAAATGAGATTAGAAGAGAATGTCGGTTACGACGACAGATTAAACTAAGACGAAAAGGTCGATCACGTAAAACCGTAAAAACTACCAAAATTAAAAATTTTAAACCTAAAAATTAATTAAAAGCTAAAAGTAAGTCTAAAATAATATAAATAAGAATAAAAATCTAATAAATATATTTTAAAACCTTGTATTAATTAAATACTCAATTTTAAATGCTAATTAAAGCCCTAAAATTAAATATAATTAATCAAAATGTCCAAAATATTATTTTATTGAACAAATAACTTACTTATATTATCTAAAGACTAAAAAGTATTTTCCCTAAATTTTAAAAACTATTTTTCTATTTTTAAATCACTAAAAACTATTTTAAAACTAAAATAATTATAAACAATAATAAAATAATGCTAAAAATAAGTTGACACTTTTAAAAATCCTAAATTACTCTAATGAACAGTAGAAAAATGAAAAAGTTTGAAAAATATAAAATTTATCACTAGAAGACAAAAACAGTTATAAATAAAACCCTAATTATACTAAATTAATTCTAAAAATTAAATAAAAAGTGAACAGTAAAAACTTTTAAAACCAAAAATCTTAAAATCTTTTTCTAAGTCTAGGAAAATTATTAAAACTGAAAAATAACACTTTTTTACACTAAATACCAAAAACAGAAATATTAAAAGTATTTAAAAATGCAATTTAATCTAATAAATACTAAATGAACAGTAACTTAAAAACTAATTTAAACTGAAAAATCAGAAATAAAATTAGAAAAATATGGAAACAAGTTTCAAGTCCTAACTCTCAAATTTGGGCACTAAAGACAAAAAATATAGGTTACTGAAAGTGACACTTGTTTGGTTTTGTCTGCTAGTTGAGCAGTACTAAAGATTGCACAAGCAGGGGGAACTTTGTTCCCACTGCTAGTGTAAATTCAAGGTCTGGTGACCTTTTGAGCTTAGGAAAGCTCTTGGCTTGGTTTCTTTTGGAACAAAAGGGCACTCCCACAACCAGTTGGGTTGTGGGAAGTCAATCAAACAAGAAAAATCACAAGTCCTTCACTCAAATCAACCACAAATAGCCAAGAAAGTTACTGATTTAGCAAGATGGTATCTGATGAATAGTATGCTGATGCACTTTGCACAAAAACGATTTTCAGACCTTCAAATTGAGCACACAATCCCACCAAATCAGATAACAACTACTCACAACCCTAAATGAACCTATGATCTAACAATGAACAAGCTATGATGAACAAATTTCACATGAAAATAGGCATGAAAAGGCACTTACTGATTTTATGCTATAATGACCAATTTTATGCATGCAATTGTGTTCTAAGCTCTATCAAACTGAATACCAACTAACATGCATCCTATTAACAACCTATTGAGTGTGTTTGAGCTTATTGCAAGCCAAAAATCTACCCCTATTTGAACTAACATGCAGATCCAAACACCCCTTAATTTTCACAAACTGTATTTTTAACAAATCAAATGCTATCAAACTTGCACAAAACTGCTTAAACAAGCTTATATCATGCATATAAACCTAAAATGAGTAACATCAAACAATATAACAAACAAACACACAACATCCATTCAAATCACATAAACACCAAATTTTGAAAACTGAAAAAGGGAAACAAGGGATTTACCTAGAGGGACCTACATCCAGGTCCCTCAATGGCTGCATAGCCATCTCCAAACAGGCTCGGGCCTGTGCTGATCCTCTTGGATGAACAGTCAACAACTCCAAGTTCTTCCTGCTAAGATCAAAATAGCACACAAATACAAATAATCTGAATTTGAAACTTTTCAAACCCTTTTCACAAACTTTTCTCAACTTCTTTTCCTTTCAAAAACACTTACACTAACCAGCTTATAACTTGGAAACAAAACTTTGGAACAAGATTCTACCAAAAATCCTATTTTTCAGAAACTTGAAACAAGACTGATTTTTGAAAACTCAAAAACAAATAATAAATGGAACACAATCAAACAGCAGTAAGTAAAATGGAGCCTGAATCTTTTTCATCAACAACACTCAACCAAGTTTCATTCATTAATAAAACGGGCATTACAAGTTTGTGACCAAGGAAAAAAATCAGGAACAAGGGGTATGCACATGTTGCACCCTCCTTAAATAGACTACCAAAGAACTATCTATACTACTGAAACCCTATTACATGAATTTCCTAAGCTGCCCTTGGGTCTTCATTTTTAAAATTGGTCAAAAATCGTCCATGTGATTTCTGAAAGGTTCTTGTGATGTCCAGTTGTTAGCAAGTGATCTCAAGCGTTCATTTGTGCTTGGGGTCAAAGGAATAGGTATCAAACGTTGATCTTGTCGGGTTTAGGGTTTTGAGGGAAAGGAACGGGTGCAGGGGTGTTCCTACACTCACATGGGTTGGTCTTGGTTCATGTTTTTGGTGTGGGATGTGATGACAAATGGGTTGATTAGTGATCTTAAAAAGCTTAACAAAAACCCCTTTGTTTCTTAGTTAATTGTGTCTGGGATTAGCTAGGGCTCATGGGTGGATTAGGGGATGATTAGATCCGTTTTGGGGGTAATTATATTTGAAAAGTGTGTTTGGTGGGAAAAATTAAATAATCAGTAAATACTGATTATTTAAGTTGGGTGGAGTGTGACGTGGAGATGAGTGTGAGGTGGAGAGATGTGAGTGGCTGGTGGAGGTGACATGGATAGATGATTGGTGGGGGTGAGTTTTGTTGTCTGGCAGAAATGGTCCCCAAACTCCTTTCCTTTCTTCACTTTGTAAATAAACAGCTTTTTTACCCATTTCCTTTGTTAAATACTTTGTATAACTTGTCAAATTTGGCACAAGTACTTTCTAAACTTTAAACAAGGATAACTTTTGTAATTTCTTCAATCTTCAAGGGCTTAACTTGTCATGTCTTCATTCTTCAAGGTTTTGACTTGTTTGTAGCCTTCTTGGAGGACCAATATTGACAATTTAGTTTTGTTGAGGGACTAAATTTGCCAATTCTTCAAAGTTAAGGGTCCTTTTTGTAATTTTGACAAACTTTAGGGACCAAACTTGAAATTATGAAGATACAAGGGTATAAAGTGTCAATTCTTTCATAATGGAGGACCAATCTTCATAATTTTTCAAATCTTCAAGGGTTTTCTTTGGAAAATTCTTCATTAGGGCTTGGTTCATTGTGCGGCTTTGTTTCCCGTGTTCGTTTTTGATTGATTCTTGTGATCTTTTGTCATTTTCTCAATATCCGTACCTAAAATACACAAGCAACAAACACAAGCATATATTTGGTATTTTTCATGATATTTAATACATTTTAAGCCCGTTTTGGACGATGAGACTATGTATAAAAGCAGTCTCATCACTCCCCCATACTAAACCATTGCCGTGCCCTCACGCAATACTAGAATAAAGTATCGTAGCATCTCCAAAATTCATTTTTATTCACTTTATTGAAAGATAAACTAGCTACACTACTACTATTGCTACTACTTGTGTTTTAGACATAATGTATGATTTTCATCGCAAAATGGGACGTTTAGGTTCATAGAATAAGAACACGTGAATGCTTCGTTAGAAATAATTTCATCGTCCTCGATTTTCACTCTAATTCCATGCCAAGCGTGCAACGAGATCATTGTCATTATAAGTTAGTAATGCTAACACTACTCATGTGCCCTAATCACGTACTTATTCTCCCATTATTCCTAAGTTGTATCTCTTATATTTTAATATGTCTAGAATGTTTCACGAGGATACATTGTTTGACTTATGCGATAATAGAGATTTAGGTCGAAAAATTGAGTCCTAACGGTGTAACCAAGAACATCAAATCAATAACCCCTCCTAATAGACGATGTCAAAAAATTAAGTTGACAAGAAGAATCTATAAACACGGTTTTATAACGGTTTTGAACATGAGACTTATTACCAAGACTTTTATACGCCCCCTAACGGAAGGGCCTTATTATCTTTGATTTACCTCCATCTTTTATTCAACTTCGCCATGAAGCTTTTATTATGACTTCGGTCTTGCCTTGCCTTTTATTATCCGCCTCATCGGTGGTTTTATTAGCCAAAGACGTATATCCTCACGCTAAGGCGAATTTTGGATCTTTAAAGCTTCGAAGATTAAGGCTTGATTCACTTTCAATTTTGCATAGATTTTTCGGCCTTGTGGGGCTTCAAATTGTTTGCTTGATTTAGGTGAGCACTTGAAATCTTATTATTAGGTGAAGCTTTGGATTATTCGAGTGCCAATACTTCAAAACCGTGACGCTGGCGATACCTTAATGTCTTCCCAATTTAATTACACGGAAGCTACTAGAAAAGACTAGAAACCCAACAATCCTAACTAAACCGCTAAGTCAATATTTATTAAGCAAAAAATATTTACATGCGAAGGGAGAATAAGCAAACAACGAGAACACATGAGTTTTTGAAAGAATACGAGTACTCTACGTTTAGCATAGTAACTTATAATTAACTCTATCATTTCTCGTCCTCATTTAAGAGACTTAGCCTAATGTGAAGTTAAGGAATCAAAGCTAAGTGCTCAACACGCACGGTCGAGTCAAAAATTACTCTTATTCTCGCCATCGGAAAACCTACATTCGTGTCTTCAAACACTTATAAAACATGAGAAAAAATTTAAAATTTGGCCATTTTTAGCCTTATTTTGTAACAAAACGATAAACAAAAAGATAAACTTTGGAAAACGTGAAGGTTTGGAAAGGCAAGTATCTATTCACCCCCCATACTAAAGTTAAACATTGTCCTCAATGTTTCGAGTCTAGGGGTGCAAACACCCCTATACTAGAGACGTAGTCGAATGCCTAATCTAGCATGGAAAGGGTGTAACCAATAAATTAATAGCCGTTTATGAAGTGTGCTAATAACCTAAGGTTAGAACATCAAAGGATATATCATTTGGATATTGAGAAAGTCTTCAAAGCAAACGATCGAGTGCTCCCATAAAACGAACACGAGAGGCTCCAATCGTGAAGATCATGATCTAAAAACCATAATGCACAAACAACCACGGAACAAAGGTTGGAAGGGCACAAATCCCCTCACATTAAACTAATTAGAAAGCGATAATATGTACATAGGATAAGCATGGGACTCCCCCACGAGGCACCTCGTTTTTGATTACCGAGTCATGAGCTCGACTCGATCCCCTCAATACTAATTATCATTGGGGAAGGTGACTTGGTCGAGGTAGTTCAAGGATGGAACTTCCCCGCCAAAGTAGTGCTTCAACCTATGTCCATTCACCTTGAAGTTAGGACCATCATCTTGAGCTAGCTCGATGGTACCATACGGAAACACTTGAGTCACGGTGAATGGACCGGACCAACGGGATTTCAACTTACCGGAAAAGATTTTTAATCTTGAATTAAAAAGCAAAACTTGATCCCCAATGTTAAAAACCCGGTTTTTAAATTTAGAATCATGCAACTTTTTAGTTTTTTCTTTATAAATCAATGAATTTTCATAAGCAATGTCTCTCAATTCATCTAATTCATTTAATTGCATTTCCGGTGTTTTCCCGCGGTCTCCATATCATCATTACAATGCTTTAGGGCCCAATAAGCCTTGTGTTCTAACTCGATAGGCAAATGACAATTCTTTCCATACACAAGCTTATAGGGAGTGCACCCAATGGGCATCTTATGAGCGGTCCTAAAGGCCCATAAAGCATCGTCCAACTTATCCGACCATGATTGTCGGTTTTCCCCAACGGATCTCTCTAAGATCCTCTTCAACGCTCGGTTTGAAACCTCGACTTGCCCACTCGTTTGTGGGTGATAAGCCATAGAAAGCCGATGTGTAACCCCATATTTCCTTAGGACCCTTTCGAACTGGTCGTTACAAAAATGGGTTCCACGATCGCTTATGATCGCACGAGGGGTTCCAAACCGAGAGAACAAGCTTTTCAAGAACTTAAATACCACACGAGCATCATTGGTGGGCAAGGCTTTGGCCTCCACCCACTTAGATAGGTAGTCAACCGCAACGAGAATGTACTTATTACCACGAGATGATGGGAACGGCCCCATAAAGTCTATACCCCAAACGTCAAAGATCTCACACACTTGGATTATATTTTGTGGCATTTCATCTTTTTGTGAGGCTTTTCCTTGTCGTTGGCATGAATCACAAGACTTCACAAGATCTTGTGCATCTCGGTAAATAGTAGGCCAAAAGAAGCCGGCATCAAATACCTTCTTAGCCGTGAGATTAGCACCGTGGTGACCACCCGTGGGTCCCTCATGGCAAGCTCTAAGGATGTTAGAAGCTTCGGTGCCAAATACACAACGTCGGATGATTTGATCCGCACAAGTTCGAAACAAATAAGGGTCGTTCCAAAAGTAGAACTTGACGTCACGAAAGAATTTTCGTTTTTCTTGAGTCGTCATACCCTTGATGATGAAGCTACCCGCATGGTAATTTGAAAAGTCCGCAAACCATGGGGTGGAAGAATCAAGCTTAGAATTCACTACACCAAGTGTCTCGAGCGGAAATGTTTCGGTGATTTCCTTGGGCTCGTAAACACTTTGGTGAGGATCTTCCAAACGAGAAAGATGATCGGCCGCTAGATTCTCGGCTCCTTTTTTGTCAACAATGGTGTGATCAAATTCTTGAAGGAGGAGAATCCAACGAAGTAATCTAGGCTTAGCATCTTGCTTTGCCATGAGATACTTGATAGCCGAATGGTCCGTATACACTATGCATTTAGCTAAGACAGGTAAGGTCGGAACTTCTCAAATGCATACACCACGGCAAGGAACTCCTTTTCCGTTGTAGTGTATTTTAGTTGAGCCTCGGTCATCGTCTTGCTAGCATAGTGAATAGGCAAGAAGTGCTTATCATGACGTTGCCCCAAAACGGCCCCAATAGCGTAATCACTAGCATCACACATGAGCTCAAAGGGGAGGTTCCAATTGGGAGCAACAAGAATGGGAGCTTCGGTAAGTTTCCTCTTAAGGATTTCAAAGGCTCGTACACAATCTTCGTCAAAGACAAAACGTGCCTGTTTCTCAAGAAGATGTGTAATGGGTCGAGAAATCTTTGAAAAATCCTTGATGAATCGACGATAAAAGCCCGCGTGGACTAGGAAACTCCTAACTCCCTTAACGGTTTTGGGATGAGGTAATTTGGCGATGACGTCTACCTTAGCTTGATCTACCTCAATCCCCGCTTTCGAGACCTTGTGCCCTAAGACGATTCAACTTTTAACCATAAAATGACATTTTTCCCAATTGAGCACAAGGTTGGTTTCCTCACAACGTTTCAACATTCTCTCGAGATTCGACAAACACGAAGTGAACGAATTAACAAACACGGAAAAGTCATCCATGAAGACTTCCATCATCTTCTCGATCATATCATGAAAAATAGCCATCATGCACCTTTGAAAGGTTCCCGGTGAATTACAAAGTCCGAATGGCATTCTACGATAGGCAAACGTTCCATATGGACACGTAAACGTAGTTTTTTCTTGATCACGAGGATCGATGGGAATTTGGAAGTAACCGGAAAAACCATCTAAAAAGCAATAGAATCGTTTCCCGCAAGACGCTCCAACATTTGGTCCATGAAGGGCAAGGGAAAATGGTCTTTTCGAGTGGCTTCATTCAACTTTCGATAGTCAATGCACACTCTCCATCCGGTCACGAGTCTAGTGGGAATTAACTTGTTGGCATCGTTTGGCACAACGGTCATCCCTCCCTTTTTAGGGACACAATGAATAGGACTCACCCAAGGGCTATCGGAAATAAGGTAAATCATTCCCACGTCAAGGAGTTTAAGGACCTCCTTTTTGATGACGTCGTGAATTTTAGGGTTCACCCTCCTTTGACTTTGGATTGCGGGCTTGTAATCCTCCTCCATTAATATTTTGTGAGTACAAAACTTGGGATCGATTCCCTTAATGTCGGATAACTTCCACGCAATTGCCCCTTTGTGATCCTTTAGAACATCGACAAGTGCGGTTTTTTCATCATTTGAAAGTTCCTTCGCAATAATAACCGGCAACTTGTCGTCCTCCTCCAAATAGACATATTCGAGGTGAGGAGGTAAATCTTTCAACTCGAGGATAGGTGGTTCCTCAAGTGAAGATTTGGGCTCGATACTCATAACCTCCTCGGGTGGAGGAAATGGGAAATCGTTAAGAAAATCCTTGATAATCGAAAAGTCCTCATCGTTGTCGAGGTCTTCGTTACAAGTACGTGGAACATTGCATTCTTCCAACGTAAAACCACCACCTTCAAATGGAGTGAAGGTTGGTGTCGAATTATCAAGAATTGGATCTAACATAGTGAGATTGCCACTAGTTTCTTCATCACCAAACCCTAGAACTTCTTGTGAAAATTCCTCGCAAACCACGTCGATCATATCAACGAGGTTTATGGTAGCAACGGAATAAACATGAGAAAGTTGAGAATTTTGAGTTGCGTTTATAACAAGTTCCTCATCGTTGAAACGTAAGGTGATCTTTCTAGCATGAACATCAATTAAAGCCATAGACGTATCTAAAAACGAACGACCTAAAATGAGAGGAACTTGAGGATCCATGGGAATATCGACAACGATAAAGTCTACGGGATAGTAGAACTTTCCCACTTTCACAAAAACGTCTTCCACCAATCCACAAGCACGAATCGTGGAATGGTCGGCCATCTCGATAGACATTAGTGAAGGAGTAAGATTAGGAAGATTGAGCAACTTGAAGATTGCAAGTGGCATCAAATTAATGCTAGCACCAAGATCGGCCAAGGCATAGCATTCTTCCATATCTTGGATTGCACAAGGGATCAAAAATTTACCGGGATCACCGACTTTTTGAGGTATGCGATTAAGATAAACCGACGAACAACTAGACAATTGATGCAATTTCTCCTTGTTGTTCAACATACTCTTAAAGTTAGCGGCAAATCGAGGCATCATGACCAAAGCATCGGCGAAACTCACATTAAGGTGCAACTCACGAAACATTTTCATAAAACGTTCAAATTGATAATTGTCGCGCTCTTGTCGTTTCTCCTTCCTAAGGCTCAATGGGTAAGGTAAGGGTGGTGTGGGTTGGGGCATAGGCATAGCCTTTGGAATCTTGGGTTCCAATGTTGGTAAAGGGTCGACCGTAGGTGTGGCATGAGCGGTACTTTGTGGGCTTGAGATATGATCCTTTTCGACCACCACCTCGGGTTCTTCCTCAATTTCCTCCACCGTTGGAGTAATTGGTTGAGGAGTCGGTTCTTTAAGTGTCTTACCACTTCGTGTGGTAATCACTTTCATCTCTCCCTTCGGGTTTGAAACGGTGTTGCTAGGTAAACTACCCGAAGTAGAGGCTTTGTTTCCCATGACGGCTTCTAAAATAGCATTAAGCTTAACATCTTGACTAGCGGCTTTTTGGTCAATTCTTTGTTCAAGCCTAGCATGGCTTTGTTCAATTTTATTGTTTTGACCTCTAATTTGATTAGAAAAATCATTTTTCAACTCATTTCTCATGTTAAGATTTTCCTTCACAAAATTAGCTAATTCCTTGGTGTTTTTAGCCGCGTCCCTAGCTTGACTAGTGAAATTGTGTATAATGAAGTTCGTTTTTCTCAGTTCTTGTCTAATTGAAAGTCCTAACAATATCGGGTTTTTAACTATTTTTGGTTGTATATGTTTTTTTGGATATTCTATTTGCTAATTCAAACAATGCCTTGCAAAACTGAAAAATATTGTCTACTTATATGTAAAACATCGTGCAAATACCAAGTATTTATTCAAGTAAAATTCAAAATGTAAATTTTACAACTAAAAGGACTGAAAATGTAAATTCTATGAAAAGTAAATGCTCAAAATGAAAATCTAACAAGTACAAGGACTGAAATTGTAAAAACAGTTAACTATGAGGACTGAAATTGAAAACTATGCAACAAACTAACCAATTCTTAACAAATCCCAAACTACTTAACTGATTTTTAACAAAGTATGAAAGTTTAAGGACTTGATTAATGAAAACCCTAAAAACTAGTAATTTTAGCCAAGTTTTAAAGTAGTTTAATACAAGAAGGACTGAAATGCAATTATTGAAAAGTTATAAGCAAAAAACGGGTTTCAAAAACAAATAAGCTCGTTTGAGCTTATTTCTCAACCAAAATTGTTCAAACCACTTGCAAACTGCTTAAAATAAAAAATAAGCTAGACCTGTAAGAGGAAATTTGATGAAACTGACTAAAACTCTGATAAGCACTTTCCAATAAGCACAAAATAAGCTCTAAAGAAATCTAGACATGCATAACTGGATTTTTGTAATGAAACTGATTAATGAGCTCAAAATATGAACGGGAAATCAAGTCTTGTTAAAAATCATCCAGTAATAAGCTTGGAATTTGAAATAAGCTAAAATTTGGCTTATGTTGACCAGCGTTGACCAAGCTTTTTTTCAAAAAAGCTCAAAATCTCAAAAATCAACCACAAGCACTAACTAAATGAATTTGTAAAAGAAAATTGACTAGTTTATGAATAGGATTGAGAGATATGAGAAAGCAGAATTCAAGTTACAGAAACATTCATTTGCTTATCAGTTTAGATTTTTGCTTATTCCCACTTGTTTACTGAATACTGTACAAAATGCTTATGGAATCTGAAACTTCATACTATGACCTAGATTTGAGAACTGGTTTGATGGAATTTCATCAAGTAACAAGTAAATGCAAGGCAAATCAATATCACAACTTTTTTTGAACAAAACTGACTGAAAATGACCCAAACTTTTTACAATGCCATTTGCCTTTTTGACCTTAATGTTGACTTGAAAATGACTCAAAACCTTTAGTAATGACTTTATAACTGAAATTCAAGCAAATTTAAGCAATTTCTTACACTTGATTATCAAACAATAGCTAATGCCAAACACTACTTAAGCTGATCTTTTTGGAATTTTGTGAAGACTTTTTGAGTACAAGTTTAAACTGAATGAAAAGCTTTATCAAACCAAATTTAGTGACCAAAATGAGATGTGAGAAAGCTAGTCGCAAGTTATGAACACTACTAGAACACAAATTGTAAAGCAAGCTTAATATGACTGAATTAAGCTAAAAACTAAGACAAATATCAAATCAAAAAGCAGATTTAACTACTCTTAAGCTACAAACTAACTAGTATCAAATCAAGAATAGGCTAAACAAGTTTTATCGTATAATCAAACAAGCATTAACTAGAATTGAGCATGCATTTTGACAATTGAGAGGAATTGAAAACAAGAAGCGTTTGCACCTATTGTAGTAACCTTTGAGCAGTAGAGGAGTGCTGAACTCTCTAGTCTAGTGCTAACCACCACCTTAGCACTAGATTCAACTATCTACAATCAATCAAACAGCTACACATCATCAACAAGGCTAAAATGCCTTGAAATCATAAAATCTGCTATGAACTTGGACTGAAATCAACAAACAGCTACAATCTTCACACAAAGTTAGTTATGATCAAGGTATGATCATAACAAACTCAAAACAGCAACAAGAGTAACAATGGTAGTAGGAGATGAACAGTAAAGAAGGTAAGGAGATTTGGCGGGAAAGTAAGAATTTGAATTTTATTAATGGAAAAGTTGTTACAAAGCTGTTAAGTGGTTACAAACTAACTAACTAACTCAAGAGTGTGTCAAACTCTTGAGTTGTTAAGCTAAAAACTAGAAATGGTGAAAGGAAAAGAAAGTGTGTGTGTTTTCACACTTTTCTACTACTTCTAGAAATGAGGACTAATCAGACTATTTATAGACTTCAGAGGAAGAGCAGTTGGGGTTGGTGACGTGTTGGAGCCAATCCCAGACTTCCACGTGTCATAAATCTGCTTAATTGATTTTGCAGGTATGAACTCAAACTGGGGATTCTTTGTTGAGTTGATTTCAGGTTAATTGGTTATGACCAATTGATTCGTCTTGTGATTTTGAGCAAGTTTCATGTTAAGAACTTCTCTTGAAATCCACTCTAGCTCTAACCGGATCCTGGAATTTTGTTTGTTTGAAGATGCCACGTGTCAAGTCTTCATTGGTTGAAAAGGGTGCACACGGATTGCACTGTTGTGATTTGCTCATTTATGAATGGCGGCGCTAGTGGGTATTAATTGCCATGATGTGGCAATCCAGGACAACTCTTTCTAGGCTTCTTATTGGTCCTTAGTTTAAAACACGGATCACACTTGTATTAACTTTCCAAAAATGGCAGAATTGATCCCTTGACTTTGGCAGATTGTATATTTGAGCTATTCACTTCATTTCTTTGGCATATTTGGTCCTTCAAACTTCATTCTTGAATAAAATTGGTCCTTTGACTGAGTTGACTTGAGAGTTGACCCAATTTGACTATGATCTTGACTTTTACATATTTACACTTTGGTCCTTCATCTTTGGCAGATTGTCAAGATAGGTCCTTGTACTTTCAAAGTCTTGTCACTTTTGATCCTTCTTTGTCTTTTTCATCAAATTAAGCTTGATTATTCCATGTTTGCTTGAAAATGCATCCTTTTAACTACACAAGTGTACACAAACACAAACATACCACATAATACTGTTTTTACAGATAAATTGGTATTTTGCTTCATGTTTTAGGGTTATTTATTGATAAATTGATATGAGTTTTTGTTCATATTAAATCCCCTACACTTGAACATTGTCATGTCCTCATGCAATTCTATTTATTTTAAAGCACAAATTTACATTCTCCTCATAATTAATCCTCCTTGGCCAAATGGAATGCATCTACACTACTCTAAACTACATGATGCATGATTTTGACTTTTAACAATGCTATGAACAAAATACAATTCTATCTATATATTTTTGGTTTTTCTTGAAATGGTTTTGATGGAAATAACTCATAAAGAATTCAATGACTTTGATTAGGGCTTGGGTACCATGGAAATTTATCACCCTCAAGTTTCACTTTCCCCATAGCAAGCTTAAAAATTGGATCATTGCATTCACAAGTAAAAAGTGCATCAACTTATCCATGACAATTATATGTGGAACCGGTTATTATTTGAGCAAATTGCTTGTGGGCAAATTTGTCATTTATTCAAGTGTGAAGTATAAGAAATGTAAAATCCAAAAATAAGGAGGCACGGTTTTAATCCTAAATAATCCTCTCATCCATAACTTGAAAAACCGCTCACAATTAATATAAGTCCGTTTCAAGAGTAATAAGTCATTCGCCTTATGTGTAAAATCTTCATGTCATGCTTTCATAAGTAGCTACACACTCGCTAAGGAAAGAAAAATAAAACTCACGCAATAATTTACATCCGCCATCTTTTTGAGACTTTGGATCTTCAACCCCGTAACCCGTCAAGGTAATATTGGATTGAAGCAATCTATTGAATCCCCGCAACCCGTCAAGGTAATATTGGAACTCAATAGTCACTATAATTAACACCACACTGCCCCTCTTGGGAGTCTTATATTATTATTTTTTCTTTCTTTCTTTTTTTTCTTCTTTTTTTTTCTAGCCACTCATTTTTTTGTAAGCCGCTCTTATTTTTCTTTATTCCTCACAAAGAAATTTGAAAAGAATAAAAGGAAAAACACCCGCTAAATATTGAGTATGACATAAGTCTAATACACATAAAACGTTCTAACTTAGAATCTTAAGACGTACTTATACCAACCATAAATGATTAGACAAAAATGCGTAAGAGATTACAAACCAATTAAAACCGTTCTTGATTATTTATTAACAATTATATACATGCGAAGAAAATAGAGATTAAGAAGAGAAGGGTTTAACCACAAGTAATTATCATGAAGTTTATCTAGCCCTTTTATACTTGCTTCAACTCTATCATTTCCCATTCTCCACAAATTTAAAATCTCAAATAATGAGATTGGTGGATGCTTAGCCTAATAGACCAATGAAGGACTACATTGTTAAGGATACTAGCTAGAGAATGCTAAGATAAGCAAACTCGGGTTGAGTCAAAATATCCATGGCGGGCCTAATATGTCAAAGAAGTCTAAATTCGTTAAACCATGTTTTTATTATATTTTTTTCTTTTTATATATTTTTTTGATGAAAGATAAAAGAAGAAATATATACAATGCAAATGTGATATGCAAATGAAAAATGATTAATGCAAAAATTATGAATGCATATTTTTGGTGGCCAAAGTAGATCAAAAATTTGAAAAATGTTTGAAAATCCAATTTTCCATGTTATCATGAAAGACAATGACAAGTTCTAGGTAAGGTCACTTCGATAGAAGACCCCCCTACACTTAAGCTAAACATTGTATTCAATGTTTAAGAGCATGGAAGTATAAAAACTTCCCCTAAACTTATGACAATGAATAGACTATGCTTAACCCAAGTTAAGGAAAGGACAACTATTATTGAAATCATGTTTAAGAACAAGGTGTCAATGAAAAATCACAATAGTAACGAAGTGAACCGGATACAAGGGCCTCTTCCATAAGCTCCATATCATGAAATGAGTGAGCAACCCTACAAACAATCATGAAGACAAAAGAAGGTCTCCCCTACACTTATCTCCAAGTCTATACCTTTATTTCTAACCTACAACACTCTAAACCTAGTTATACGATGCTTGAGTTAATGAGTCTCTAGCTCGACTCGTCCCTCAATGAATCAATTCATGGGGAAAATGGGGATCTCTTGGACCATTTCAACGGAAATGTCCTCCCCAAAATAATGCTTCACACGGTGACCATTCACTTTAAAATTTGGACCATCGGGTTGTGATAACTCAAGAGTTCCATATGGAAACACTTGAGCAATAGTGAATGGACCAGACCATCTCGACTTAAGCTTGCCCGCAAAAAGTTTCAACCTTGAGTTAAAGAGGAGAACCGGCTCTCCAACTTTGAACTCACGATTCTTGATCTTATCATCATGCAATTTCTTAGTCTTTTCCTTGTAAAGCAAAGAATTTTCATAGGCGTTGGCTCCCAATTCATCCATCTCATTGAGTTGATCTTTCCTATGGGAACCGGCTTGGTTTAAATCAAAGTTAGCCCACTTGAGAGCCCAAGATGCCTTGTGTTCTAACTCGAATGGGAGGTGGCACGCTTTTCCATAGACAAGCCTATAAGGAGTACAACCAATTGGCGTTTTAAAAGCCGTCCTAAACGCCCACAAAGCATCATCAAGCTTATCCGACCAAGAAGCTCGATGCTCTCCCACCGTTCTCTCTAAAATTCTCTTTAAACCACGATTTATGACCTCGGTTTGACCATTTGTTTGAGGGTGATACGCGGTAGAAAGTCTATGATTAACTCCATATTTCTTCATAACTCTCGTGAATTGATCATTACAAAAGTGCGTACCACGATCACTTATGATGGCCCGAGGTATACCAAATCAAGCAAACAATTGTTTCAAAAACTTCACAACAACTCTAGCATCATTGGTAGGTAAGTCTTTAGCCTCCACCCATTTTGACACATAATCCACCGCCACAAGTATATACTTGTTTCCCTTAGAGGATGGAAAAGGTCCCATGAAATCAATGCCCCAAACATCAAATATCTCACACTCTTGAATAAAATTTTGTGGCATCTCATCACGTTGCGTAATTTTTCCTTGTCTTTGACACACATCACAAAATTTCACCATTTCATGGGCATCTTTGTAAATGGAAGGCCAATAGTAACCCGAATCAAAGACTTTCTTGGCGGTATAGTTGGGCCCAAAATGTCCACCCGTAGGTCCTTTATGACACGCTTCTAAGATCTTAAATGCCTCGGGCCCATCTACACACCGTCTAATGATTTGGTCCGCACATTGCCTAAAAAGATAAGGATCATCCCAAAAGTAGTACTTAACTTCCTTAAGAAATTTCTTCTTTTGTTGAAAAGTAAGACCCTCAATAAGCACATTGCCCACAAGATAGTTTGCGATATCCGCAAACCAAGGAGTGGCATCCTCTTGGGAAGAGATAGACATGAGCTCCTCTAATGGAAAGGATTCATTGATTTCTTGATGTGGCAAATCTCCTTGAAAAGGATGCTCGACCCCTTTCTTATCACGAATTTCTATCTTAAACTCTTGAAGCAACAAAACCCATCTCAAAAGCCTAGGCTTAGCATCTTGTTTTCTCATAAGATACTTGAGAGCGGAATGATCCGTATACACTATGGTTTTAGATAGCACAAGGTATGGTCTAAACTTCTCAAAAGCATATACTATAGCAAGCAACTCTTTTTTCGTGGTAGTGTAATGAAGTTGTGCACCGGTCATGGTTTTACTCGCATAGTGTATAGGTTGAAAATGCTTATTAACTCTTTGTCCTAAGACGGCCCCCACCGCATAATCACTAGCGTCACACATAAGCTCAAAAGGTAATTCCCAATTTGGAGAAACCAAAACGGGAGCCTTAGTCAATTTCTCCTTAAGAGTCTCAAAAGAGTCCAAACAATCTTGGTTAAAAATGAAAGGAGCCTCTTTTTCCAAGAGGTGAGTCATCGGTCTAGCTATCTTAGAAAAATCTTGTATAAAGCGCCTATAAAATCCCGCATGACCTAAGAAACTCCTCACACCTTTAACCGAGGTGGGTGGGGGAAGCTTAGCAATCACATCAATTTTAGCTCGATCCACTTCTAATCCCTTGTTGGATATTTTGTGTCCTAAAACAATTCCCTCTTTCACCATAAAGTGACATTTCTCCCAATTAAGCACTAAACGTGTTTCCTCACAACGCTTAAGCATTCTCTCAAGATTGGTGAGACATGAGGTAAATGAATTTCCAAAGACGGAAAAATCATCCATAAAAACCTCCATAGTTTGCTCTATCATGTCATGGAAAATCGCCATCATGCACCTTTGAAACGTCCCCGGTGCATTACATAAGCCAAAAGGCATCCTCTTGTAAGAAAATGTACCGTAGGGACAAGTGAATGTGGTCTTTTCTTGATCCTTAGGGTCAATTGGTATTTGGAAATAACCCGAAAAGCCATCAAGAAAGCAATAGTACTCATTTCCCGCTAAGCGTTCAAGCATTTGATCCATAAAAGGTAATGGGAAATGGTCTTTCCTAGCCGCCTTATTGAGTTTTCTATAATCAATACAAACTCTCCAACCGGTGACAAGTCTCGTGGGAATAAGCTCATTGTTCTCATAAGGCACCACGGTGATTCCACCCTTCTTTGGAACACAATGAACCGGGCTAACCCATGGAGAGTTGGAAATGGGGTAAATCATACCCGCATCTAAGAGTTTAATCACTTCCTTCTTAATAACCTCATGGATTTTTGGGTTAACTCTCCTTTGACTTTGAATGGCGGGTTTATAGTCATCCTCCATAAGGATTTTGTGTGTACAAAAATGTGGATCAATTCCCCTTATGTCGGATATTTTCCATGCTAAGGCTTTCTTGTGTTTCTTAAGGACTTCAATAAGTTGCTTCTTCTCATCCTCTTTCAACTCTTTAGCAATGATCACAGGTAATTGGTCTTTTCCCTCTAAGAAAGCATACTCTAAGTGGGATGGAAGGTCCTTAAGTTCAATTGGAGGTGGACTCTCTATGGAAGGTTTTACTATGGAAGGTTCCTCAATGGTAACTTCTTGTGGAATAGGAGAAGGAATAGGGTCCTCATTGAGCAACTTTAGGATCGTAAGAATATCTTCTTCCCAATTAATGGGAGAATCATCATCACCAAGAAAGTTTGACTCAAATTCCTCCAAGAGGAAATCACTCTCTCCAAAAGGTGTTAATGACGGAGCAATTGAGGCCACGGTTTCAACATGGGGCATCTCATCACTAGTACTCTTACAAGCATCATGAAAATGTTCATCACACACCTCATCTAGCACATCAACAATGTTAATAGTCTCACAAGGTCTAGACTCTTTAGCCTCTTTCCTATCACAAACTTTCCCTAACTTAAACACCACTCTCTCAAAGTACGACCCGTTCTCAAAAACGGTCTACCAACAATCAAAGGAACTCTAGGATCCATGTCATAATCAACCACTACAAAGTCGGCCGGAAATGTAAACTTATCCACACCTACAAACACATCCTCCGCTATACCTACGGGGTAAGCTATGGTTCGGTTGGTTAATTCAAGAGTCATTTGAAACTGTGTATAATGAAGTTCGTTTTTCTCAGTTCTTGTCTAATTGAAAGTCCTAAAAATATCGGGTTTTTAACTGTTTTTGGTTGTATATATTTTTTTGGATATTCTATTTGCTAATTCAAACAATGCCTTGCAAAACTGAAAAATATTGTCTACTTATATGTAAAACATCGTGCAAATACCAAGTATTTATTCAAGTAAAATTCAAAATGTAAATTTTACAACTAAAAGGACTGAAAATGTAAATTCTATGAAAAGTAAATGCTCAAAATGAAAATCTAACAAGTACAAGGACTGAAATTGTAAAAACAGTTAACTATGAGGACTGAAATTGAAAAGTATGCAACAAACTAACCAATTCTTAACAAATCCCAAACTACTTAACTGATTTTTAACAAAGTATGAAAGTTTAAGGACCTGATTAATGAAAACCCTAAAAACTAGTAATTTTAGCCAAGTTTTAAAGTAGTTTAATACAAGAAGGACTGAAATGCAATTATTGAAAAGTTATAAGCAAAAAACGGGTTTCAAAAACAAATAAGCTCGTTTGAGCTTATTTCTCAACCAAAATTGTTCAAACCACTTGCAAACTGCTTAAAATAAAAAATAAGCTAGACCTGTAAGAGGAAATTTGATGAAACTGACTAAAACTCTGATAAGCACTTTCCAATAAGCACAAAATAAGCTCTAAAGAAATCTAGACATGCATAACTGGATTTTTGTAATGAAACTGATTAATGAGCTCAAAATATGAACGGGAAATCAAGTCTTGTTAAAAATCATCCAGTAATAAGCTTGGAATTTGAAATAAGCTAAAATTTGGCTTATGTTGACCAGCGTTGACCAAGCTTTTTTTCAAAAAAGCTCAAAATCTCAAAAATCAACCACAATCACTAACTAAATGAATTTGTAAAAGAAAATTGACTAGTTTATGAATAGGATTGAGAGATATGAAAAAGCAGAATTCAAGTTACAGAAACATTCATTTGCTTATCAGTTTAGATTTTTGCTTATTCCCACTTGTTTACTGAATACTGTACAAAATGCTTATGGAATCTGAAACTTCATATTATGACCTAGATTTTAGAACTGGTTTGATGGAATTTCATCAAGTAACAAGTAAATGCAAGGCAAATCAATATCACAACTTTTTTTGAACAAAACTGACTGAAAATGACCCAAACTTTTTACAATGCCATTTTCCTTTTTGACCTTAATGTTGACCTGAAAATGAATCAAAACCTTTAGTAATGACTTTATAACTGAAATTCAAGCAAATTTAAGCAATTTCTTACACTTGATTATCAAACAATAGCTAATGCCAAACACTACTTAAGCTGATCTTTATGGAATTTTGTGAAGACTTTTTGAGTACAAGTTTAAACTGAATGAAAAGCTTTATCAAACCAAATTTAGTGACCAAAATGAGATGTGAGAAAGCTAGTCGCAAGTTATGAACACTACTAGAACACAAATTGTAAAGCAAGCTTAATATGACTGAATTAAGCTAAAAAACTAAGACAAATATCAAATCAAAAAGCAGATTTAGCTACTCTTAAGCTACAAACTGACTAGTATCAAATCAAGAATAGGCTAAACAAGTTTTATCATACAATCAAACAAGCATTAACTAGAATTGAGCATGCATTTTGACAATTGAGAGGAATTGAAAACAAGAAGCGTTTGCACCTATTGTAGTAACCTTTGAGCAGTAGAGGAGTGCTGAACTCTCTAGTCTAGTGATAACCACCACCTTAGCACTAGATTCAACTATCTACAATCAATCAAACAGCTACACATCATCAACAAGTCTAAAATGCCTTGAAATCATCAAATCTACTATGAACTTGGACTAAAATCAACAAACAGCTACAATCTTCACACAAAGTCAGTTATGATCAAGGTATGATCATAACAAACTCAAAACAGCAACAAGTGTAACAATGGTAGTAGGAGATGAACAGTAAAGAAGGTAAGGAGATTTGGCGAGAAAGTAAGAATTTGAATTTTATGAATGGAAAAGTTGTTACAAAGCTGTTAAGTGGTTACAAACTAACTAACTAACTCAAGAGTGTGTCAAACTCTTGAGTTGTTAAGCTAAAAACTAGAAATGATGAAGGAAAAGAAAGTGTGTGTGTTTTCACACTTTTCTACTACTTCTAGAAATGAGGACTAATCAGACTATTTATAGACTTCAGAGGAAGAGCAGTTGAGGTTGGTGACGTGTTGGAGCCAATCCCAGACTTCCACGTTTCATAAATCTGCTTAATTGATTTTGCAGGTATGAACTCAAATTGGGGATTCTTTGTTGAGTTGATTTCAGGTTAATTGGTTATGACCAATGGATTCGTCTTGTGATTTTGAGCAAGTTTCATGTTAAGCACTTCTCTTGAAATCCACTCTAGCTCTAACCCGATCCTGGAAATTTTGTTTGTTTGAAGATGCCACGTGTCAAGTCTTCATTGGTTGAAAAGGGTGCACACGGATTGCACTGTTGTGATTTGCTCATTTATGAATGGCGGCGCTAGTGGGTATTAATTGCCATGATGTGGCAATCCAGGACAACTCTTTCTAGGCTTCTTATTGGTCCTTAGTTTAAAACACGGATCACACTTGTATTAACTTTCCAAAAATGGCAGAATTGATCCCTTGACTTTGGCAGATTGTATATTTGAGCTATTCACTTCATTTCTTTGACATATTTGGTCCTTCAAACTTCATTCTTGAACAAAATTGGTCCTTTGACTGAGTTGACTTGAGAGTTGACCCAATTTGACTATGATCTTAACTTTTACATATTTACACTTTGGTCCTTCATCTTTGGCAGATTGTCAAGATAGGTCCTTGTACTTTCAAAGTCTTGTCACTTTTGATCCTTATTTGTCTTTTTCATCAAATTAAGCTTGATTATTCCTTGTTTGCTTAAAAATGCATCCTTTTACCTACACAAGTGTACACAAACACAAACACAAACATACCACATAATACTGTTTTTACAAGATAAATTGGTATTTTGCTTCATGTTTTAGGGTTATTTATTGATAAATTGACATGAGTTTTTGCTCATATCAACTAGCCAATTGCTCTTGAATGTTTTCCAAAATCTTATCATTTGTCGTAGCGTAATTCAAAAAGTCCGTTGGAAGTTCTTTAGTGTAAACATTTTGAAGACCTTGACTTGTGTTTTGAAAATTACGGTTTTGGTTTTGATTTTGCAATTGGCTACTACTTCCTTGATTCCCATAGTTGTTATTACCCTTGTAATTGTTTCTTTGATTGTTTTGGTAACCAACTTGATTGTTTCGATAATTGTTAGCATTTTGATTTGGTGGAAAACCCGGTGGAGTCAATTGATTAGTGCGGGGAACTTGACCGTTTTGGTTATAAGTTCCCGCGGCCGCGTAGGCACTCGAAGTGTTACCACCGTTGGTAATGCACTCGGAGTAATCGTGAGCTCCACCACAATACATACAAGAAACCTCAACCGCTTTAGCCGTAGCGGGAGTGGGTTGTTCACCAACTTTAAACTCAATTAACAATCCTTTAAGCTTATCAAAAATCTTGTTCTCCAAATTAGCCTCGATTTGGCAAGCATCAACGGTATGTGACAATGAAGGCGAAGACGAAGTCTTACGAACACTCGACGTGCTACGAGGACTATAGACCATAGACCTATTCTCAATGATTAACAATGCTTCCTCGACCGTCTTACAGAAAAAATTACCACCCGCGGCGGCATTAAGATAATCACGCTCATGATCGTTCAAGCCATTGTAAAACGTGTCAATTTGATGCAAGTCGGAAAAACCATGATGAGGACATTCGTGCAACATTTCCTTAAACCTATTCCAAGCCGTTGAAAAACTCTCATTATACTCTTGTGAAAACTTTGAAATCTCGTTTTTCAAATGCGTAGTCTTAGAGGGCGGAAAAAATTGGTTCACGAATTTTGAAACCAGATCCTTCCACGTCAATATAGAATTGGGTGGCTCTTTCTCTAACCAAATTTTTGCGGGCCCCGCTAAGGAATACGGAAAAAGCATCATCTTAATCGAGTCGTTAGAGACGTCCTTAAACTTGCAAGCGGCGGTAAGACGATTAAATTGGCGAATGTGGTTATGAGGGTTGTCCTTTTCGTCACCTCGAAACTTGTTGTTTTGAATCATGGACAACAAACCCGTCTTAACCTCAAACTTCTCCGCAAGGATAGCGGGAATCACAATCGCTTCTCCATAACCCTCGGTGGGTGCTTGAAGCAACTCCATCATAGTTCGATTAGCCATGGGTGCTTCTTTCACTACAATGGGTTCGTCAATAGGAGACTCCTCACTAGAAGGAGTGGTTGATTTGTTTCTTCGTTTACGAGCACGTCTTGCTTTGGAGCGAGTTTGCATAAACGTCACGTACAACGAGAGGGTGAGCAAAGAAGATTCTTTTTGGTGTTTTTACTTTTTCAATTATTTTTGTGGTTTTTGATTGTTTTTACTTTTTTTGGATTTTGTGGAATGTATTAAGTAGACACAAATCTACAAATCTCCTCCTTAATCAAATCTCTCGATTAAAGAAGCCTCAAGGAATGAAAACGATCACGTGAAGTGAATGCCTTCGATGACTTTAGAATGATGGTGGAACACCAAATCGTTCAAGAGGGTTTAATCAATGAAACCAAGAAAATATATATGATACTTAGTAATACTTTGGGCGGCAAAACCCTCGATTAGCTTTCAATCTCAAAATACGCACAAGCAAGCGGAGGAAACGAGGCGGCGCGAAGCACTTAAGAGCCTTTTTCCTTTAGGTCGTGAAATACAACCGCCTTATACCCACCTTATAGTTTGTATTTTTCAAAATCGAGCTTCACGAAAGTATTTATCTATTTTTGCCTTTTTCTTTGGTTTGAGATTCGAATACAATGATTGGGTAATGACCTCCCAAGTCAAGGTTGTGATTTCTCACATATTTGGAGTACTTGTGAATTTATTGTCCTACGTATACAATATAGTAATCGTATTCACAAAAAACGAAAAACTGATAATACGTATTAGTAGAGTGCTACTAATACAATTAGCTATTATGGCTATATATAAAAACAACAATTTCCAAATCAAAACATAACACGCCTCCCCGGCAGTGGCGCCAAAATGATTGTAGAGTTTTTACCCCTTTAGGAAAAGGAAGGCAAAATAGTGGCAAGCGTTAAGTGTCGGTTTAGGAAAACCAAGCACTAATGACCAAATAAGTTCAAGTTCGTTTCCCAAGGAGGCTTAGTGTGTGTGTATTGAAATGATTAACTTTGTGATTATATTGAGAAAAAGAAAAGAAGAAATGAGATTAGAAGAGAATGACGGTTACGACGACGGATTAAACTAAGACGAAAAGGTCGATCACGTAAAACCGTAAAAAATACCAAAATTAAAAATTTTAAACCTAAAAATTAATTAAAAGCTAAAAGTAAGTCTAAAATAATATAAATAAGAATAAAAATCCAATAAAAATATTTTAAAACCTTTTATTAATTAAATATTCAATTTTAAATGCTAATTAAAGCCCTAAAATTAAATATAATTAATCAAAATGTCCAAAATATTATTTTATTGAACAAATAACTTACTTATATTATCTAAAGACTAAAAAGTATTTTCCCTAAATTTTAAAAACTATTTTTCTATTTTTAAATCACTAAAAACTATTTTAAAACTAAAATAATTATAAAAAATAATAAAATAATGCTAAAAATAAGTTGACACTTTTAAAAATCCTAAATTACTCTAATGAACAGTAGAAAAATGAAAAAGTTTGAAAAATATAAAATTTCTCACTAGAAGACAAAAACAGTTATAAATAAAACCCTAATTATACTAAATTAATTCTAAAAATTAAATAAAAAGTGAACAGTAAAAACTTTTAAAACCAAAAATCTTAAAATCGTTTTCTAAGTCTAGGAAAATTATTAAAACTGAAAAATAACACTTTTTTACACTAAATGCCAAAAACAGAAATATTAGAAGTATTTAAAAATGCAATTTAATCTAATAAATACTAAATGAACAGTAACTTAAAAACTAATTTAAACTGAAAAATCAGAAATAAAATTAGAAAAATATGGAAACAAGTTTCAAGTCCTAACTCTCAAATTTGGGCACTAAAGACAAAAAATATAGGTTACTGAAAGTGACACTTGTTTGGTTTTGTCTGCTAGTTGAGCAGTACTAAAAATTGCACAAGCAGGGGGAACTTTGTTCCCACTGCTAGTGTAAATTCAAGGTCTGGTGACCTTTTGAGCTTAGGAAAGCTCTTGGCTTGGTTTCTTTTGGAACAAAAGGGCACTCCCACAACCAGTTGGGTTGTGGGAAGTCAATCAAACAAGAAAAATCACAAGTCCTTCACTCAAATCAACCACAAATAGCCAAGAAAGTTACTGATTTAGCAAGATGGTATCTGATGAATAGTATGCTGATGCACTTTGCACAAAAACGATTTTCAGACCTTCAAATTGAGCACACAATCCCACCAAATCAGATAACAACTACTCACAACCCTAAATGAAACTATGATCTAACAATGAACAAGCTATGATGAACAAATTTCACATGAAAATAGGCATGAAAAGGCACTTACTGATTTTATGCTATAATGACCAATTTTATGCATGCAATTATGTTCTAAGCTCTATCAAACTGAATACCAACTAACATGCATCCTATTAACAACCTATTGAGTGTGTTTGAGCTTATTGCAAGCCAAAAATCTACCCCTATCTGAACTAGCATGCAGATCCAAACACCCCTTAATTTTCACAAACTGTATTTTTAACAAATCAAATGCTATCAAACTTGCACAAAACTGCTTAAACAAGCTTATATCATGCATATAAACCTAAAATGAGTAACATCAAACCATATAACAAACAAACACACAACATCCATTAAAATCACATAAACACCAAATTTTGAAAACTGAAAAAGGGAAACAAGGGATTTACCTAGAGGGACCTACATCCAGGTCCCTCAATGGCTGCATAGCCATCTCCAAACAGGCTCGGGCCTGTGCTGATCCTCTTGGATGAACAGTCAACAGCTCCAAGTTCTTCCTGCTAAGATCAAAATAGCACACAAATACAAATAATCTGAATTTGAAACTTTTCAAACCCTTTTCACAAACTTTTCTCAACTTCTTTTCCTTTCAAAAACACTTACACTAACCAGCTTATAACTTGGAAACAAAACTTTGGAACAAGATTCTACCAAAAATCCTATTTTTCAGAAACTTGAAACAAGACTGATTTTTGAAAACTCAAAAACAAATAATAAATGGAAAACAATCAAACAGCAGTAAGTAAAATGGAGCCTGAATCTTTTTCATCAACAACACTCAACCAAGTTTCATTCATTAATAAAACGGGCGTTTGTGACCAAGGAAAAAAATCAGGAACAAGGGGTATGCACATGTTGCACCCTCCTTAAATAGACTACCAAAGAACTATCTAGACTACTGAAACCCTATTGCATGAATTTCCTAAGCTTCCCTTGGGTCTTCATTTTTGAAATTGGTCAAAAATCGTCCATGTGATTTCTGAAAGGTTCTTGTGATGTCCAGCTGTTAGCAAGTGATCTCAAGCGTTCATTTGTGCTTGGGGTCAAAGGAATAGGTATCAAACGTTGATTTTGTCGGGTTTAGGGTTTTGAGGGAAAGGGACGGGTGCAGGGGTGGTCCTACACTCACATGGGTTGGTCTTGGTTCATGTTTTTGGTGTGGGATATGATGACAAAAGGGTTGATTAGTGATCTGGAAAAGCTTAACAAAAACCCCTTTGTTTCTTAGTTAAGTGTGTCTGGGATTAGCTAGGGCTCATGGGTGGATTAGGGGATGATTAGATCCGTTTTGGGGGTAATTATATTTGAAAAGTGTGTTTGGTGGGAAAAATTAAATAATCAGTAAATACTGATTATTTAAGTTGGGTGGAGTGTGACGTGGAGAGGAGTGTGAGGTGGAGAGATGTGAGTGGCTGGTGGAGGTGACATGGATAGATGATTGGTGGGGGTGAGTTTTGTTGTCTGGCAGAAATGGTCCCCAAACTCCTTTCCTTTCTTCACTTTGTAAATAAACAGCTTTTTTACCCATTTCCTTTGTTAAATACTTTGCATAACTTGTCAAATTTGGCACAAGTACTTTCTAAACTTTAAACAAGGATAACTTTTGTAATTTCTTCAATCTTCAAGGGCTTAACTTGTCATGTCTTCATTCTTCAAGGTTTTGACTTGTTTGTATCCTTCTTGGAGGACCAATATTGACAATTTAGTTTTGTTGAGGGACTAAATTTGCCAATTCTTCAAAGTTAAGGGTCCTTTTTGTAATTTTGACAAACTTTAGGGACCAAACTTTAAATTATGAAGATACAAGGGTATAAAGTGTCAGTTCTTCCATAATGGAGGACCAATCTTCATAATTCTTCAAATCTTCAAGGGTTTTCTTTAGAAAATTCTTCATTAGGGCTTGGTTCATTGTGCGGCTTTGTTTCCCGTGTTCGTTTTTGATTGATTCTTGTGATCTTTTGTCATTTTCTCAATATTCGTACCTAAAATACACAAGCAACAAACACGAGCATATATTTGGTATTTTTCATGATATTTAATACATTTTAAGCCCGTTTTGGACGATGAGACTATGTATAAAAGCAGTCTCATCACTTGTAAAAGAAACCCTATGCCCTTACATGTGTTAGCTAACTCTCCCATTTGGCCACAACCTTAAGGCTACTGTTAAGGCCTCCATATATATATATATATATATATATATATATATATATATATATATATATATATATATATATATATATATATATATATATATATATATATATATATATATATATATATATACTCTTACCTATCCAATATTTACTGATTTTGAACATATGAAAAGTTTGTTATGATCAGAGGGTCTTACCCTAACCCATTTGTCTAGCCCTCCTCCAGATCTTTTATTTAATATATAATCTAAGTATCATGTTCGTTTGAAGGTCCAATTATACTCCTAAGTACCCTAACTATCTTAAAACATTGATTGAAACCCTGACTGATTTCAAAACTGTTTTGACCTCCGACTGTTGTAACCTGCTTTTGACCCACTTTCCTACCTCCAATTTAGTTCTCGTTTTTGCATTTGAAAGCCAACTCAATTACCTTTCCATGGGCACCATTATCGCAATTTAAAAGTTTGTAAAACTCTAGAAATGATCAAAACAATGACCCAAACATTCTGCCCAGTTTTTAATGACGAATTTAATATGATTAACCAAATTAATCATACATAAACCCTAATTAAAACCTAAAAACGATTTCCAATGATAAAAACCCATTAATTTCATCACTAATTACAGGTCATTAACAAACCCCAATAAAAAATTATGAATCTCAACCCTAGTCCATCATATTAGGTTACATATACGTAAATTAAACGTTAATTATCATAGTTTTAGTGTGTACTTTAAACCCTAATTGGATTATTGGGTTTTCTTGCTCCTCCATTAATAGAAACTACTGAGATTTGGTTTGGGGAAAGCTAAAATCGTTTTTGGGGCTTATGGTGGCTTATTTATGGTTAAAATTAAAAAAGGCTTCCTATTAGGACTCAAATTGGGCTCCCCTTTCCTTTCCTTAAGTTTAAGTCAGGCCAAATCCAAGCCCAAACACCATATGGCCGACTTTTTTACTGTATTTATGTTATCAAACCATTACTATACTAAATGGTACTCTTGGGTTGCATCTGATCCAAAACCTGAAAGCCTTACGTAAATTTTTCGACTTTTTACACGATTACCGTAAAATACGCAAAAATTGGATTTTTGCTTATATTCTTAAATCCATTCCAAGTTATCAAAACTAAGTTTAAATGACTTATAATAAATACTAAAACCATTACCCACCCAAAATATTAATCCCGAGACCTCTAAACGCTAGATCCTCGAATCGTGAATATACGATTTTCTACCATACATATACGTATACGTAAAGCCACGAAATAACAACATCTCATTTCATAGTCACTACCTTGTGAGCTCATGAACATGAAATAACCGTTCGTCTATTTACTTATAAGTACCATTTACCCATAAACGATATCCAAACGTCACTCCAAACACACAAAATAAACACATAAGCACATAAAAGCACATATTTGCACAAAACACCCTAAACTATAGTCTAAGTGACGAACCCCCAAACCATGGTTGTCACATCACTCCCTCCTAATAGAAATCTCGTCCTGAGATTTACTCCTTAGGATCAAACACACAAACAACAAATCACATGAGGATACTTGTTCTAAATGAACTCCTCTCATTTTCATGTGTACTTTAGTTCAAGTCTCAAATTACCACATATATTAACCAACATTATTTAAACTCATTCCCAAACTATTGACCTCACAACCTATAAATCTCACAAATGATTCTTTTTAACACAAATCCCTAATAACTGCACATGCAAATATGCATTCTCAAACCACATTTCCCAAATCTCAATACATGAAATATATCATGTACACCACTCAATTCCCCAGGTAATTCTATACCCATAAACTATTGGTCCAATCTTTCTAAAGATCATAAATGGACCGACAAAACTCGACATCAACTTTTCCTTTTTTCCTAAACATGGCGCCCGTTACTATGGGTGAAACTTCCTACATAACTTTGTCACTAAACTGTAGTGGTTTCCTCCTTTTTAACATATCATCTCTTGTTTCTCTCGTCCTTTCCACAAACACCATTATTATATTAGCAGCCTCTTTCACCAATTCTATTCCACAATAGGGGAAACTCACCCTATCCTTCCATATAGTGCCTAAAATGGCATTCATCTACTTCTAGTATGATAGCTATCATTATATGAAAACTCAGGCATTGCTAACGAGTTTCCCACCTCCCTCGAAATCAGTTACCCAAGCTCTCAACAGAATCCTATACTTGTAGCAATTTCTCACTTCGTCCATCCATTTCCAGTTCGCTGGATATACTCATGTCCAATCATGTTCATCAATCCCTTTAGTTCGTACCCCAAACCACTTAAAAATTCCAATTTCCTTACAAAAGTGACCTACGACGGTCTTTCACATATTCATTAGTTAGTTTTATCAACTGTCATTCAAACCCATGTTACAACTACTTCCATCAAATTTGGATAGCTCATTAGTAGCACCCATACACTTCTTTTCTCACTTTCCTCAATGAAAGATATATATATTTTATACCCAACACTTCCTTTATACCTACACAATGTCTTACCTTCAAGGTCATAGTGCTCCTCATCTTGTCTCAGTTAGACCAAACCCTTCGTCTCTCATGACACATCACATCTATAACTCTTCATCCATTCGATTATCGATACTAAGCCTTCCAATCAAACAATATAGGTCAGTGTTATTTCCTTTCCACACTACAACAATGTTAGCATGCTTAGTGCCTTAGTCTACTCATTAGGCTATACCAAAGTTTTACCTTCACTTCCTATCTCGACCTCTTTCATTCATGATTCACATCTGTCCAAACTTCCTTCTTCTTGCTCAGCTCACGGCATACATCACGATGTTATACTTCCCGTCTTTCAAGTCATCTATACGTCAAAATCTTCCAAGTAGCTTCACTTGTTTTCCTCACGACCAGTTCTCATACTCCCTCCTAATAGGGACAGACTAGAGTTTCCTGTGATTACATGCGGATCACACTCTCATCTTATATCCATATTAGTTTCCATATGTCTAAACTAAGCCATATTCTAAATTCTTACTCAAGTCTCATACTTCTATTATGACCTTGCACCTAACATGAGGTACTTTCAATCATCATCTTCTAGGAATGCTTGGTTCTCTCCTTCCATGGTTCTCCCTAATTCCTTCACTATCATGTCCAACCAAAATGTCTCACTCAATTCATCAACTCTGTGGAAATTGTTATTGCATTGAATAATGCATAACTGTCTCTTCCAAAGATCCTTCATAAAAACCTTCACTAAACTGACCCTCTAATCACTTCTCCACGAACTTATTCAGCTCAGCTTCACTACTCATCCCTCGATATTGATTGCCACAAAATTTTATCTTTGTGTAGTCACTCGACTCCCCTTGTTACTTCCACGAGTTCTTAATCTCCCATGTTATGTAGTCACTCCATCACGATCCATTGGTTCAGCTCTTTGTAGCTCCACTCCGGTACTTGATCTTTCCTTCTTCGTCACGAACCATACAGAGATTCCCATAATAGTGCTTGTCACCTTTCCAGTCATTGCAACTTTTGTGACTCCTTCAAAATCTCTTGCATCCTTCTAGCAGCCGGCACGTAGTCCTTTCGGCTCCTTGCTTCACGATGTAGCTCTTCACGCACTCCTTCTCGTCTCCATAATGTTACCTAGGAACTTCACACTACGCAGTAGCTTCTAACTTCAACTCATCTACCACAATATTTCTAAAGGTACTTCAACCCCTCAATGGCTCACTCTTCCTTACTTGTTGTACTTCACCATTAATCAGCCTCCTACCAATCATTCTTTCACATCCATGTTTTCCTTCACGTGTCTACTACTACATTGCCTCCATAACTATACCAATTCCCTTGCGTGTTAATCTTTCCATTAGTAGAAACTTTCTACTCTACCTCACATCCGCTAGTACTTTCATCAATCTCCTAATGGTACTTCAACCAACTTCTCATAGCATGACATCTCGTTCCCACGACCAGTCAACTAACTTTACTTACTCCCTTATTCCCGTAACCAATCTAAGTTTCAAAACTTCACAAATCTTAATCATTCCTTCAACACGACCTTTAAACTAAAATACATCTCTCCATTCTAATATCTAACCATAAGTAATACTACCCAACTTTATCCTCTCATCATAACGTTCCCGCAACCGCATAACTAAATCAACCATGACGTGTACCAAAAGAATTCCAAACAATCGTGTCCCAAAATAAAATATAGGGTAAAACGAACCCTAGCCAAAACAACTAAAAACAAAACAATGTAATCCGAAAGATCAATGAAGTGTGCCAACAACAAAAGTTAGACTCATCACGATTTGTATTACCAATTTTCAATATCTTATAAATTTTTAAATTTTCATCTCAGCTAGTTACTTCACATTAGGACCATATTTTAACACCAATAAATGAAATCAAAGTCATATTTTACCATCTTCGTTACTATCAAAGGGCATAACTCAGTTAATGTACTAAAACTCACTTTATCTATCATCTCCTTTAACAATACACTCATCTTTTATCTACATTATTTTATCAAAGGTATCCACTAGTTAGTATAGTATAACGTTATTCTAACCATTATCTTGTTTACTCACATTAAACTCATTTCACTTGTTATTATGAAACCAATACATGTTTATAAAATATGGTGTTTTTATTCATTTTATTCTATATTATTATTATTATTATTATTTTATATAATCCATTTAGGCTTGTTATAACTAAACTATTACACGTTTACAAGGTGTGGTGTTATTATTATCATTATTATAATAAAATCTCCCTTTTTACTCTTTCTGTCTATTTAAATACTTCTAAAATTTTAAATCCACTTTTAAGAAAATTATCGTAAAATTTATTTACCCTTTATATGTACCATCACATGTTATCAAAAAAAAACTAATCCATTCATTGTCCATATCTTTTTTTAACTTACTACCAATAAACTTAAAGAAAAGATATGTAAGTCAGGATATCATACCGTACAATTACAAAGTATTTTCAAAAGCATTTTCCTTTAATTAGCTAGACTCCTTTACAAGAAAATTTGGTAGTTTTCATCAGTTAAAATACATACCGAATGTAGACACACTTCAAAAGATTCAAAACGTCGTTGGAACTCCATCAAACTCCAGCACTAATAAACTGTTTAAACACGAGAGAACACTAGGTATTTCAAGTTATAATAACAATTGAACGACCGTATATCATAACATAACATATGCTAGTATATACACATCCTCATATATATACCTATTAAATCTCCCAAAACATACTCGTTATCATACATGTCAAGTCAATCAATCGCGTCATACACTCGTTTTTCCATACGAGTAATCACCATCTCACCATGCCATAACAAGGCATAAAACCCATCACCAAAACCAACCCATATCGTGTGATCCCATAATCACACAACATGACTATTACTCAAAACATAAAACACACAAAAAGTAGCATATCATAGGAAACCATTACATAAACCTCTATTGTTTACGAATACCCAAAATACACATCTCATCATATACAAGCATGTACTAACCCTCTTTCATGCAATCATACTCAGGAACCCATTGAAGTTGTGGTACTTGTATAACTATGTTGGTCACCATACTTATACACTTACCCTTTCCCCAATGCACTCCCTCCTATGAAGACACTTATAACAATCAATACAACATATAACACATAAATCCATCTACTCACATAAGCTCATAACCACATAACCAATAAGGTCCAAAACTCCATTTATTAAAATACATAGTAAAACTCTTGGAATACATAAATCCAAAGTCTAGCTAAAAGAGCATAGACAAACTCCAACACAACATCATAATCAGTTATAAGTCATGTCGCCCATAAGAGTGGAAACAACTTAAAATCCTTTCTATCCACCTACTCCTAGTAACTCGAATCACCACATGATTCTTAGGGAACATGACTTAAACATCAAAAGAAAAATACTATACATTAGGTACACCAAATAACTTATCAATTATTATGAAAGTAGTTCATATATAAAAAACGAAACAGAAATTAACATGTGACTAAGTATGGACAACTATAGTTCAATCCATACTAGCCAAAACACACAGAAAACGAATCAACAATACTCAGAAAATACAATCAAAACCATACACACATATTTCTATGACGCCTATATGCAGGGATCCTTAAGCTATATACCAGGCTATTGATAGTTGAATTTTACAACCTTGTTTAGGAAAACAAAGTGTAATTAGGGTAAGTACGACGATTTAGGAAAATCATGCACAAATGACCCAAAAGTGGGGATCGTTCTCAAAGAGGCTTGGTGTGTGTGTTAAGAGATGATTAATTATGTGATTATATTGATTATGTGAAAAGAAAATAGAAATGAGGTAAGAAGAGAATGACGGTTACGATGACGATTTACACTAAGACGATTAGTCGTACACGTAAAACCGTAAAAAGTACCAAAATTAAAAATTTACCCTAAAATTCCTAGAAAATTGCAATAAATCCTAAATAATGCAATTAGAGTTTACAAAAAATCAAAAATTACCCAAACCATTTACTTAATTAAATAATGATTTTTAATGCTAATTAAAGCCCTAAAAATCAATTTAATTAACAAAAAGCCCAAAATGAGATTTTTTCAATTGTAAACCTCTAAAATACCCTAACTTAATTTAAAATTATTTTTGAAAATTTTAAAATTAATAAAAACTATTTAAAAATAATTAAAAACTATTAAAACTCAAAATAACTAAAAAACTAATCTAAGGACAATAAAAATATTCTAAAAGTTGTAGAATTCCTAACTTAAAGTATTTAACCTAAGAAAAATATAAAAACTTGAATAATCTAAATTTTAATTTTTATTAATAAAATAATATTAAAAATCCAAAATTTATAAAAAATCTAAAAACTTGCAAACTAGCTTAATTTAACCTAAATAAACAAAAAATGAAGTTGAAATTACAAAATTGCGCCTATTGGGCCTTCAAATGGGCCAAAGTCTAAAACAGACCCTTATTGGGCCAAAATAAGCCCAATAAGAAAAATGTTTATAAAAATGGCCCAAAAGCTCCTATCAGACTCATAATTTGATTCTGAACACAAGTTTTCAAAGGCCCAAAAGCTGAAAATGTGAAATAAGCTGGCTTATATCAAACAGCTTATTCTTAATGGGCTTTTTGGCCCATTAAGCTATAAGCTGATGCCATAAGCTCAAATTAGACACACAAGCTTCTTTTGAGTTACTTAAGACTTCTCTAAAAAGAAATTTGAAAAAAGTCCAAGGAATAAACTTGAAAATGCAATAAGCAATCTACACAAAACGACAAAATAGTCATTTTCGAGTTCTAGGCTATCCCAAGAGCTGATTCAAGTTTCAAAAGCTTTTAAACGACTTAAATAAGATTAATCAACAAAAAGTTTTCAAATAAGTTCACTCAATAAGCTGGAATAAGCAAATAAGCACTTCTTTAAATGTCAACTTTAAAAGTTTTCTAGCAAAAAGTCAAAGTCAAAGTCTAATAAGCTCCAGTTCAAACAAATGGGTCAAATGACGAAGATTGATCACAAAAAGTAAGTTGTTGCAGGTCTAAATAAGCCAATATGGCTTATTAATAAGCTAACTGAAAATTAACACTAGCAGGGGCTAGTTTTGGTGTCTGAGCAGTGGGAAAGTTTCCATTGCTTGACTTCTTTGACTTTTTGTCTTTAGTGACTTTTTTGGAGATTCAAGTTACACAAAGGCACCCAAATGATCAGTGGATCATAAGGAGTCAATAACAAGAAAGAAATCACAATCACTAATAGCCAATTAGTACAGTTAAATCAAAACATCACCAGATCTAGAACATACATGAACAAATAAGCAGTTATGGTTTAATAAGCACTTATAGCACAATTCAGCCAACCAAACTTCACCAAATGCATACACAAGCAATAATAAACTTAAATGAACAAGTCTAAACAGGTGTCATGCACTGATTCAAAGTATAGATCAAGATTCAAGCACTAAAAGTTACTGATGAACTATAAACATGCAGTTATGAACACTTGCTGATGTATTTGACCACCAAGCCAAATTCAAACCCCCAAATCTTGTTAACAGGTTATATTAACTATGTTTAAACACTTTTTAGCCCCAAGCATGCATACACTCTATGTGTTCCCAAAGTCTTAGGTCAAAATCAGTCAAAACAAGCAATTTATAGCACAATCTTTGATTTGGTGTTTCAAAGTTAAAAACTTGCAGCAAATAGCACTCAAACAAGTATATAGCAGATACAAAGCAATAACACAACCTTCCAACCACAAAATAACACACAATGATTCAAAACAGGTAATCCCAAACACCCTTTTAACTTTTCAAATCACAATTTTCAAATCAAAAGTGTTATCCAAGACCACCCAAGCCCAAATAAGCACAATAACAGATGTAATATGGATATTAGAACAAGATTAGACCACAAAATCAGCAAGAACATAAGCAACTCACAAATTTACCAAAAATCAAGATTTTAAGAGATTTTGGGTAGAATGGTGTGTACCTAATGGATGTACATCCACACCCACGAATTTTGATCTTATGTGCTAGCAAAAACAAGAACAGGCTTCCACAATAAAGCCTACTAAGATTCAACAAGATTAGAAACAAATATATCAAAAAACAAAGGTGAAAAAATTCTTGATTAATGCAACCTTAGTTCCTCACACTTGATTATCCCCAAGTTATAGGCTTCACCACACCTTGATAACTCAATATCAGGATGCTATGATCAGCTTTATAGCCCAAGAATTCCAAGGTTTGAACAAGACTTAGCAAAATATCAAGAAAAGTGGAAAATGTGCAAACTTTTGAACACTCCTTTTGAAAACAGGTTTTAAGATCAAAGACTAGTAAACATCAAACAACAATAAACAGATATTAAGGTTGGCACTTGAGTTTTCTTCACCAAATTCAAACACATTTCATTAATGAATATATGATTTACAAATTTGTGAACAATGGAAAATTCAAGAGCAAACTGAAATGTAATGAGTCCTATGCCTTTTATAGGCGTACAATGAACTAGTGAAAGCTAAAAAACGTAAACCCTAATGCAGTAGAAGTCCCAAAATGCCCTTGTGAAGTTTTAACTTTTGGAGAATCATGTGACAAATTCTTGGCTTGTTGTGGAGCTAGCAAAGGTGAAACGATGATCAAGGGTCCAAGTTAAGCTTAAGTTCCAAGCTATGATGTGGGGCGTTGGATGGCTGTCACTGTTTTGTCTTCTTTTCCAAAGGTGTAGCAGGACACCTTTCATGTGCACTCTTGGGTGATGTGGCACAAGATATTAAGGTTGGGTTATGTTCTCTAACCAAATTTTAGCGGGCCCCGCTAAGGAATACAGAAAAAGCATCATCTTAATCGAGTCATTAGCAACATCCTTCAATTTGCAAGTGGCGGTAAGACGATGAATTGGCGGATATGGTTGTGCGGGTTGTCCTTTTCATCACCACGGAATTTGTTGTTTTGGATCATCGACAACAAACCCGTTTTCACTTCAAAATTCTCCACAAGGATAGCGGGAATTACAATATCCTCTCCATAACCCTCGGTGGGTGCTTGAAGTAACTCCATCATAGTTCGATTCTCCACGGTTGGTTTTTCTCTTACAATGGGTTCGTCAATAGGAGACTCCTCACTAGAAAGATTAGGAGTAGGTGTTGACTCCTTTCGGTTTCTTCGTTTACGTGCACGTCTTGCTTGGTTGCGGGTTTGCATAAACGTCACGTACAACGAGGGGATGAGCAAAGAAGATTCTTTTGTTGTTTTGTATTTTTCCAATTTTTTTGTTTTTTTATTGTTTTTACTTTTGTGGATTTTTGTGATTGTATTAAGTAGACCAAAATCTACAAATCTCCTTGATGAGACTGCTTTTATACATAGTCTCATCGTCCAAAAAGGGCTTTAAATGCATAAAATATCATGAAGTTGGCCAAATATATGCTTGTGTTTGTTGCTTGTGTATTTTAGGTACGGATATTGAGAAAATGACAAAAGATCACAAGAATCATGCAAAAACAAACACGGGAAACGAAGCCACACATTGAACCAAGCCCTAATGAAGAATTTTCCAAGAAAACCCTTGAAGATTTGAAGATTTATGAAGAAGAGTCCTCCAATATTGAAGAATTGACACTTTATACCCTTGTATCCTCATAATTACAAGATTGGTCCCTAAAGTTTGTCAATATTGCAAAAAGGGCCCTCCACTTTGAAGAATTGGCAATTTTAGTCCCTCAACAAAACTAAAATGTCAATATTAGTCCTTCTCAAAGTCAAACATACCATGAAGAACTTCAAGTTACAAGAATTACAAATTTGGTCCTTTGAAAATATCAAAATGACCAAAAGGACCCTTGACTTTGAAGACTTGGCAAAAATGGTCCCTCATTAATCATGACTTGGCAATTTTATTCCTCCAAAATGTCAATTATACAAGTCAAGACCATAATCCTTGAAGAAAATACCAAATCAGTCCTTCAAGAATCAAGAAATGGCAAGAAATACCCCTGAAAATACTTTGGAAAAGTATTTGGGGCAAAAGTGTGAAAAATAAAACTTCAATTACAAAGGAATCCGGATTTTTGCTAGTTTATATGCAAGTGACAAGAGAAAGAAAAGAAAGGGGTTAAACCTGGCAGACAAACAAAGTTACCTAGACCACTCATGTTTTGACACCTGTCCCGCTCACCCATTTCCACCAATCACAAGCCTCCTTTCCTCCATGTCACCCTTCCACTAATCCGGTTTATTTAATAAATAAACCTTGGCGCCTAAACATGGACTTAAATCCTAATCACCCCTAAACCGGATCAAACACCCAACTATTCATCCAAGAACACAATTAGGATTTTGTTATTTACTCAAAATTAAACCCCAAGATTGTGCAGATTTATGATTTAGGGATATATAAACACAACCCAACCTTAAACTCCCTTGCCACATCACCACAATGTCACATGTTTCCCCCTGCTTTTCACCCTTTGAAGAAGACGCCAAAACAGTGGCCCTCATCCAACGTTCAAGATTGAAGCTTACATTTTAAGCTTGATATACACCCTTGGATACACTTTTCACATGCCAGCTACAACAAACTGCCAAGACATTGTCACATGATCCTCAAAGTTCAAAACCCTGCAAGGGGCATTTTTGGGACTTCACAAGCATTAGGGTTACGTTTTTTTAGCCTTGCACTAGTTCATTTTTGCCTATATAAGGCATAGGACCATTTACATTTCAGTTTGCTCTTGAATTTTCCTTTGTTCAAAGTTCTGTAAATCCATATTCAGTTTAATGAAATGAGTTTGAATCTTTGAAGAAAAGTCAAGTGCCATTGTTGTTTACTGCTTGTTATTGTTCTTAGTTTGTTAATCTTGAATCTCAAAACCTGTTTTTAAGGAGTGTGCAAAAGTTTGCACATTTTCCTTCAAGCTTGATATTTTGCTAAGTTTCTTAGTACACCTTGGAATTCTTGGGCTATAAAGCTGATCATAACATCTTGATATTGAGTTATCAAGGTGTGGTGAAGCCTATAACTTGGGGATAATCAAGTGTGGAGTACAAGAGTTGCATTAATCAAGGCTTTTTAACCTTTCTGTTTTTGATATTTTGCTTCTAACCTTGTTGAATCTTATCAGGCTTTGTTGTGGAAGCTTGTACTTGTTCTTGCTAGTACATAAGCTCAAAATTCGTGGGTGTGGATGTACATCCATGAGGTTTGCATACTTAATCTCAAAATCTGACAAAATATTGGATATTTGTGATATTTGTGTGTTGCTTGTGTTCTTGTGAAATTTGTCGCTTAATCTTGCTCTAATCTGCATATCTCATCTGTTATTGTGTTAATTTGGGCTTGGGTGGTCTTGGATAACACTTTTGATTTGAAAATCTTGATTTGAAAAGTTAAAAGGGTGTTTGGGATTACCTGTCTTGAATCATTATGTGTTATTTTGTGGTTGGAAGTTTGTGTTACTTCTTTGTATCTGCTATATACTTGTTTGAGTGCTATTTGCTGCAAGTTTTTAGCTTTGAAACACCAAATCAAAGATTATGCTATAGATTGCTTGTTTTTGACCTAATACTTTGGGAAAACATAGAGTGTATGCATGCTTAGGGCTAAAAAGTGTTTAAACATAGTTCTTATAACCTGTTAACAAGATTTGGGTGTTTGAATTTGGCTTGGTGGTCAATTGCATCAGCAAGTGTTCATAACTGCAAGTTCATAGTTCATCGGTAACTTTAAGTGCTTGAATCTTGATCAATACTTTGAATCAGTGCATGAAACCTATTTAGACTTGTTCATTTAAGTTTATTATTGCTTGTGTATGCATTTGGTTAAGTTTGGTTGGTTGAATTGTGCTATAAGTACTTATTGAACCTCAACTGCTTATTTGTTCATGTCTGTGCTAGATCTGGGGATGTTTTGATTTAACTGTACTAATTGGCTATTAGTGATTGTGATTTCTTTGTTGTATTTGACTCCTCTTGATCCACTGATCATTTGGGTGCCTTTGTGTAACTTGAATCTCCAAAAAATTCACTAAAGATAAAAAGTCAAACAAGTCAAGCAGTGGACAAAGTTTCCACTGCTCAACATCCAAAACTAGCCCCTGCTAGTGTTAATTTGCATTCAGCTTATCAATAAGCCATTTTGGCTTATCCAGACCTGCAACAACTTATTTTTTGTGATCAATCTTCATCATTTGACCCATTTGTTTGAACTGGAGCTTATTAGACTTTGACTTTGACTTTTTTCTAGAAAACCAACACATTTGACATTTTTATAAGTGCTTATTTGCTTATTTCAGCTTATTGAGTGAACTTATTTGAAAACTTTTTGTTCATTAAGCTTAGTTAAGTTATTTAAAAGCTTTTGAAACTTGAATCAGCTCTTGGGGTGGCCTAGAACTCAAAAACGACTATTTTGTCGTTTTATGTAGATTGCTTATTCCATTTTCAGGCTTATTCCTTGGAATTTTTTCAAATTTCTTTTTAAAGAAGTCTTAATCAACTCAAAAGAAGCTTGTGTGTCTAATTTGAGCTTATGGCATCAGCTTATAGCTTAATGGGCCAAAAAGCCCATTAAGAATAAGCTGTTTGATATAAGCCAGCTTATTTCACATTTTCAGCTTTTGGGCCTTTGAAAAATTGTGTTCAGAATCAAATTTTGAGTCAGATAGGAGTTTTTGGGCTTAATTGGACAACATTTTTCTTATTGGGCCTTAATAAGCCCATTAAGGTGACTGTTTTGACTTTTGGTCCATTTGGAGGCCCATTAGGGGTATTTTTGTAATTTCAACTTCATTTTCTGTTTTTTAGGTTAAATTAAGCTAGTTTGCAAGTTTTTAGATTTTTTATAAATTTCAGATTTTTAATATTATTTTATTATTACTTTATTATTAAAAATTAAAATTTAGATTTTTCAAGTTTTTATATTTTTCTTAGGTTAAATACATTAGGTTAGGAATTTTACAACTTTTAGAATATTTTTATTGTTCTTAGAATAATTTTTATAATTATTTTAAGTTTTAATAGTTTTTAATTGTTTTTAAATAGTTTTAATAAACTTTAAAATTTCCAAAAATAGTTTTAAATTAAGTTAGTTTCTTTTAGAGGTTTACAAAGTGATAAATCTCATTTTGGGCTTTTTATTAATTAAATTGATTTTTAGGGCTTTAATTAGCATTAAAAAATCATTATTTAATAGGTTTGAGTGATTTTTGATTTTTTGTAAACTCTAATTACATTATTTAGGATTTATTGTATATTTCTAGGAATTTTTAGGGTAAATTTTTTATTTTGGTACTTTTTACGGTTTTACGTGTACGACCTTTTCGTCTTAGTTTAAATCGTCATCGTAACCGTCATTCTCTTCTTATCTCATTCCTATTTTCTTTTCTCATAATCATATAATCACAAAGTTAATCATCTCTCTACATAACACACTAGCCTCCTTGAGAACAATCCCTACTTTTGGGTCATTTGTGCACGATTTTCCTAAATCGTCGTACTTACCCTAATTACCTTGTTTTCCTAAACAAGGGGAAAATAACAACCATCATTTTGGCGCCGCTGCCGGGGAGGCGTGTTGTGTTTTGATTTGGTAATTGTTGTTTTTATATATAGCCATAATATCTATTTAGTAGCACTCTACTAATACGTATTATCGGTTTTTTGTTTTTTGTGTGAATATTATTAATATATTGTATACGCAGAACAATAAATTCACAAGTAATCCAAAAGTGTGAAAACACAACCTTGACTTGGGAGGTCATTACCCAACCATTGTATTCGAATCTCAAACAAGAAAGAAAGGCAAAAATAGATAAATACTTTCGTGAAGCTCGATTTTGAAAAATACAAACTATAAGGTGGGTATAAGGCGGGTATTATAAAATATACCCTAAGGAAAAAGGCTCTTAAGTGCTTCGCGCCGTCTTGTTTCCCCGCTTGCTTGTGAGTATTTGATTTTGAGAGCTAATCGAGGGTTTTACCGCCCAAAGTATTATTAAGTATCATATATACTTTCTTGGTTTTATTTGATTAAACCCTCTTGAACGTTTTGGTGTTCCACCAACGTTCTAAAGTCATCGAAGGCGTTCACTTCACGTGATCGTTTTCATTCCTTGAGGCTTCTTTAATAAAGAGATTTGATTAAGGAGGAGATTTGTAGATTTTGGTCTACTTAATACAATCACAAAAATAAAAAAAAAACTAAAAACAATCAAAAACAACAAAAAAATTAGAAAAATACAAAACACCAAAAAGAATCTTCTTTGCTCATCCCCTCGTTGTACGTGACGTTTATGCAAACCCGCAACCAAGCAAGACATGCGCGTAAACGAAGAAACCGAAAGGAGTCAACACCTACTTCTAATCTTTCTAGTGAGGAGTCTCCTATTGAAGAACCCATTGTAAGAGAGGAACCAACCATGGAGAATCGAACTATGATGGAGTTAATTCAAGCACCCACCGAGGGTTATGGAGAGGCTATTGTAATTCCCGCTATCCTTGCGGAGAATTTTGAAGTGAAAACGGGTTTGTTGTCAATGATCCAAAACAACAAATTCCATGGTGATGAAAAGGACAACCCGCACAACCATATCCGCCAATTCAATCGTCTTACCGCCACTTGCAAATTTAAGGATGTTGTTAATGACTCGATTAAGATGATGCTTTTTCTGTATTCCTTAGTGGGGCCCGCTAAAATTTGGTTAGAGAAAGAGCCACCCAATTCTATATTGACGTGGAAGGATCTCATTTCAAAGTTTGTGAACCAATTTTTTCCGCCCTCTAAGACTACGCATTTGAAAAACGAGATTTCAAAATTTTCACAAGAATTTAATGAAAGTTTTTCAACGGCTTGGAATAGGTTTAAGGAAATGTTACATGAGTGTCCTCATCACGGTTTTTCCGACTTGCATCAAATTGACACGTTTTACAATGGACCTAATGATCATGAACGGGATTATCTAAATGCCGCCGCGGGTGGTAATTTTTTGTGTAAAACGGTTGAGGAAGCTTTGGTGATAATTGAAGATAGATCTAAGGTGTATAGTCCTCGTAACACGTCGAGTGTTCGTAAGGCTTCGTCTTCGGCTTCACCTTCTTTGTCTACTACCATCGATGCTTGCCAAATTGAGGCGAACTTGGAAAACAAAATCTTTGATAAGCTTAAAGGTCTTTTAATTGAGTTCAAAGTTGGAGAACCAAATGCTCCCGCTACGGCTAAAGCGGTTGAGGTTTCATGCATGTATTGTGGTGGAGGTCATGATTTCTCCGAGTGCATTACCAACGGTGGTAACACTTCGAGTGCCTACGCGGCTACGGGAACTTACAACCAAAACGGTCAAGTTATCCGCTCTAAGCAATTGACTCCACCGGGTTTTGGTTCAAATCAAAATGCTAACAACAACTATCGAAACAATCAAGTTGGTTTCAAAAACAATTACAACAAAGGAAACTATGGTAATCAAGGGGCTAATAATCAAGTTTCAAACAAAAATCAAAATGATTTTCAAAACAACAACAAAAGTTTGCAAACGTTGAAAGATCTTCCAAATGAATTTGTTGAATACGCTAATGGGAACGATGCTAGGTTTGACAACATTCAAAGAGAAATCATTAGCCTAAGATCCGAGTTTAAGAACGACTTGAAGAAAGAGTTGAAAAATGAGTTAGCAAATGAGCTTAAAATCCATACAAACAAGATGGAAGGAAATGTAACTAGGTTACAACAAAACCAACAAAAAATGGAACAAGGGCAACATGAAATTAAGCAAGAAATGATTAAGGCCGAGAAGAGGCAATCCATGTTTGAGGACAAAATTTCATCTATGTTTGAGGCAATTATGTGCAAACCGTCTTCAAGTAGTCTTCCTAGCAACACCGTATCAAACCCTAAGGGTGAGATGAAAGTGATTACCACACGTAGTGGTAAGACACTTAAGGAACCGACTCCTCAACCAATTGATCCTACGGAGGATGCATTTGAGGAAGAAACCGAGGTGGTGGTCAAAAAGGAGCATGTCCTAATCCCACAAAGTACCGCTCACGCCACACATACGGTTGACCCATTACCAACATTGGAACCCGAGATTCCAAAGGCTATGCCTATGCCTCAACCCACACCACCTTTTCCCTGTCCATCGAGACTTAGAAAGGAGAAACGTTAAGAGCGCGACAATTACCAATTTGAGCTTTTTATGAAAATGTTTCGTGATTTGCACTTTAATGTGAGTTTCGCCGATGCTTTGGTCATGATGCCTCGATGTGCCGCTAACTTTAAGAGTATGTTGAACAACAAGGAGAAATTGCATCAATTGTCTAGTTGTTCATCGGTTTATCTTAATCGCATACCTCAAAAAGTCGAAGATCCCGGTAAATTCTTGATCCCTTGTGCAATCCAAGATATGGAAGAATGCTATGCCTTGGCCGATCTTGGTGCTAGTATTAACTTGATGCCACTTGTAATCTTTAAGTCGCTCAATCTTCCTAATCTTACTCCTTCACTAATGTCTATCGAGTTGGCCGACCATTCCACGATTCCCGCATGTGGATTGGCGAAAGACGTTTTTGTGAAAGTGGGAAAGTTCTATTATCCGGTAGACTTTATCGTTGTCGATATTCCCACGGATCCTCAAGTTCCTCTCATTTTAGGTCGTTCATTTTTAGATACGTCTATGGCTTTGATCGATGTTCATGCTAGAAATATCACCTTACGTTTCAACGACGAGGAACTCGTTATAAACGCAACTCAAAACTCTCAAATTTCTCATGTTTATTCCGTTGCTACCATAAACCTCGTTGATATGGTTGACGTGGTTTGCGAGGAATTTTCACAAGAAGTTCTAGGTTTTGGTGATGATGAAAATAGTGGCAATCCCACTATGTTAGATCCCATTCTTGATAACTCGACACCAACCTTCACCCCATTTGAAGGTGGTGGTTTTACGTTGGAAGAATTCGATGTTCCATGTACTTGTAACGAAGACATCGACTATGATGAGGACTTCTCGATTATCAAGGATTTTCTTAACGATTTCGCATTTCCTCCACCCGAGGAGGTTATGAGTATCGATCCCAAATCTTCAATTGAGGAACCACCTATCCTCGAGTTGAAAGATTTACCTCCCCATCTCGAATATGTCTTTTTGGAGGAGGACGAAAAGTTGCCGGTTATTATTGCGAAAGAACTTTCGGATGATGAAAAAACCGCACTTGTCGATATTCTAAAGGATCACAAAGGGGAAATTGCGTGGAAGTTATCCGACATTAAGGGGATCAATCCCAAATTTTGTACCCACAAAATCTTAATGGAGGAAGATTACAAGCCCGCAATCCAATGTCAATGGAGGGTGAACCCCAAAATTCACGACATCATTAAAAAGGAAGTCCTAAAACTCCTTGACGCGGGAATGATTTACCCTATTTCCGATAGCCCTTGGGTGAGTCCTATTCATTGTGTCCCTAAAAAGGGAGGAATGACCATTGTGCCAAATGATGCCAACGAGTTAATTCCCACTAGACTAGTGACCGGATGGAGAGTGTGCATTGACTATCGTAAGTTGAATGAAGCCACTCGAAAAGACCATTTTCCCTTGCCCTTCATGGACCAAATGTTGGAGCGTCTTGCGGGAAACGATTTCTATTGCTTTTTAGATGGTTTTTCCGGTTACTTCCAAATCCCCATCGATCCTCGTGATCAAGAAAAAACTACGTTTACATGTCCATATGGAACGTTTGCCTATCGTAGAATGCCATTCGGACTTTGCAATGCACCGGGAACCTTTCGAAGGTGCATGATGGCTATTTTTCATGATATGATCGAGAAGACGATGGAAGTCTTCATGGATGACTTTTCCGTGTTTGGTAATTCATTCACTTCGTGTTTGTCAAATCTTGAGAGAATGTTGAAGCGTTGTGAGGAAACCAACCTTGTGCTCAATTGGGAAAAATGTCATTTTATGGTTAAAAGTGGAATCGTCTTAGGGCACAAGGTTTCGAAAGCGGGGATTGAGGTAGATCAAGGTAAGGTAGACGTCATCGCCAAATTACCTCATCCCAAAACCGTTAAGGGAGTTAGGAGTTTCCTAGGCCACGCGGGCTTTTATCGTCGATTCATCAAGGATTTTTCAAAGATCTCTCGACCTATTACACATCTCCTTGAGAAAGAGGCACGTTTTGTCTTTGACGAAGGTTGTGTACGAGCCTTTGAAATCCTTAAGAGGAAACTTACCGAAGCTCCCATTCTTGTTGCTCCCAATTGGAACCTCCCCTTTGAGCTCATGTGTGATGCTAGTGACTACGCTATTAGGGCCGTATTGGGGAAACGTCATGAAAAGCACTTCTTGCCTACTCACTATGCTAGCAAGACGATGACCGAGGCTCAAGTTAAATACACTACAACGGAGAAGGAGTTCCTTGCCGTGGTGTATGCATTTGAGAAATTCCGACCTTATCTCGTCTTGACGAAATGCATAGTGTATACGGATCATTCGGCTATCAAGTATCTTATGGCTAAACAAGATTCTAAGCCGGGATTACTTTGTTGGATTCTCCTCCTTCAAGAATTTGATCACAAAATTGTTGACAGAAAAGGAGCCGAGAATCTAGCGGTCGATCATCTTTCTCGTTTGGAAGATCCTCACCAAAGTGTTTACGAGCCCAAGGAAATCACCGAAACATTTCCGCTCGAGACACTTGGTGTAGTGAATTCTAAGCTTGATTTTTCCACCCCATGGTTTGCGGACTTCGCAAATTACCATGCGGGCAACTTCATCATCAAGGGTATGACGACTCAAGGAAAACGAAAATTCTTTCGTGACGTCAAGTTCTACTTTTGGAACGAACCTTATTCGTTTCGAACTTGAGCGGATCAAATTATTCGACGTAGTGTCTTTGGTACCGAAGCTTCTAACATCCTTAGAGCTTGTCACGAGGGACCCACGGGTGGTCACCACGGTGATAATCTCACGGCTAAGAAGGTGTTTGATGTCGGTTTCTTTTGGCCTACTATTTACCGAGATGCACATGAGCTTGTGAACTCATGTGACTCATGCCAACGACAAGAAAAAGCCTCACAAAAAGATGAAATGCCACAAAATATCATCCAAGTGTGTGAGATCTTTGACGTTTGGGGCATCGACTTTATGGGGCCGTTCCCATCATCTCGTGGTTATAAGTACATCCTTGTCGCGGTTGACTACCTATCCAAGTGGGTGGAAGCTAAGGCTTTGCCCACCAATGATGCTCGCGTGGTAGTCATTTTTGAAAAGCTTGTTTTCTCGGTTTGGAACCCCTCATGCGATCATAAGCGATCGTGGAACCCATTTTTGTAATGACCAATTCGAAAGGGTCCTAAGGAAATATGGGGTTACACATCGGCTTTCTACGGCTTATCACCCACAAACGAGTGGGCAAGTAGAGGTTTCAAACCGAGAGTTGAAGAGGATCTTGGAGAGATCCGTAGGGGAAAACCGACAATCTTGGTCGGATAAGTTGGACGACGCTTTATGGGCTTTTAGGACCGCTCATAAGACGCCCATTGGGTGCACTCCTTATAAGCTAGTGTATGGGAAGAATTGTCACTTGCCAATTGAACTCGAACACAAGGCTTATTGGGCCCTAAAGCATTGTAATGATGACATGGAGACCGCGGGAAAACACCGGAAAATGCAATTAAATGAACTGGATGAACTAAGGGATATTGCTTATGAAATTTCATTGATTTATAAAGAAAAGACTAAAAAGTTGCATGATTATAAAATTAAAAACTGGGTTTTTAACATTGGGGATCAAGTTTTACTTTTTAATTCTTGTTTGAAAATCTTTTCCGGTAAGTTGAAATCCCGTTGGTCCGGTCCATTCACCGTGACTCAAGTTTTTCCATATGGGACCATTGAGCTAGCTCAAAATGATGGCCCCAATTTCAAGGTGAATGGACATAGGTTGAAGCACTACTTTGGCGGGGAAGTTCCATCCTTGAACTACCTCGACCAAATCACTTTCCCCAATGATAATTAGTATTAAGGGGATCGAGTCGAGCTCATGACTCGGTAATAAAAAACGAGGTGCCTCGTAGGGGAGTCCCATGCTTATCCTATGTACATATTATCGCTTTCTAATGTAGTAACGTGTGGGTATTTGTGCCCTTCCAACCTTTGTTCCATGGTTGTTTGTGAATTGTGGACTTTAGATGATCATGATCTTCACGATTGGAGCCTCTCGTGTTCGTTTTATGGGAGCAATCGATCGTTTGCTTTGAAGACTTTCTCAATATCCATGATATATCCTTTGATGTTCTAACCTTAGGTTTATAGCACATTTCATAAACGACTTTAAATTTAACGGTTACACCCTTTCCATGCTAGATTAGGCATTCGACTACGTCTCTAGTATGGGGGTGTTTGCACCCCTAGACTCGAAACATTGAGGACAATGTTTAAACTTTAGTATGGGGGGTGAATAGATACTTGCCTTGTCAAAACTTCATGCTTTCCAAAAGTTTATCTTTTTGTTTATCGTTTTGTTGCAAAATAAGGCTAAAAATGGCCAAATTTTAAAAATTTTCTCATGTTTTATAAGTGTTTGAAGACACGAATGTAGGTTTTCCGATGGTGAGAATAAGAGTAATTTTTGATTCGACCGTGCGTGTTGAGCACTTAGCTTTGATTCCTTAACTTCACATTAGGCTAAGTCTCTTAAATGAGGACGAGAAATGATAGGGTTAATTATAAGTTACTATGCTAAACGTAGAGTACTCGTATTCTTACAAAAACTCACGTGTTCTCGTTGTTTGCTTATTCTCCCTTCGCTTGTAAATATTTTTTGCTTAATAAATATTGACTTAGCGGTTTAGTCTTGATTGTTGGGTTTCTAGTCTTTTCTAGTAGCTTCCGTGTAATTAAATTGGGAAGACATTAAGGTATCGCCAGCGTCACGGTTTTGAAGTATTGTCACCCGGATAATCAAAAGCTTCACCCAATAATAAGATTTCAAGGGCTCACCTAAATCAAGCAAACAATTTGAAGCTCACAAGGCCGAAAAATCTATGCAAAATTGAAAGTGAATCAAGCCTTAATCTTTGAAGCTTTAAAGATCCAAAATTCGCCTTAGCGTGAGGATATACGTCTTTGGCTAATAAAACCACCGATGAGGTGGATAATAAAAGGCAAGGCAAGACCGAAGTCATAATAAAAGCTTCATGGCGAAGTTGAATAAAAGATGGAGGTAAACCAAAGATAATAAGGCCCTTTCGTTAGGGGGCGTATAAAAGTCTTGGTAATAAGTCTCATGTTAAAAACCGTTATAAAACCGTGTTTATCGATCCTTCTTGTTGACTTAATTTTTTGACATCGTTGTCTATTAGGAGGGGTTATTGATTTGATGGTCTTGGTTACACCGTTAGGACTCTATTTTTAGACCTAAATCTCAATTATCGCATAAGTAAAAAAAATGTATCCTCGTGAAACATTCAAGACAAAATAAAATATAAGAGATAAAACTTAGGAAAATGGGAGGATAAGTACGTGATTAGGGCATATGAGTAGTGTTAGCATTACTAACTTATTATGACAATGATCTCGTTGCACGCTTGGCATGGAATTGGGGTGAAAATCGAGGACGATGAAATTATTTCTAACGAAGCATTCACGTGTTCTTATTCTATGAACCTAAACGTCCCATTTTGCGATGAAAATCATACATTATGTGTAAAACGCAAGTAGTAGTAGTAATATTAGTAGTGTAGCTAGTTTATCATTCAATAAAAGTGAATAAAAATGAATTTGGAGGTGCTACGATACTTTATTCTAGCATTGCGTGAGGGCACGACAATGGTTTAGTATGGGGGAGTGATGAGACTGCTTTTATACATAGTCTCATCATCCAAAAAGGGCTTTAAATGCATAAAATATCATGAAATTGGCCAAATATATGCTTGTGTTTGTTGCTTGTGTATTTTAGGTACGGATATTGAGAAAATGACAAAAGATCACAAGAATCATGCAAAAACGAACACGGGAAACGAAGCCGCACATTGAACCAAGCCCTAATGAAGAATTTTCCAAGAAAACCCTTGAAGATTTGAAGATTTATGAAGAAGATTCCTCCAATATTGAAGAATTGACACTTATACCCTTGTATCCTCATAATTACAAGATTGGTCCCTAAAGTTTGTCAATATTGCAAAAAGGGCCCTCCACTTTGAAGAATTGGCAATTTTAGTCCCTCAACAATACTAAAATGTCAATATTAGTCCTTCTCAAAGTCAAACATACCATGAAGAACTTCAAGTTACAAGAATTACAAATTTGGTCCTTTGAAAATATCAAAATTACCAAAAGGACCCTTGACTTTGAAGACTTGGCAAAAATGGTCCCTCATTAATCATGACTTGGAAATTTTAGTCCTCCAAAATGTCAATTATACAAGTCAAGACCATAATCCTTGAAGAAAATACCAAATCAGTCCTTCAAGAATCAAGAAATGGCAAGAAATACCCCTGAAAATACTTTGGAAAAGTATTTGGGGCAAAAGTGTGAAAAATAAAACTTCAATTACAAAGGAATCCAGATTTTTGCTAGTTTATATGCAAGTGACAAGAGAAAGAAAAGAAAGGGGTTAAACCTGGCAGACAAACAAAGTTACCTAGAACACTCATGTTTTGACACCTGTCCCACTCACCCATTTCCACCAATCACAAGCCTCCTTTCCTCCATGTCACCCTTCCACTAATCCGGTTTATATAATAAATATACCTTGGCGCCTAAACATGGATTTAAATCCTAATCACCACTAAACCGGATCAAACACCCAACTATTCATCCAAGAACACAATTAGGGTTTTGTTATTTACTCAAAATTAAACCCCAAGATTGTGTAGATTTATGATTAAGGGATATATAAACACAACCCAACCTTAAACTCCCTTGCCACATCACCACAATGTCACATGTTTCCCCCTGCTTTTCACCCTTTGAAGAAGACGCCAAAACAGTGGCCCTCATCCAACGTTCAATATTGAAGCTTACAATTTAAGCTTGATATATATCCTTGGTTACACTTTTCATATGCCAGCTACAACAAACTGCCAAGACATTGTCACATGATCCTCAAAGTTCAAAACCCTACAAGGGGCATTTCTGGGATTTCACAAGCATTAGGGTTACGTTTTTTTAGCCTTGCACTAGTTTATTGTAGGCTATATAAGGCATAGGACCATTTACATTTCTGTTTGCTCTTGAATTTTCCTTTGTTCAAAGTTCTGTAAATCCATATTCAGATTAATGAAATGAGTTTGAATCTTTGAAGAAAAGTCAAGTGCCATTGTTGTTTACTGCTTGTTATTGTTCTTAGTTTGTTAATCTTGAATCTCAAAACCTGTTTTTAAGGAGTGTGCAAAAGTTTGCACATTTTCCTTCAAGCTTGATATTTTGCTAAGTTTCTTGTTACACCTTGGAATTCATGGGCTATAAAGCTGATCATAGCATCCTAATAATGAGTTATCAAGGTGTGGTGAAGCCTATAACTTGGGGATAATCAAGTGTGGAGTACAGGAGTTGCATTAATCAAGGATTTTTAACCTTTCTGTTTTTGATATTTTGCTTCTAACCTTGTTGAATCTTATCAGGCTTTTTTGTGGAAGCTTATACTTGTTCTTGCTAGTACATAAGCTCAAAATTCGTAGTTGTGGATGTACATATATGAGGTTTGCATACTTAATCTCAAAATCAGACAAAATATTAGATATTTGTGATATTTGTGTGTTGCTTGTGTTCTTGTGAAGTTTGTCGCTTAATCTTGCTCTAATCTGCATATCTCATCTGTTATTGTGTTAATTTGGGCTTGGGTGGTCTTGGATAACACTTATGATTTGAAAATCTTGATTTGAAAAGTTAAAAGGATGTTTGGGATTACCTGTCTTGAATCATTGTGTGTTATTTTGTGGTTGGAAGTTTGTGTTATTGCTTTGTATCTGCTATATACTTGTTTGAGTGCTATTTGCTGCAAGTTTTCAGCTTTGAAACACCAAATCAAAGATTGTGCTATAGATTGCTTGTTTTGATTGTTTTTGACCTAAGACTTTGGGAACACATAGAGTGTAAGCATGATTAGGGCTAAAAAGTGTTTAAATATAGTTCTTATAACTTGTTAACAAGATTTGGGTGTTTGAATTTGGCTTGGTGGTCAATTGCATCAGCAAGTGTTCATAACTGCATGTTCGTAGTTCATTAGTAACTTTAAGTGCTTGAATCTTGATCAATACTTTGAATCAGTGCATGAAACCTATTTAGACTTGTTCATCTAAGTTTATTATTGCTTGTGTATGCATTTGGTTAAGTTTGGTTGGTTGAATTGTGCTATAAGTACTTATTGAACCTCAACTGCTTATTTGTTCATGTCTGTTCTTGATCTGGGGATGTTTTGATTTAACTGTACTAATTGGCTGTTAGTGATTGTGATTTCTTTGTTTTATTTGACTCCTCTTGATCCACTGATCATTTGGGTGCCTTTGTGTAACTTGAATCTCCAAAAAATACACTAAAGACAAAAAGTCAAACAAGTCAAGCAGTAGAAAAAATTTCCACTGCTCAACATCCAAAACTAGCCCCTTCTAGTGTTAATCTGCATTCAGCTTATCAATAAGCCATTTTGGCTTAACCAGACCTGCAACAACTTATTTTTTGTGATCAATCTTCATCATTTGACCCATTTGTTTGAACTGGAGCTTATTAGACTTTGACTTTGACTTTTTGCTAGAAAACCAACTCATTTGACTTTTTCATAAGTGCTTATTTTCTTATTTCAGCTTATTGAGTGAACTTATTTGAAATTTTTTTGTTGATTAAGCTTAGTTAAGTCGTTTAAAAGCTTTTGAAACTTGAATCAACTCTTGGGGTGGCCTAGAACACAAAAACGACTATTTTGTCATTTTCTATAGATTGCTTATTGCATTTTCAGGCTTATTCCTTGGACTTTTTTCAAATTTCTTTTTACAGAAGTCTTAAGCAACTCAAAAGAAGCTTGTGTGTCTAATTTGAGCTTATGGCATCAACTTATAGCTTAATGGGCCAAAAAGCCCATTAAGAATAAGCTGTTTGATATAAGCCAGCTTATTTCACATTTTCAGCTTTTGGGCCTTTGAAAAAATGTGTTCAGAATCAAATTTTGAGTCAGATAGGAGTTTTTGGGCTTAATTGAACAACATTTTTCTTATTGCCCCTTAATAAGCCCATTAAGGTGACTGTTTGGACTTTTGGCCCATTTGGAGCCCCATTAGGGGTATTTTGTAATTTCAACTTCATTTTCTGTTTATTTAGGTTAAATTAAGCTAGTTTGCAAGTTTTTAGAATTTTTTATAAATTTTGGATTTTTAATATTATTTTATTATTATTTTATTATTATTTTATTATTAAAAATTAAAATTTAGATTTTTCAAGTTTTTATATTTTCTTAGGTTAAATACATTAAGTTAGGAATTTTACAACTTTTATAATATTTTTATTGTTCTTAGATTAATTTTTATAATTATTTTAAGTTTTAATAGTTATTAATTGTTTTTAAATAGTTTTAATAAATTTTAAAATTTCTAAAAATAGTTTTAAATTAAGTTAGTTCATTTTAGAGGTTTACAAAGTGATAAATCTTTGGGCTTTTTATTAATTAAATTGATTTTTAGGGCTTTAATTAGCATTAAAAAATCATTATTTAATTAAATAAAAGGTTTAAGTGATTTTTTATTTTTTGTAAACTCTAATTACATTATTTAGGATTTATTGCAATTTTACAGGAATTTTTAGGGTAAATTTTTAATTTTGGTACTTCTTACGGTTTTACGTGTACGACCTTTTCGTCTTAGTTTAAATCATCATCGTAACCGTCATTCTCTTCTTATCTCATTCCTATTTTCTTTTCTCATAATCATATAATCACAAAGTTAATCATCTCTCTACACAACAGACTAGCCTCCTTGAGAACGATCCCCACTTTTGGGTCATTTGTGCACGATTTTCCTAAATCGTCGTACTTACCCTAATTACCTTGTTTTCCTAAACAAGGGGAAAATTACAACCATCAATCCTCCTTAATCAAATCTCTTGATTAAAGAAGCCTCAAGGAATGAAAACGATCACGTGAAGTGAACGCCTTCGATGACTTTAGAACGTTGGTGGAACACCAAAACGTTCAAGAGGGTTTAATCAAATGAAACCAAGAAAGTATATATGATACTTAATAATACTTTGGGCGGCAAAACCCTCGATTAGCTCTCAAAATCAAATACTCACAAGCATGCGGGGAAACGAGGCGGCGTGAATCACTTAAAAGCCTTTTTCCTTAGGGTATATTTTATAATACCCGCCTTATACCCACCTTATAGTTTGTATTTTTCAAAATCGAGCTTCACGAAAGTATTTATCTATTTTTGCCTTTTCTTTCTTGTTTGAGATTCGAATACAATGATTGGGTAATGACCTCCCAAGTCAAGGTTGTGTTTTCACACTTTTGGAGTACTTGTGAATTTATTGTTCTACGTATACAATATAGTAATAGTATTCACACAAAAAACGAAAAACCGATAATACGTATTAGTAGAGTGCTACTAATACAAATAGATATTATGGCTATATATAAAAACAACAATTGCCAAATCAAAACACAACACGCCTCCCCGGCAGTGGCGCCAAAATGATAGTTGAATTTTACAACCTTGTTTAGGAAAACAAAGTGTAATTAGGGTAAGTACGACGATTTAGGAAAACCGTGCACAAATGACCCAAAAGTGGGGATCGTTCTCAAGGAGGCTTGGTGTGTGTGTTAAGAGATGATTAATTATGTGATTATATTGATTATGAGAAAAAAAAATAGAAATGAGGTAAGAAGAGAATGACGGTTACGATGACGATTTACACTAAGACGATTAGTCGTACACGTAAAACCGTAAAAAGTACCAAAATTAAAAATTTACCCTAAAAATTCCTAGAAAACTGCAATAAATCCGAAATAATGCAATTAGAGTTTACAAAAAATCAAAAAATACCCAAACCTTTTACTTAATTAAATAATGATTTTTTAATGCTAATTAAAGCCCTAAAAATCATTTTAATTAACAAAAAGCCCAAAATGAGATTTTTTCAATTGTAAACCTCTAAAATACCCTAACTTAATTTAAAACTATTTTTGAAAATTTGAAAATTAATAAAAACTACTTAAAAATAATTAAAAACTATTAAAACTCAAAATAATTATAAAAATTAATCTAAGGACAATAAAAATATTCTAAAAGTTGTAAAATTCCTAACTTAAATTATTTAACCTAAGAAAAATATAAAAACTTGAAAAATCTAAATTTTAATTTTTAATAATAAAACAATAATAAAATAATAATAAAAATCCAAAATTTATAAAAAAAATTCTAAAAACTTGCAAACTAGCTTAATTTAACCTAAATAAGCAGAAAATGAATTTGAAATTACAAAAATGCCCCTATTGGGCCTTCAAATGGGCCAAAGTCCAAAACAGACCCTTATTGGGCCAAAATAAGCCCAATAAGAAAAATGTTTATAAAAATGGCCCAAAAGCTCCTATCTGACTCAAAATTTGATTCTGAACATAATTTTTCAAAGGCCCAAAAGCTGAAAATGTGAAATAAGCTGGCTTATATCAAACAGCTTATTCTTAATGGGCTTTTTGGCCCATTAAGCTATAAGCTGATGCCTTAAGCTCAAATTAGACACACAAGCTTCTTTTGAGTTACTTAAGACTTCTGTAAAAAGAAATTTGAAAAAAGTCCAAGGAATAAGCCTGAAAATGCAATAAGCAATCTACACAAAACGACAAAATAGTCGTTTTCGAGTTCTAGGCTATCCCAAGAGCTGATTCAAGTTTCAAAAGCTTTTAAATGACTTAACTAAGCTTAATCAACAAAAAGTTTTCAAATAAGTTCACTCAATAAGCTGGAATAAGCAAATAAGCACTTCTTTAAAAGTCAACTTTAAAAGTTTTCTAGCAAAAAGTCAAAGTCAAAGTCTAATAAGCTCCAGTTCAAACAAATGGCTCAAATGATGAAGATTGATCACAAAAAGTAAGTTGTTGCAGGTCTAAATAAGCCAATATGGCTTATTAATAAGCTAACTGAAAATTAACACTAGCAGGGGCTAGTTTTGGTGTCTGAGCAGTGGGAAAAGTTTCCACTGCTTGACTTGTTTGACTTTTTGTCTTTAGTGACTTTCTTGGAGATTCAAGTTACACAAAGGCACCCAAATGATCAGTGGATCATAAGGATTCAATAACAACAAAGAAATCATAATCACTAATAGCCAATTAGTACAGTTAAATCAAAACATCACCAGATCTAGAACAGACATGAACAAATAAGCAATTATGGTTCAATAAGCACTTATAGCACAATTCAGCCAACCAAACTTCATCAAATGCATACACAAGCAATAATAAACTTAAATGAGCAAGTCTAAACAGGTTTCATGCACTGATTCAAAGTATAGGTCAAGATTCAAGCACTAAAAGTTACTGATGAACTATAAACATGCAGTTATGAACACTTGCTGATGTATTTGACCACCAAGCCAAATTCAAACCCCCAAATCTTGTTAACAGGTTATATTAACTATGTTTAAACACTTTTTTAGCCCCAAGCATGCATACACTCTATGTGTTCCAAAAGTCTTAGGTTAAAAGCAGTCAAAACAAGCAATTTATAGCACAATCTTTGATTTGGTGTTTCAAAGTTAAAAACTTGCAGCAAATAGCACTCACACAAGTATATACCAGATACAAAGCAATAACACAAACTTCTAACCACAAAAAAACACACAATGATTCAAAACAGTAATCCCAAACACCCTTTTAACTTTTCTAATCACAATTTTCAAATCAAAAGTGTTATCCAAGACCACCCAAGCCCAAATAAGCACAATAACATATGTAATATGCAGATTATAACAAGATTAGACCACAAAATCAGCAAGAACACAAGCAACTCACAAATTTACAAAAAATCAAGATTTTAACAGATTTTGGGTAGAATGGTGTGTACCTCATGGATGTACATCCACACCCACGAATTTTGAGCTTATGTGCAAGCAAGAACAAGCACAAGCTTCCACAATAAAGCCTGCTAAGATTCAACAAGATTAGAAGGAAAATATCAAAACAGAAAGGTGAAAAAATTCTTGATTAATGCAACCTTAGTTCCCCACACTTGATTATCCCCAAGTTATAGGCTTCAACACACCTTGATAACTCAATATCAGGATGCTATGATCAGCTTAATAGCCCAAGAATTCCAAGGTTTGAACAAGACTTAGCAAAATATCAAGAAAAGTGGAAAATTTGCAAACTTTTGCACACACCTTTTGAAAACAGGTTTTAAGATCAAAGACTAGTAAACATCAAACAACAACAAACATATATTAAGGTTGCCACTTGAGTTTTCTTCACCAAATTCAAACACATTTCGTTAATGAATATATGATTTACAGATTTGTGAACAATGGAAAATTCAAGAGCAAACTGAAATGTAATGAGTCCTATGCCTTTTATAGGCGTACAATGAACTAGTGAAAGCTAAAAAACGGGAACCCTAATGTAGTAGAAGTCCCAAAATGCCCTTGTGAAGTTTGAACTTTTGGAGAATCATGTGACAAATTCTTGGCTTGTTGTGGAGCTGGCAAAGGTGAAAAGATGATCAAGGGTCCAACTTAAGCTTAAGTTCCAAGCTATGATGTGGGGCGTTGGATGGCTGTCACTATTTTGTCTTCTTGTCCAAAGGTGTAGTAGGGCACCTTTCATGTGCACTCTTGGGTGATGTGGCACAAGATATTAAGGTTGGGTTATGTTCAATAGCACCTTAATCATTACTCTAGAAAAGATTAAGGGCTAATTCATGATAATTATGAAATGCCCAATTGGGATTATGAACATGAAGAACAGGTTTTTAATCTGTTTTAGGGGTGATTAGGATTTAAATTCATGTTAAGGCGCCAAGATTAAACAAGTATTAAACCGGGTTTAATGGATGGGTGAGGTGGAGTAATGGTGAGTTGTGATTGGTGGAGAGTGTGAGTGGGACAGGTGTCACCCACTCACTGGTCTAGGTAACAATCCTTGTCTGCCAATTTAAACCCCTCACTTTTCATTCTCTTGTCACTTTGTAAATAAACAGCTCAAAACTCGTTTCCTTTGTTAATGAAGTTTCAAACTTCATACTTTTGCCCCAAAAAGTTTTGCAAAATGATTCTAGGGGTATTTCTTGCCAATTCTTGATTCTTGAAGGACTGATTTGGTACTTTATTCAAGGATTATGGTCTTGACTTTTATGGTTGACTTTTGGAGGACTAAAAATGATAAGTCTTCATTTTTGAGGGACCATTCTTGCCATTTCTTTAAAGTCAAGGGTCCTTTTGGTAATTTTGATGTTTTTAAAGGACCAAACTTGTAATTTCCTATAACTTGAAGTCCTTCATGGTATGTTTGAATTTGAGGAGGATAATTACTTACATTTTAGTTTTGTTGAGGGACTAAAGTTGCCAATTCTTCAAAGTGGAGGGCCCTTTTTGCAATATTGACAAACTCTAGGGACCAATCTTGTAATTATGAAGATACAAGGGTATAAAGTGTCAATTCTTCAATATTGGAGGACCCTTCTTCATAAATCTTCAAATCTTCAAGGGTTTTCTTTGGAAAATTCTTAATTAGGGCTTGGTTCAATGTGCGGCTTCGTTTCCCGTGTTCGTTTTTGCATGATTCTTGTGATCTTTTGTCATTTTCTCAGTATCCGTACCTAAAATACACAAGCAACAAACACAAGCATATATTGGGGTATTTTCATGATATTTTATGCATTTAAATCCCTTTTTGGACGATGAGACTATGTATAAAAGCAGTCTCATCAGCTACTAGACTAGGAAACCTAATTCTCTATAACCTGTCTCTAATACCATTCTGTCACACCCCACCGTGGCGGAATATAGGGTGCGACGTATGGATATCATCACTAAAATAGCGTGTCTATAGAGATAACTAAATGAAATGGATATATCATAAATGGTGACACAATGTCATGAAGATATCACAAACAATACGAGCGTCTAGGAAAGTAGGTAACAGGTCTACCTCTTACCAAAGAAATACAATTAACAAATAACAAACATATAGGTGTCTACAAAGTATCACTTATTCAAACATAAGTAAAGACTAAGAGGAAAGGGGGTTCCTCCAATGCAATCCTAAGCCTCCCAGCTAGCCACTCCTATTCTCACGCTTAACTACATTCTCACTTGAAAGAGACATTAAAACACGTCAACATAAAGTTGGTGAGAGTCATAGGTTTAGACTCTAACTCCAAATCAATTATAAGCTGTGAATAAAAACCATTAACAAAAGAACATATGGACAATGTGCTACAATTATGTATTAACAACTAGCATTCATGATTAACCAATCACCACAAATCCAAGGCTCCAAGCCTTACCAATAACCACAATTTCAAGGCTCCAAGCCTTACCAATCACCATGCTCTCATAGGCGCCCATACACCTATGAACCAATCCCAAGGCCCCGCCTTGTCAACATCCCCTTGGAACCACGTCAAACCAAAAGAACTGAGACGGTACGTGTCCCCCGATCCAAATCATAAACACAATCAAGAATCACATAGCAGCTAATCACATAAGTGTACACACAAGTCCAACACAAACCATAAAAACATTCACATCATTCTTTACAAAACCATACAGTTTCTCTTCCATCCTAGCTGGAAGTCAAAACATTTATAAATCATGGAACACATGACTATGAACCTCACCTGAACAAGCTTCTCCAAGTATCCGCGCTCTAGCAAAAATCTAAACACACAAACATATACAATCAAGACATGAACCACATACCAAAATGGCTCATCAATCTATGATGGATATATAACCTTATAATACCACTTAACCCCATTTATATGCCATATGCATCTCTCTACATCCCTCTATAAAGCCCTTAACTTAGTTTAGTTCATAACTCGCCCCGTTAACATTTAACCCAAAACAGTCTTGTTTTTCATACTTTAAACTATGTGTCGAGCACCCCCTTAACCAAAATAATAGGCCCTATAAAAGAAACCCTATGCCCTTACATGTGTTAGCTAACTCTCCCATTTGGTCGCAACCTTAAAGCTACTGGTAAGGCTTCCATATATATATATATATATATATATATATATATATATATATATATATATATATATATATATATATATATATATATATATATATATATATATATATATATATATATATATATATATATATATATATATATATATATATATATATATATATATATATATATATATATATATATATATATATATATATATATATATATATATATATATATATATACTTTTACCTATCAAGAATTTACTGATTTTGAACATATGAAAAGTTTGTTATCATCATAGGGTCTTACCTTAACCCATTTGTTTAGACCTCCTCCAGATCTTTTATTGAATATATAATCTAAGTCTCATGCTCGTTTGAAGGTCCAATTATACTCCTAAGTACCCTAATCATTTTAAAACATTAATTTAAACCCGACTGATTTCAAAACTGCTTTGACCTCCGACTGTTGTATCCTGTTCATGTATAGTGGAAGGTTCACCTTGTTCAAAAACACTGGAAGAGAATAAATGGTCAAAAGAGTTGTCACCACCTGAACTGGGTCTGTCAACGTTTGAGCCATCAACGCCTGAATTTGGCCTGTCAACGCCAGATTTTCCTTTGTCAGCGCTTGAAGATTCATGCATGTTTTCATCAACTGGTTTTTCTTGTGGACCATCTTTTTCCTTTCCAGCAACAGCAAATCCATCTGTCCATATAGGAATGGTGACATACTCAAGTATGGGAGCTGATTTGACTGCTTGTGATTCTACTTCCTTGTCAACCTGTATGCCTGAAATTTCAACAACTGGTTCTTCCACAACATTTGAATTCACTTTCACAATGTCTAGATTAGTAACAGACATATAATTCAAGGTTCTAGATAAAGGTTCTAAATCAAAGAACCAATTTGGTCCACTCTCAGGATCACTAGGTTTACTTTCTAAAAACCTAACATGTACCTTTTCAAGTTTACATTTTTCCTTCTTAATGTAAACCCTATATCCTCTACTCTGCACTGAATAGCCCATAAAGTAGCTTTCATCACCTTTAGCACTAAACTTACCTAAGGCATCACTAGTATCAAGAACAACTACATGACATCCAAAGGGTTTAAAAAAACCAATAGTAGGTTTCCTACTCAAAAATAGCTCATAAGGTGTCTTATTGTGGATTTTATTGATCAATGCCCTATTCTGAACATAGCAGGCTGTATTCACAGCCTCAGCCCAAAATTCAATGGGAAAGTGAGCATCAGCCAACATTGTCCTAGCTGCTTCTATGAGTGTTCTATTCTTCCTTTCAGCCACCCCATTTTGTTGTGGGGTCCTAGCTACACTAAACTGCCTAGTAATCCCTTTCTTGACACATAAGTCATCTAACAACTTATTTCTAAACTCACCACCATTATCACTTCTAAGTATCTTAACCTCATTCCCAGTCTTCTTTTCAATTTGGGTAATAAAGTTAATCAAAACAGTGGCAGTTTCACTTTTCAAAGCCAAAAAGAAAGTCCAAGTAAATCTAGAAAAATCATCAGTTATGACAAAACAAAAGGATTTACCATTTCAACTTTCTATATTAGTTGGACCAAACAAGTCCATATGCAGCAAGTGAAGTAGTTTAGAACTAGAGTGCACAAGTTTAGACTTAAAAGAGACTTTGTGCTGTTTGCCTTTAAGGCATGCAACACAAGAGTTGTCATTGTGGAAAGCCTTTTCAGGCAAACCATCAACTAAACCATGTCTCACAAGTCTATTTATGTTCTTAAAGTTTATGTGCCCTAACCTTCTGTGCCAAAGATTACTCTCATCAACTGAAGCCTTAGCATATAGACATGACAAATTATTATTCATCCTAATTCCATTAAGATTCACATTATAAATGTCCTTATGCCTAGGTGTTCTATAATCAATAAACTTCTCATCGGAAATTTTAAAGTCTTTGCTTAACACTAAGCATTCAGTATCAGTGAAAAGAACCTTATTTTTGTTATCACAAACTTGTGATACACTAAACAGATTATAATCAAGTTCTTTTACCTTATTTTTCTACAAGTTTTTCCACCAGCTTATAGAATCTTCTTTTGTCAGATTTAGTCCTTGTCTTTTAGTTCTGACACATCAGCTCAATAATTCGACCCAATAATCTTCCCCTAGTTGATGATGTCAAAACACTTCCACTTAAGCGTGAATCCTTTGTATGTAGTACATGATCTCCAAGAAGCTTCCATTTAAGTATAGCACATATTCTTCCCCTTTTTGACACATCAATAGGGAATATGTGAAAGTATGCAATCTTGAAGATTCTCCAAAAGCAGCTCTATGTAATGATCTTTGAAGAAAAATAACTATAATTTTCTTGATGTAGAAGTAGAATAACCTAAACCTGTGTTCCATGTCTGGCACTATGCATGTGACTCCAAAACTCACGGCTATAATGAGTAGACTATAAAACTCACGGCTATAATGAGTAGTCTCTTGACAAAGAGAGATCTCTAGCAAATATGAGCATATAGCGTCTTAAGAAAAATCTCATACCTTTGCTACCTTTTTATCAAGTCCGTTGTCACAAATTAAAAGAACCTTCAAAAGTAATGATGACCAGACACAACTTTTTAAGATATGATAGAACAAAAACTTCGCGAAATTCTTCTTCAAACATCAAACTTACTATAAGAATTCTTCCCCTTAATCATATACGTCTTCTAAAAATATCCGAGCCATAAATATCAAAACGATATTCTGAATAAAATAGAGATTCCATGTACCTTCGTGTCTATAATCTCCTCGTTTTGTGTGCCAAAACCTAATCAAAATACCAAACAGCAGCAAACTCTTTTATCCGAGTCCTTCACCTCTGTCAGCGCTTCTGTCAGTGCCCGACTTATTCACGTCAGCGTCTACATTATACGCTGTCAGCGTCGAACATACGAACGTCATTGTCACCTTTATTCTTTGTCAGCGGCTTAATAATAATAGTGTACGAGTTTTCTTCTCGTCTTCCATTTGTACGTATATTATAAGCTTTGAACAAGATCCCATGTGAAGTACTATACTTCTTTAAACAAAGCAAATATAGTATAATGATCTTTACCAAATATAGGGATGTTGAATGGACCACTAGCATCAAACTACCTTCTCAAAAATCTCGTATCCCATAATCTTCACAAAGTTTCATACCTTTAGATGCTTCCCTTTTTCCCAAAAGCTAGCTGCATGTACAACCCATATGCATGTACATCCCACGTCCAAAACAAGCAACTGATATACTCCCATAATAGTTGTATACCCTATGTGACATCATATTATAGCAATCACATCCAATATTATGTGAGATATAACCAGCCAGCTTCCAAGAATCAAGTTGACAAGGAAAGTACAATATTTTATCCTCCCAAAACAAAACTGATTTCTTTAGGTCGTACCAAACAAAAATAATGTGGACCAGCTGTCAGCGTTTAAACCATGCTTTGTCAGCGTCTAGGACATCCGCTGACACCACTTTTGTGCCAGTCCCTTTAATCTTTGACATAACTAAACAAAAACCCAAAACGACTTCACTCTTGGTTTCGATCTTTTTGCTGCTACAAAAACATGAATGAGATCTCGTGAGTCTTTAACCTACACGTCTGAACACTTAGCAATACCAGAAACTGATATCATAACACGTTTCTTCCTTGCGTCAAAGCTACATGAGTTTTAAATGAGATCAGCCGTAAAACTTCCCTAAACGCATCCTCTCTGTTAATCAATCGATCGAGGGTTTAAACAAAACCCTAGTTTATGATTTTATGTAAACTATAATTTCGAAAATCACATTCTGCAGCGAACTTCGACTTAGAATAACATCTTCATGCGAGCTCAGATCGAAGATCCCTTCAGTGAGATCCTAGAAACAAGTGTCAAGAACCTACAACACAAATTTCACGATGATCCAACGGTTTATGAAGGAGAAATCACGTTTTTACTATTACTGTTCACAGAAAACAGCATATGAACACTGCTGACTTCGACGCTTAATATCTTTTTCTTGTAGATAGATCTTGACATTCCCTTCGGTGGATATCTAGGTATACGTGTGTAGAACACACACAAAAATTTCGTGATGATCCAACGCTTCCAGAAAAAGTTATGCCCTTCGTACTACTACTGCACACACAAAAACTGCATAAAAACCCTAATACGGGTTTTTCTTCTTTTTCATTACGAACGAACACCTTGTTGGTCCTAGCATCGAGATCCACCCTCTCTGATATCAATTGACGAAACCTATAGATTCGGATCTTTAAGTTGCTAGGCATGATTATCATTCATATGATTTAACATAGTGGAATTAAAACAATAATCATGAACAAGGTGTTGTGGACAAGATGAGATATTCCCAAACGTTACTTGTATTATTAAATACAAATAACATCTAGACGTGTATACATTGAATCCCACGTCTAGACACACGAATTGCTTGTAGGTTACATTGTGAATGATTGTTATGATAAAACCTACGGTTTGACATTCTTTATATAATAGAATGTCCAGACCTTTACAAAGGAAACTAGATAAAACCAAATCTTCTAAATATATCTTAATATATTTCTACAAGTTTGTCCACCAGCTTGTAGAATCTTCTTTTGTCAGATTTAGTCCTTGTCTTTTAGTTTTGACACATCAACTCAATAATTCGACCCAACACCAATTTAGTTCTCATTTCTTGCATTTGAAAGCCAACTCAATTACCTTTCTAGGGTACCAAGATCACAATTTAACTTGCATTTGAAAGCCAACTCAATTACCTTTCTAGGGTACCAAGATCACAATTTAAAAGTTTGTAAAACTCTAGATATGATCAAAACAATGACCCAAAAATTCTGCCCAATTTTTAATGACAAATTTAATATGATTAACCTAGTTAATCATACATAAACCCTAATTAAAACCTAAAAACGATTTTCAGTCATAAAAACCCATTAATTACATCACTAATTACAGGTCATTAACAAACCCCAATAAAAAATTATGAATCTCAACACTAGTCCATCATATTAGGTTACATATACGTAAATTAAACGTTAATTGTCATAGTTTTAATGTGTACCTTAAACCCAAATTGAATTATTGGGTTTTCTTGCTCCTCCAATGATAGAAACGACTGAGATTAGGTTTGGGGAAAGCTAAAATCGTTTTTGGGGCTTATGGTGGCTTAATTATGGTTAAAATTAAAAAGGCTTCCTATTAGGACTCAAATTAGGCTCCCCTTTCCCTTCCTTAAGTTTAAGTCAGCCCAAACACCATATGGCTGACTTTTTTTACTATATTTCTGTTATTAAACCATTACTAAATTAAATGGTACCCTTGGGTTGCATCCGAGCCAAAACCTGAAAGCCTTACGTAAATTTTTCGACTTTTTACACGATTACCGTAAAATACGCAAAAATGGGATTTTTTCTTATATTCTTAAATCCATTCCAAATTATCAAAACTAAGTTTACATGACTTATAATAAATACTAAAACCATTACCCACCCAAAATCTTAATCCCGAGACTTCTAAACGCTAGATCCTCGAATCGTAAATATTCGATTTTCTATAATACATATACGTATACGTAAAGCCACGAAATAACACCATCTCATTTCATAGTCACTACCTTGTGAGCTCATGAACATGAAATAACCGTTCCTCTATTTACTTATGAGTACCATTTACCCATAAACGATATCCAAACCTCACTCCAAACACACAAAATAAACACATAAGTACATAAAAGCACATATTTGCACAAAACACCCTAAACTATAGTCTAAGTGACGAACCCGAAAACCATGGTTGTCACACTCTTGCTCAGGATAGGTTAGATGATGCCATGAACAAGATCAAGGAATGCACACTTCCGTCCTTTTGCATTGGAGAGGCGGACCAAGAGCTTCTCATAAGTACCATAATGGAAGGGTTGACTCTAGAAAGGCATAAAGCAGAGGGTGTTGAGTCCCAACATGACTATTATTTGAAGCCGAGTCCCGAGAAACTCAAGGTGCCCATATTCGCTCAGCCTTGTGATTTGCTAGATCCCTTCAGAATTTCCAAAGAGTCACCATTTCAAAAGGTGCTTCAAGTCCATGCCGCTCATGCAGCCCGGAAGAAGGGAGTTCGCGGACAAGATGTTGTGTGTGGTGTTGGTGCAGCCCATCTCCTCCAACCTAGTGCGATACATGTCCTTCCTCTTCCTCTTTCTGAGCGTGATGTGCGGGTTTTCAAAGACATGGAAAGGGTTCGGATGAAGAAATTGACTTGGCTTCGCCAAAAAGCCTCATCTCGCATACCACCTGTGACAACCACAGTTTTGGGGTTCGTCACTTAGTCGCAATTATAAGTTATTTTATGTGTGACTATGTGTTTTACATGTCTATGTGTTTATTTTGTATGAATGGGGAAGGAATGGACATCGTATATGGGTATGGAATACTCATAAGTAAGTCGATGAATGGATATTTCATGTTCACGAGCTCATATTATAGTGACTATGAAATAAAATGGAATCATTTTGGTAATTTTACGTATACGTATAAGTATATTAGTAAGTCATATTTTTTAGGATTTAGGGTTTAGCATTTTGGGGTCTCGGATAAGGTAATTAGTCACGGGAATATTTTTCGGGATGGTTTTAAGTCATTTATGACTTAAATATAAAGTTTATTTCATATTCCAGGATTTTTTATAAAACTGTATATTTTGTGTCTTTTACGGTATACGCGTAAAATCGGCTAGTTTTACGGTTTAGAGGTTTAGAAGGTCTTAGGGGCTGAAATAAATTAAGGTAATTAAGGTAATGTCAATAATATATTAATAAACAATAAAAAAGAAAAAAAATAATAATGGTGTAGGTCGGTTGGGGGTTGACGTGTCAAAGAGAAAGGAAAAAGGAAAGAAAGGTTAAGTTTGGGTTGGAGTAGGATTCACCCACACCCTATATAATGTTTTACACACAACAAAAAACTCATTATTTTTCTCCTGGAGAACCTTAAGGTCGCGGCATTAAAGAGAAGAATTAGGGTTCTTCATAAAATTTATGGTTTTCAAAAATCAAAGATAAATCTTTAATCTCTTTTCAATTAAAGTTTTTAATTATTTTTTAATCATCCTATGATGGATTTAGGTTAGGGTTTTAATTAAAATCAGTATATTAATGATATGTAATGATTAGATAAATTAGGGCTTGTAACTAATTAGGTTATGGGTAATTAGTTAGGTTAGTTTAATTAAATTCACAATTAAAAACAGGGCAGAATTTTAGGTCTAATGTTTTGATCATATCTAGAGTTATAGGAACATTCATTACTCTAACCAAGTATCCCTGAAAAGGTAGTTGAGTTTACTTTTGAATGCAAGAAATGAGAACTAAATTGTAGGTTGGGAAGTAGGTCAAAAACAAGTTACAACAGTCGGAGGTCAAAGCAGTTTTGAAATCAGTCGGGTTTAAATTAATATTTTAAGATGGTTAGGGTACTTAGGAGTACAATTGGACTTTCAAACAAACATGAGAGTTAGTTTATATGATATATAAGATATCTGGAATAGGGCTAATTAATTGGGATAATGGAAGACCCTCTGATCATAACAAACGTTTTATATGTTCAAAATCAGTAAAATCTGGATAGACAAAAGTATATACATGTATATCGGGGCCTTAACAGTAGCTTTAAGGTTAGGTCAAAATGGAGGAATTAGCTAAAACATGTAAGGGAATAGGTTTTTCTTTAGATAGAGCATGGGTATGGTTACGTGGGCGTTTGGCTAATAGTATGGGGACTAAAAATTGGGATTGTTTTGGGTAAAAGTTAACGGGACAGGTTATAAACTTGGATAAGTTAAGGGCTTTAGAGAAGGGTGTAATGGGATGCATTAGGCATGTAAATGAAGTTAATAAGTGGGAAGAGGTTTAGATATCCATCATAAATTGATGAGCCATTTTAGTATATGGTTTATGTCTTGATGAATGTGCATTTATTTGTTTAGCTTTTGCTAGTGCGCGGATATTTGGAGAAGCTCAATCAGGTGAGTTTCATAGTCCCATATTTCTTTATCTTTTGACTTCCAGATGAGATGGAAGGGACACTGTCGTTATATGTACTTGTAAATGTTCTTTTAAATGAAATTGATGTGAATGCTTTTATATGTTAGTTCCGGACAATTACGTGTTTACTTATGCATAGAACTTGTTATGTAGAAATACTTAACCTAGTTAAGTATACTTGATATCAAGGTGGACAAGGCAGGGCCTTGGTGACAAGACTGGGTCTTGGGGATTGATGTTAGGTGTATGGGCGCCTAATATGCCATGGAATGGAAGGAAGAATAGGCAAGGCTTGGAGCCTTGGGATGAAAAGGATAAGCGCTTGGTACAGAATAGTTATGCATGTTAGGAGTACACTGTCCATTTGTCTAAATGTTATTAAATGTCGTTATTCACAGCTAATGTACTGAATGTTATATATTTTGGCGTTGGAGTATAAACTTATGACTCTCACTAACATTACTGTTGACGTAATTTAGTATCTCTTTTAGGTAATTTCGTGGTTAAGCCAGCGAATAGGAGTGAGTAGACCTGGAAGCGTAGGATTGCATATAGAAGGAGATCCCCGTTTCTTCTTAGTTTATATTTGCATTATGAATACGTGATACTTGGAAACCTATATGTTTATTTTTTTTATGTTATTTGTTAGTCTCGGGTAAGCGGTATGACTATTACCTACTTACCTAGACACCTGCATTTGATGAGATATTGTCATGACATTTGTGTCACCATTTTATGACATTTCTTATTTCATTTAGTTTCTCTATAGACACGCCATTTGTGATGATATCCATACGTTCGCGCCCTATATTCCGCCATGGTGGGGTGTGACAAAATGGTATTAGAGCCAATGGTTATAGAGAATTAGGTTGCCTAGTCGCGTAGCCTAGTCTATAGCTTAAGGGTCCCTACATATAGGCGTCATAGGATTATATGTAAATTTTATATTAATTGATGTGTTTGGATGTTATTTACCGCGATGTTGTTAAGTCATGAACCTCTATGATTCATACTTAGCTACATGTTATTTTCTTTTTGGACTTTGACTAATGCGGGTTGAACCATAATTGACCATGTTAGTCATTATTATTGTACTTTGCTTAAACTGTACATTATAGTACATAACGTGATTAAATGTTTGTTTTGGTGTTATATATGAAGTACTTTCATATAAGTTGTTAAGTTATTTTCACATATCTAATTCGTAGTAATTACTTTGATGTTTAAGTCATGCCTCCTAACAGATACGTAGTAGTGGAAGTTACTGGAATTAGGCGAATGGGAAAGGTTAGGCGTACAAACTATAGGAAGGAAATCCCACATGAGTGGTATCCATGTGAGGATACGGAGCACATGACCGAGGAGCAAGTGAACAACGTATGGTATTATAAGAGAGTGATAACAATAACTTCTAAGGAGGGAGATATGGAATGACTATGGAGGAGAATTACGAGAGAACCGGCATTGGCAAGAGATATTTGAATTAGGAAGAGGAGAAATAGAATGCAGACTCTACTAGATCCGATAGTGATAGCTATTTCTTGATAGTTTAAGTTATTTCCACTCTTGCGGGCAACATGACTTTATTTGATCGTTTCGTACCTTATGTGTTTCGAATTTATGTCTATGCTTTTAGCAAGACTATATTATTTTAATAAATGGAGTTTTGGACCTTAGCTTGTGTTTTATGTGCTTATGTTAGTAGATGGGTCTATGTGTTACGTGTAGTATTAATTTCTTATAAGTGTCGTCATAGGAGGGACTACATTAGTGATAGGGAACATATATAATTATGGAGACCTAAATAATTATATATGTGCCACGACACTAGTGGACTTTCAAATATGATGTCATGAAAGAGAGTTAATGCATGCTTGGTTATGTATATTGGAAATAGTTATATGTATGTAGTACTTAGAATTCTAAGAGGTGTAATTAGTAGTTATTGACGAATGACTTATGTTATGATAGTATGATGAACAATCGGAATGGAGGTGGAAGTAGTGGTTGTGGTGACAATCCTGACTTGGCTGCATTGATTGCTGCTCAATTAGCCAACATGATACCGACTATCATTCAGGAAGTGACTAACAACTTGAACAACATCAACAACAACGGTCAAGGAGGCGGTAATAAAAACGGTTGTACCTATAAGGCATTCATGTCTTGTGGAGTGAAAGAGTATGACGGCAAGGGAGATGCAATAGTCCTCGTACAATGGATTGAGAAGATGGAGAACGCGATGGAAATGAGTGGCTGCATGCCAGGACAAAGGTTCACGTATGCAACTGGTTCGTTTGTAGGTAAGGCTTTGACTTGGTGGATTACTCAAGTTTAAGAAAGGGGAAGAGTAGTTGCGAATGCAATGACTTGGGATGAGCTAAAAGCTCTCATGACTGAAGAGTTCTGTCCAAGCAACGAGTTGGAGAAGCTGAAGAAGGATTTTTGGGGACATGTCATGAAGGGAGCTGCTCACGCAGAATACACGGATCGCTTCCATGAGTTGGCAAGGTTAGTACCTCATTTGGTTACTCCGGAGGCGAACAAGATAAAGCGATTCATCGCTGCACTACCAACTCAAATTACGGGAATGATTAGGGCTACTCAGCCAATCACAATGCAACAAGCCGTTTTGACGGCTGCGGTGCTAACGGAAGAAGCAGTTAAAGGTGGTAGATTAAGTACGACGGGAGGAAAACGCAAGGAGCTGGAATAAATAGAGCAGGACGAAGGTAACCGGGAAGCTAGTAAGAAGAAGATAAAAGGGAAGAATGTCATGTCAATGATTGATATTGGGGACGCGAGTAGTAGTCTGAAGTGTTCCGCATGATCTACATATCATGGACCTGATAAACCATGCTTGGTATGTTTTAGCTGCAATGGACTGGGCATGGCATTAGGGAATGCCAAAAGCCTATTGTGAATGACGCGTATTCGCCAACGATTGGGAAGACATATGAAAAACGAGCTTGTTACGAGTGTGGAGAAATGAGACACTACAAGGACCAATGCCCAAAGTTAGAAAGAGCACCAGGACAAGCTGGAAACCCGTTAGCTCTGGGAGGGAATCAAGGTGGTGAGATCATTAGGTATCGTGTTGGAAGAAGAGTGTTCTACCCAACTGGAATAGAAGAGGCGCAGGATATAGATGTGATGACGGGTATGTAATTTACTAACAAATTTCCTGTCACTATATTCTTTTCCTCTAGGACTCGTGGTAACTTTATATTTTCCGAATTATGTCTTGTTAGTGTAAGTTTAGGGTGGTAGAAATAGGAGTACGTAATTTCGGCGACGGTTGGTAAGAAAGAAGAGGTAGGTGGAATTCCCGAAGCCATAGTTAGAGTTGGGAAATTTAGGTTCCTTGTAGATATAATTTCTTTAAGGCATGAAGGGTGAAGTTATCATGGAAATGGATTGGTAGCAGCATGACGGACTGAGCTCGTATGTCGTGATAAGTCGTTAGAAGTATGAAGACATTAGAGGAGTGCGATGAGTGAAAAGGAAGTAGAAGAGTAATATATGAGATTTTCAAGCGTGAGAACGTCGAGTAGATAGTTAGAGGTGATGGCATTTCATGGAACCAACAAGGAGTAAGATGAAGCAAAATGAAGAAGTAGTTTGGAGACTAGAGAGGTGGATTGGATAATGAGCCGATCTTGGCATTATCAAAAGAACTGGACGAAATTCACAGAGCACGACGATACGTGGGGCAAGGATTAGGATACGTACGAAGACGGCGAGGAGAGGTGATAGTTTATACGTTGCAGAAACTGAAAGTTTGAAAGAACTAGATAAGACTTAGTTAGTGGAGTTGGATTGTTGGAGCTGTCTGGAATGCTAGAGGCATTTGGTGTACAAGACGTAGAGAATGATCTATACGGATCATGGATGTCTCCAACACATATTCAATCTTTTAGATTGGACATTTGGCAATGATGATGGATGGAGTTAAGTGGTGGCGAGGATGTGCAAAGGCCAAGTACCATCTAGGAAAGGCAAGCATAGTTAATGAGACATGGAATACGAAGAAGGGAGTGGATTTGAGACGAGATTGAGCTATATGGATGACGTGTTAGGATGGTTTGGATAAAGGATGTAGGTTGCATGAGTTGAGTTGTCTAAAGCAGAGAACGCGTCAACATTTATGTTACGTGGCTTTGACAATCACATGTAAAAAGGGACGTAGACTATACTTCCTACGTGAATAGGAGTAGCTTAGAAAAGACGGTGTAAGGACGAAGATGGTAGAATAGATGCATAATGAAGCGGAGGAATAAAGACGATGGGAGTTGGGAGATAGTCGATAGACTGACTAGATCATCCCATATTCTAAGCCGAATGAGAAGTCACAGAGTTAAAAGGGATTGTGTACGAATGTGATGGATAGGAGGTTCTGTGTAAAGGTTAGCCTAATGAGTATGGAATGCTCCATGAAGAATGATGGCAAGGGAAGAAACGATGGGAAGCAAGCGTAGTATACCATTGATAGACTAATGGTTGATGTGAGCACACTATGGGGATAATTGAGGAAGGAGCCTAAGCATTGGCATGAGGTTTGGAGATAGTTGGAAGAATGCATTGATTAGGAAGAATTTTTCTACAAGGAGAGAGTCACGAGTGAGAGGAGTGTATTCCTCACTGATGAGAATGTAGATAATAAAAGAGAACGCCTAAGATATAGGCTGAATACGAGATGGAAGACGATATGAAATTTTGGGAGCATAGAGAGACAAGCGGAAGGTAATATGGAGGAAGAAGGGCTTGAGGGAGCAGAAGATTATTGAGAGGATGGGGTGATACTGAAGGTTAAACCGTTGGAGCTAGAGGTTAGTAATCGCGAACAATAGAATGCTCACTTAGAGGAAAGGTCATATCACATTAATAAGCATGTAAACACGTATCCTTTTACCACTTAAAACAAGGAAAAACCAAACCAAAACGTGTATTTAATATCGTAAATGTCGGAATTATGCGTAGTTTTGTGTTTGGTTGTGAAATAGGTACAAAAGATCATAAATGAAGAAAATACGGGATTTCACGGACATTTATCAAAGAAAAAGTCAAAGATGAAGTAAAAAGACCAAAAGTGCCAAAAGAATGGAGTTTAGAGGGCTAAGAATGCAGATTTAATGAAGTTTTAACAACAAGGACAAAATTTTCCATTCTCCAAAGTCATTCACTAATAAATTGCATGGAAGAGCGCAAAATTATGAAGCCAACGGTCCCGACCTCGCGTCGTAACTCCTCATGGTTTGTTTTTAATGAATTTTTGAAGTTTATTAAGTTTTTAAATTAAATAAATAGTTTTTAATTAAATAAAATTAATAATATAAATATATATATTTTTTAGAAAAATTAATAATAAATAAAGTAAAATTTTTATAAAAATATTATTTCGTATATTATTATTATTATTATTATTATTATTATTATTATTTTATTAAACCATCATTTTATTAGAAACAAAAAGGGATTTACAACAAATTGGATGGGAGCCGAGATACTATCTGCGCTCCCACCCCTTTAGCAATGGCAAAACCTATTCTATGGAAAATATGTACAGCAGCCCGTGCTCCAATGTCTTGAGCCTTAGAAAATCTCTGGATCCGCTTCAGCAACGCAACTGCATCTTCCTGTAACTCCCCTAAAGAAGAAAAGGAGAAAGGAAGAAACCCATATCCGAGAGCTGCACACTTATCCAAATACTTGCATCGTTTATGTTGTGCAGCATCAATCATAGCTCGGCCAGGTACAAAGTCATTCATCCCCGTACGAGTCAAAGGAGAAGAACCAGTCAGATCAACACACACATCTTTACCTCCATCCCAAGAATAAAACAAAATATCTGTCAGACGTAAGGTATTATCAAGTCCTCCATCGAATCCAATATTAACTTCCTTTCTGACAGATATCCCTGAACGATAGCATATATCAGCAAGAGTATCACGTACCAAATTGTGACGATGCTTAATCCTAACAATGCCAGCACACGATACCGCATGATCCCCAAATATATCCCCATCAAATACTCTCGAACAAGCTGAACAGGGCTTCAAAACAGAGAACAAGGGAATACCTAAGCGATAACACAAAACACATCGATAATACCTCCCATTCATAGTCTAACCTAAACCCGGGATAGGAACCGTCCTAAGCCAGTCAGACGTATGATCCTCCCTCTGAGATGCCCATAAAGCCAACTGACGAGCAGATAAAGCGAAAGTGGATTCTGCATTCTTAATAACCCGAGCAAAATATTATTATTATTATTATTATTATTATTATTATGCAAACAAGTCAATGGGGGTCAAACTGCAGTCCAACAATAGCAAGAAGGGGTTAAGGAATAATTTTCGATATATAAACTGAAGGGAATGGCCAACTCAGCTGGCATCCCTTGGGTTCTTAAAGTTTGACACAAACAACTCAGGTTTGAATCATGGCGCTGGACTTTGGCTCGGATTATATACCCAGTGCCACGTGGCACCACCTCAGTGGTCTGTATAACCTGTAAATTCAGGTTTTGACTATGTCATCATTGTATACGTAACTTTATGATATCTGAATAAATAGTACCACCTTTGCATGAGATCTCTTGAGCAATCATAGGCATCATACACAACATACATTATTTTAATCATCAAAACATGAGGACATTTAAATCTCATAGCATACATTGTGATTCTCATCACTTAAGCACAAGGACAGTCACACTTGGATGACTACATTTTATAAACATGCATGACTTTAACCAGTCACTCCTTTCTGAACATTTTAGTCACTTGAACATACACTCATAAGCATTCGTCACATTTGTTCATAGATCCAAACTCATGATCACAATTAATACACAATTACTTAAGTATAAATTCTTAAGCTTTAAATATATTAATATATATATTTTTCCTCACAGTATAATTGACTTTACGTTACGACACCAACTATTTTATACTTAAACATTACCTTTGACCATTTTTACCTTTTTAAACTAAGTTGTCATACTTTTAATGTAATGAAATCTTTTCTCATCTAAAAATGACCATACTTTCACCAAGGGTCCCAAACTTAACCAAAATTAACCTAGACTCATACATACTCACACAATATAATACCTATGCTCCTAGTGACTATACCTAGACACAAAATTAAACATAAAAATACCCTAGACTAATTTATGGCCGAATATATATATATACACATAAGATTTAAATACCAAAAACCCTTACCATGTACACCCTTGACTTTTAGACTTGTACAAACTAGTTATTAAGTATTACACTATGAAAAACACTTCCTTTCCCTTGACTAGCCCCAATACCGCCGGTTTTAACTTAAAACCATGAGACTATGTACAATTTTGGCAATTAAAACATGTACTAGACATTACTATACATATACCACAAGACCAAGCCACCTAGCCTACCCCTTTTTACCCTTAGACGTGTGATAAACCACCACCATACACCAAAGTCTTGTGTACAACTCCCACATTTAATTTAAACACTATGGACATCCCTTTTGTTCCCTTGGAAGCCATACATGCGACGGTTTGTTTAATAAACAAGGACTATGTACATTTGCTTGCATTTAAAACATGTACCACCATTGTACACATCCAATATCCTCATATCTAGCCAAAATCTCTTTCTTTCCGTGGCATACCCCAAGCCACAACATAAACTCATACTCCTAGATATTTAGCAAGCCTTACACACTCTTCTCTCTTACCACAATCGGCTATACACTTAACAAAACACCTAGATATCTTTAAGCATTTACTTCAACTAGTTCTTAGTCCTCTCCAAGCATTTAGTGCTCCTCATTCAAGATACTTGGCATTTAAGACGAATCCAAAACCATTCTAGTAGAACCCAACGTCTAGAATCATCAAGCTATAGTCATCATCCCATTTTCTTGAAAACAAGTAAGTATAAACCTCCTTTAAGCTTTTCCTTACTTATTTCATGTTTCATGCATATACATGTTATGAAAATGGAGTTTAAGATGCATGCACACGTTGAAGTCTTATGAACAAACCCTAAACAACATATAATCCCACGGCTTATATGAAGTTTATGGGTGTTCTTGCCTAAAAAACCTAAAAAACGTGTACATGTAAGCTTATGTAACTTATTTAAGCCCTAGAATAATCACTTGCCTTAAAATATGTTAAAAACTTAATATAAGCCGAAACCATTAACCTTATATAAGCTCATAAGACCTAATATAAGCCAAGGACTAAACTTATTTAAGCAATGTTATTTAAGCCGAAACATGAACCCCTAAAAGCTTATATAAGCCAAGACTTAACATTAGCTTATTTAAGCCCACTAATGAAATAAGCCGTAGCTAAGCAAGCCCATAAGTCATTAAGCTTTAAATTTAATATAAGCCCTAGGTTCATCAAAAATAAGCCGAAGCATATAAGCATAATATAAGCCTTAGATAAGCCCATGGAATATAAGCCTAATTCATTTTAGAAAGTAAGTACAATTAATAAAAGCCCATAGTAAAAACTTGGCCCATTTAGTAAAACCAAAGTTACTAGTTACTTATTTACTTACCTAGTGAAATTTATATAAGCCCATTAGGCCCACATTAATAAGCCGAGACCCAAATGGGCTAGTCAAGCCCAATTTCTAAAACATGGAGACTTTTCGTGCCTTTTATGACAAGTGGTGAAAGTATGGGTCGATTTGGTAACTTAACGAAACCTATATAATTGTTTTCGTGACCTTTTGTTAGTACAAGGGCCAAACTTGTCACTTTCCAAAGTATAGGGGGCGGTTATTCAAACCGTGGGCTGCATGAAACCACAAGGGCCATAGTTTCCAAAAACCTAAACTAAAATGGAGCCCTAATTGTTTTTATAAACAAACCGAGACCTTGAGGGGTCATTCTTGCCATTTGTGTAAAGTTTTACAAGCCCTAATCTTATTTAATTAATATTCGAAACTTAAAGGGCTATTCCTGCCACTTTTGAAACTTAACTCAAACCCTAGAAACTCTATAAAATGTTTTCGTGACTTAAGGGACTATTTGTGTCAACTTGGAAACTTGAAACAAGCCCTAACTCCTTATAATATTAATTCCGAGACTTAGGGGGGTGTTTTGACATTTCCCCAAAGTTTTACAAGCCTTAGGGGCGTTTTTATAAATAAACTAACTAACGAGGATTAACGGCGTAATAAACTTAACGAATGAAACCTTAAAGGCTATTTTTGTAAACTGTCATATTTACAAGGGTTTACTAGTACTTGTTTTAAAATAATTAAAAGTATTAATAAAATATTTAATTAAATTTAGTTATTGGAATAATTAAATAAATCACCAAGTTTAATTACGAGACTTTATAAACTGACGAAACCCGTTAATTATCTTTTTGAGACTTAAGAAAATAATATAATATTACCTTACGGTTTATTTAATTAAAATCCATTTAGCTAATTTGAGCCCGTTTACAAATTCAACTTATATATTTTTAGACACTAAAAATATACGTCTATCACAACTCTTAATAAGTATAAACATTTAGCAATCGTTATAACATATTAATTTGTGATCATGCATTCTTTAAAATCATACATCCATCATGCATTGTTAAATTATGCATTGTCTAAGGCACTTAAAAGTTACTTAGGTAATTACTCTGGTTCGTGATCATATTGTGCCAGTTTGTTCAGTGACATCATCATCATCACATCATTACCACTAAGGTGAGTTCATGGCCCCATCTTTACTGTTTTATAACTGGGGGAGAAAACGTACAAAAACTATATTTATTATAATATGCAAAACATGCACTGACAACAACAACAACAACTTATTGCCTATTGTTTGCCCCATACCCGTGGACTGTAATAGTTAATAGTGTAGCGCGAAATGTGTGAATAGATCTATTTGGGTATTGATAATACCCGGCCTGCGTGACTTGCTATCACGAAACGCTTAGGCCAAGCAACAGGTTTACATCATTTTCGGACTGAGGGAACAACATCGGGACAGATCCAAATGGGCGTACCAAACAACTTATTTTGTCTAGCTTCTATTACAGGGCAATATGAACTATTATAGTATGTAGCTTAGTGCTCTACTATCCTTGTGGTGTTTTGGCATATTATTAACTTATTATTTAAATAAACATGTGAACTCACCAACTTCGTGTTGACCCCCACATTTTACTCTATATGTTTTCTCAAGAAATAAAGCAGGTTCATGCATTGGATTCCAGCATTTTAGGAGCATCATGTCTACCATTGGGCTGGGATATTTACTTCTGTTTTTAATAATAAATGTGGTTTACAAACAAGATACTAAGTGTGTACAATTGATTCATGTAATCTTTATTAAATGACTTTTATGATCATTGCTCTATATACTATGTGCTATCGATCCACCCAAGTAACACCCCAATTACTATTCCGCTGCATTTGACCAACTTGGGGGTGTTACAGAAATGGTATCAGAGCGCATAGTTATAGAGAATCAGATCGATAATAAAAATTTTAAATATAAAAAAAAATTTTAACTGAATTTTAAAAATCAATAAAATAAAAGGAAATTGATCTTTTGGGGAACCCTTATAAGTTATGCATATAGTACATAAAGCATACACATTATGTGAACTAGTTTCACACTGATTTATAACCTTTGAGTTAATAAATCACCTAAGTATCTACTTATACTTTTAACAGTCATAGTTAAAAGACATAAACCGCATCGCATTGCACTTTAAAAACTTTTTGAATTATGTAAGCTAAAAGCTTACTCAACTTTGAAATGCTATTTTCAGATATCATGACGCCACCTACTATTGTGACTACCTTTGAGGAGCTCATGGCTCCTACCACTACTCCAGTATCGCTGACGTCAGTATTTGCTGGACCCGCATCTGACACGGAGTCCAGAGATGACCAGCCAAACGGGGTCATCATACTCTCAGATTCACCTACTCCATCACCACCTATTGTATCCCCTACTTCACCATTGCTTGTAGTACCTACATCTCCTCCTAGGGAAATGGATCAGGTTGTACCATCCTTACCACCATTGCCACCACCTTATGCACACCACCCTTACCCCACCAGTACTCTACCACCTCGCAAGAGGAGGTGTGATTTCGTTCCTGAATCGACGTTCGAGGTAGGAGAGGGATCTGGAGCTGGACAGCCCACTCTTGGCGCACTACAGGCACAGGTCGACGCACTTGTGTCCCGCCAGGCGCAGGACACTGCACTCATTCATGCCCTATTACAGGCGGACCAGCAGGGTCGCGCCTTACTTCAGGAGAGGTATAGATCTCTCTACTGGGTTGTGGCTAATAAGTCACACACCACACAGAGTTCTCTGGGTATGACCCAGGGAACTATGCATTGGTTACTGGATGAGGTTGCTTACCTCCGCTGCCGGCTAGCTACACTTGAGGGTCACCCATACGACACCCAGGCTGCTATCCTCACCCAGGAGGAAACCTTTCGGACGTTCATAGACCTAGCAGACCTCCGCCATCAGGGACTCACTACTGAGACAGACCACCTACGGAGAGCCGATGCTGTGACAATCCGTCAATTTATGGTTGATATTTTATTCTCAAGTATTATTTAAAAACATTAATTTAATGTTATATTATGAACTCGCTTATTTTTGGGAAGAAATTTGGATTCACGTTTTGAAGTAGCATCGACTACGTCTAAACCGGAGGATTCTACGTTACGTGCTTACGTTTACATACACCGTTTTGGTGACAAGTCTGACACTTCAGGAAATAAATTTATCCGTGAATATTATTTTAAGATTTTAAATTTGTGTTGGTTCATAAACTCACAAATTTACGAGAAGAGATTAGGACTTACGATTATAATTTAACGTCCTTTACGACTAAACCGGAAACCTTAGGATTACGTATTTACGTTTTTGAAATCCGTTTTTGATGAGACAATTTTTATTAGATTCGTTTTGTGCCGTTGATTCATAATTTATAAAAACGTTTTTCATAAAACGACCCGAGGGCACGTAAATCGAGGAAACTAGAATCGAGGAATACCCGTAAATTAGTGGGATGGGACAAGTTTTACACTTGCCCACCTCACTATATGGATGGCTAAAGAAGCTCCAACACACTCCATGATGTGTCAAAATTTCAACTAACAAGTTAACACTTGTTAACTTGAAGCTTACAAAGTAAGCTACCAACATAAAAACCATTTCTTCCAAACCATTCACTCATTCCATCCCATGCAAACCACTCATACTCTCCTCCCTCTCTCTCAATATTTCGTCTACTCTTCACCCAAAACAACCCCCATTTGATCTTGATTCAATCATAAATCATATGTATAATTTACATATGATGAAAACCCATTGAAGTTATAAAGATTGGAGGTGATCTTAACATGTAAAAAGGAGTTTTCAAGGGAGTTTGGGGCTGATTTCTCAAGGAGTTTTCATGAAGAACAAGGGCTGATTTTCGGAGGAATCTACAAATACTTGGTGATCCTAGAAGTGATGTTGATATCTCATAAGATTGGTTACCCAAAACCAAGTCTTGTTCATCATCAACCCCATCTTTTCATCACTTTGGTGGTATAGAGATTGTTCTTCCCATCCTCTTGTTATTTTGATTATGTAATCATGTATTTTCTTTCTTATTGTATATGTATATGATGAATATATGATGATAAAAATGTTGTGTGGGGATCAAGTGTTGATAAGTATGATTAAAAAGATGAAAAACCATAAGAAACAAGGCTAAAATCTTGCTTAAATTGTTGGCTGTATAAAAACAGTAAGTAACCAAGTTATGAACTGATAAAATTGCATGTGGAATCCATTTACAGTAAGTGTTAGATGTCATACACATGTGAGAGTTGGCCATGCAATGGAATCATCAAAATGAGTGATATATGATCAAAACAAGATTAGTGTACCAATTTGAATAGTCTGTTTTGTAGGGGCTGTTAAGGATAGTTAGACATGGAATGAGCAGTAGCTATAACAAAGTTATTTGTAGCACATAATATGAAGTTTATTCCATCCAAAAATGAGCTTCTATCTCCTTATAGAACTCAATATATGATAAAAATTGTGAAGATGAAACTAAAAATCAGATTTTGAAGAATTAATGTTTAATAGTATTATATAAGCACTCAAACTAATATAGTATAAAATGTGAATTAAAACCCACTAACTTATAAATTTCATTTATATAAAAATGGATAAGGATAAATAAATGGACATTATATAAAAATGGTAGTTTGGTAAGTTTTATAAGTTATAAAAACTATATACTAAGTTTTACGTCTTTTCGGCTAAAACCGAAAGATTAACGTTTTTGTTAAATAAAACTTAGACGGTTGGACCCGTCTAATGTAAACTTTTATAAACTCACATACTGATATATAAACATATATAACAAGTAAAAATCGATAAAACCCGAGCTTTACAACATATATACATTAACGGGCCAAAGTAGCCTTAATGGACAATAAACCCGGCTAATTTGGTAAAACACTTATAAACTTAATTATTGGGCTTAACCTATTTGGGCCCAACATATAAAGTATAAATACTGATAATAAAAGTATAATTGGGCTAATGAATAGTATTGGGCTTGTAATAGGCCCATTGGGCTTTAAAATGTAAACAAGTTGAACTAGTGTAACTAGTCTTGAAAATTTCCAACACATAACACTAAAATGAGTAAATGGGAATATATAAACCCACTTGATCATCATATATATAAAATCATCATATGTATACATAATTGTTATTTTGATAAAGTCATTGGACAAAAGTCTAAGACGAGTATTATTTGTCTAGGTTTCCGTGATTGAAGCACGTACCGTACATCCGAATTGCCGATAACCCGCTTTCCCACATCAACGTGAGTTCATAGCCTCGCACTCTTTTAAACATTTTTATGAAATATTTTATAAACACGCGAGGGAGATAACATGTTAGTTTTGCTAAAATAGGACACCATTTGTCCCGATTGTTTGTTTATTGATTTGGACCCGAATGATTGTATGACCCGATGAATGATTAAATGACCTGATAGATGAAATGAAATGGATTATTAAAGTTAGGTTATGTCACTAAAAGTCCCATTAGCATGAATTGTGAACTACCGGGATTTGGTAGACGCTTATGCATATAATAGTACTATTTGGGGACGATCACCCCAGTTCGCGCCTTGACGGTTGATCCCCGCCGTGCCACATTGATTGGTAAGTGAATTTATGTATGAAAAGATTTACACAAGCGTGATTATTGTGACGACACGCTAACTTAGATGGGCAAATGAGTTTCGGTCTAGCTACCCGTTGTTTGTTGTAGTAAGGTAACAATGTCATGCGGCTTATAATAATCCAAATAACGAAAATACTGCTTTATGCATTGAATTACGATATATTGCCTGACTAGCAATACAGGGTCTTATTATTGATTTTATGTTCGTGTTTTGGTTTTACATAACCATACTCATATAACGGTTTTTATTTAACTTTAGACAACGTCATAAGACGTATTGTATGATGTTTTTATGACATTGGCTCGTATAATGATTTTGAAGGCAAATGCCTATATTATGATTTTTGATAAGGATTTGTATAAAATGACTTTGGCTACTTTATGGCCTATTATAAAGATTTGTATAAAATGATTTTCGGTAATAATTATATACCGATGATATATTGATGGTTTATTAAACTCTATGAATCACTCGGCGTTATCGCTGACCTTTTCTTTTAACATGTTTTATCACAGGTACTTGAAGGTAATTCTCGAGAAGACAACAAGAATTCATGGCCCGCACTTAAATAACAATTTCCATTCAAATGTTTTGTAAAACTTGTATGAAATATTATGAATTGGGACCTATGTAAATTTTATATTTATGAATGGAAATGCTTTATTATTAAACGACGCAATTTTTAAGCGTTGTCTATGATGCGAGTAATGTGCTATCCCCGTAACACCAACGAGTCTTCCGCTGTATTGAATTGTATAAATTTGGGGGTGTTACAGTTTGGTACCAGAGCTTTCTTTAAAGAGAACAAAAGATTTTTAAAACCAAGGGTTTGAATAAAACATTTCAAAATCTTTTAACTATAAACATTTTTCTAAAAATGTCTAAAAATCTTTTGACTATAACGGTGCCGAAGAATTCCCGAGTTACCGACAAGGCCAGACTGAGAAGTGTTATTTTAATATATATATATATATATATATATATATATGATGTAATTTGATTACATGATTGTTTGATGATTATTTTGTTATTTATACGAGGTATTTATACGACGTAGATTGTCACAAGAAACCCTAAATCCCCTAGTAATATAATCGAAGCTATTCTTGTAGGAATTCTAGCTATCCTAGATCTAAACCAAGTTGTGGATATTTATGATCCCAACAAAATGGTTAATATTTGTAGAAATGTAGATAGTAGTTGATTGAGATCTTGAAGAAGAATTGGCGAGATTAAATCTGATATCGATGTCATGACGATCTTTCCTTATAGAGTGGAGTTTGACAAAACGTTACCACCTAGAAAGATGTCATTTGATTCGTTGTCACCCAATTCTTAAATTTGAGAATCGAAAGGGTGAATATTGCACTTGAGGCTGTCAATGGAACCATTACCCAAAAGCCTCATGCCACTAGTACCTTTCTGAGAAATCTAATTGAATGTGTGAGTCATCTCATGCTAGTGACTCATTTGATAACTATTGTTGAAAGAGCTATAGGATTGGAAATTAAGTGTTGTTCATATCGAGCTTTTATTGCCCTTTTAAGGTTTAAGAATAAGGTTGAAAGTATTGGAGAATGAAGTAGGATATCGAATTGAGTATAAGTTGGCTGAAACTTGAATAAAAGTAAAATTTAACTTGTATGGAATATGAAATTGTTAAGAGGAACTCATTGAGTCATTTGATTGAATTATAAGGTTTTAATTGATTGTTAATTTGTGTTAAGGGTTGTTCCTAGACCATTATCCAATGATGAGGATGCCCAGTGTCCAATAAATAAATTGAAGAAATCTTCTTCTGAATTGGGACCGATGGATCTTTCGGGACATGTGGAACACCTAATGACTCTTGTAGATTAGTATTCATTGTGGTATCTTTTAAAAATAATCCCTAACTTAACTGAGACATCAGTTGGTAGGATGAGTTCTTGGAATTGTATGACATAGTGACACATGATGTGTTACGGTACAATTTTGACTTGTTTGAGATTAATGAAAATACTACCTTTGATTGCTAAATCCTACATGCATCGATGTTATCTATCCTTTCTCGCTTCATCCTAATGTTCGCATTAGTGATGCAACCATTGAACAAGTACTCATCTCGATTTGAGTTACGTTGTGGATTATTCTCTTTTGAGTGCCATCAAGGTCATGAACCTCATGATTAATTGGCTAAGCTCATTTCATATTATATTGTAGTTAGTTCTTGGTGAACAACTTCTCATCACTCTTTTGCAGATCACTCATTGTTTTTATAAGATAAAACAGTATCCCTTGAGAAAAATTGAATTTTCATCACTATAAGGATTATTCAAAGTAAGATTTATAAGTGATCGTTATCGAAATGAAGTTGTTTATGAAACACCTTGGAGAACTTAATTGCTTTCATAACAAAGAACATCTTTGTAAATTTATTTTTGATTCTCATTTAAGAATTAAGCATGAAAATGTTTTAATTATAAACATGATGATAAAATTTTGACGAACTGGGTATTGCATCGTTAATCTAGAAATTGTATATAGTTGCGCGCCTACATACAATTTGGAATGGACCATGCAAGGCTGATTAGTAGTCACCATAAAGCTGATTAATAAACACTACATTTCTTTAAAGATTGTGAAAGATTAAAATTTTATGAGATCTGCAAGAAGTGAAAAATAGGGACATAGTGTTAGGGACACCTACATATGTGCCTGTAGCATCTAATCTTCTGAGTCAAATTTACTCATCTATGGAAATTGTCTTATTTGACAATTGACAATTCTTTCTTGTCCAATTCTCCCATAGTGAGATTCTTAGGAAAAGTATTTGATTACTGAATGTTGATACCCGACTGGATGTATCGACGTTCCTATCATTTCTTTTGATTTAAATTCATTTGAATGACCTGGGTAACGATCCGAGGAGCTTTCGAATGCGTACTCAAATTATGAAAACATGAGATATATTCATATTCGTTAAATGTTTTCGTCTGTATCTGATTTGAAATTCTCTCGCGTAGATTATGCGTTGAAATTACTCTTTGGATGATAGTTGTGTCTCCATATATCCTTGAATTTGCGAAGGATTATGAGTTATTATTAGTCTTTTGAGAAGTTCACATCTTATCGACGGCAATAAAACTAAAAAGTTGATAATGCCAGTAGAATGGATTGATTGATTATGACATGACGACATTGTCTTAATTGATGGGAACTCGAGTAGAATTCCCCTAAATGATAAGATGTTGATTATCAAAAGTGATCTAAATAATTCTTGATGGATGACCATATCCTGCATTTAGACTTAAAATTATACCATGAATGGTTGTGAATTAGTCATAGATATTATAATCTAGAAAGAACTTAAAATAAATGTAATAAAAGATGTTTATGTTATCTGAAACTTTAGGAGGTAATTGCTGGTGAATTACCTAGACTTTCGCCATTAAGGCAAGTTGAATTTGGTATTGATTATATTCTCGGAGCTGCACCTGTGACATGTGCACTGTACATCAGCACCATCTGAATTGAAAGAATTATCATACAACTGAGAGAGTTGTCGGAGAAAGATTTTATTCTACCGAGCTCGTCATCATGAAGAGCTATGGTGTTATCATTCCTTATGTTTATTGATTACCATGAACTAGGTAAATTGACGATTAAAAATCTATATCCACTACCCAAGATGATAGATTTGTTCGATCATTTACAAGGTTCTAGCGTATGTTTTAAAGATTTGATCCACGACATGGTTATCATCAACTTCACGTCCGCGAAAAAGATTATCTATTCTAATTACTACATCCAGAACTTGTAATGAACATTATGAGTTTCACGTGATGTCGTTTGGATTAACTAATACGCATGTAGCATCCATAAACTTGGTGAATCACGTGTGTAGGCTGTAATTTGATAAATTCATGCTTGTATCATTAAGGACCATCTGTTTGTTTATAAGAATAGGAAGGAGTTAATAATTATTTATAGATTGCCCTGAATTGGCCGAACAACGAAGACCTGTACCTTGAATATTTAACATGTGATTTAAGGCTTAATCCTTTACATTATTTGACCGTGCGATTAATAGAAAACGGAATCTATATTGACTCTTCAAAATTAGAGCCATTTGAAACTTTGGGTTTTACCAAAAAGAAAGTGCAAATATGTTTTGACAAATATTTTATCAAAAGATTTTTTAAGGGATTATTTCCTTATACTGAAATCATTTAATTAAACTCCTGTTTAGGGGTAAATGTTTGTGCATACCTCAAGACAACCTAAGAGGGATTGAGGAAACCATTTAAACCAGGACTTGAAATTTAAAACGAAAATTTTTGATTTTCAACTAAGAAAATTGTGACCAAAGTATAAATAAAGATTTTTCGAACATTTACGAATCTCACTAATTATTTTCAGTAAATCAATAAAAATTGTGTTAATTAAATTCAAATTTATTTTGAACATTTATTATATAATTGGACAAACTCAAAAAATTTAAAACTTTTTACGTTTACGTTTCATAAAAATTAATATTTATTATTTAATTACTTGTAATAATTATCGACGCTTTAAACGTCGGATTGAGTAAAATGGAAAAAAAAAATGATAGTTGAGACGAAACTAAAACATAGAAAATGTGAAGAAAGAAATTTTTAATGAATACGGTCATGATATTTATTCCATCTAGGAAACTGAACGTAATTACTGACACATTATATAGAAAAGATAAAGAACCAATTAGGACATGTTCCTTAATAATGAAGGTGCAAAATAAATTGCCAAACAATATAAAAATAAACAATGCTTGTAAGAAGGATAATATAGATAATAAAAAGGGGTTCGCGGCTAATGTGAACCATTAGAATTAAGAAGCCGATGGCGGTAAATATATAAAAGGCCACTTGAGGTTGCCTAAATATGGAGATTTTGAGATTTAGTTATGTTGGAATCTTATAAGATTAAGTATACTATTCATGTCATTTCTGACTGAATGTATCTTTATCTAAAGAAGTTGTACTAATGGAAAACTATGAAGGCAGACATCGCCTCATACATTAGTAAATGTCTAACTACTGCAAAGGTCATCATCTGAATTTGATTCGATTTGGGTCATCATCGACAGACTGACAAAATCTGCTAATATCATTCCTGTTAATGATAGATTCTCGATGAAGAAATTGACTCTTTTAAGGGAGATGTGTAAACACAGTGTGCCTGTATCGATCATCTCTATCAAGATCCTCGCTTCGCATCAAATTTCTAGAGATTTGCTCAGAAGTCATTGGGAACGAACCTTGATGAAAGTACTGTTTACCACCCCAAATCGAAGGGACGAGGTAAAGTAATGATACAAAACACTAAAAGTGTTGTTTTATGCGTGAATGGTTGACCTTTGGTAATGGACCGTATAATCGCTTTCCTTTGGAGAGATATCATTGATAATTATCGTATTAGGATCGAGATCGAATCTTGTTCGGATCTAAATATAAGAGCATCTGTAAGCAGGAGTTGGGATGAAGACACCCGACATACACCCATTGTGAGTTGGACATGTCTTTTAGGTTTAAGGTTTCCTATGATGGCGAACCTAACCTTACAAAATACTCGACCCGCGAGACCTGAAATGATTTTTGAAATTAGGATCTGATTATTAACTACCGGTAGTGGGCAGGAGGTTGTGTGAATATGAAATGTAGATCTTGAAGTGCCAGATGGGTAGCAAAGTTATGCCAAAAATTTTCACCTTGGAAAAATGAATTAATGATCTGAAAGATCATAGGAAGTAAGTCCCCGTTGTATGGGACCCTTGAGATGATGTAAAAGATTGGTTTGAAAGGCATATAAGCTGGATCTACCCTAGGACTTCAAGAGCTGCGTGAAATATGATTTGTATATCTAACTTGATGAAATGTCTATCAAGTGAAAATCTGAATTCTTCTTGATAAAGTTTAGATCAGCGAAAAGTTGCATTCATCAGAAACCCGTGAACATCATGGATAGAGAAAGTAAGTCAACATTTAGCCTGATCTTATTCCCGTAGTTATGTTTGAAGAAACTCGAATATTGTAATGTATTACCCTTATGAGAAAAGACCGAATGTGGAGGAAATACCCACATGGCTTTAACTCTATAAGAAGCGAGTAGTAAGATAAGATGATCTTTGAGGACAAAGATCCTGTTTAGGGGTAAATGCAGTGACAATCCGTCAATTTATGGTTGATATTTTATTCTCAAGTATTATTTAAAAACATTATTTTAATGTTATATTATGAACTCGCTTATTTTTGGGAAGAAATTTGGATTCAGGTCTTGAAGTAGCATCGACTACGTCTAAACCGGAGGATTCTACGTTACGTGCTTACGTTTACATACACCGTTTTGGTGACAAGTCCGACACTTCAGAAAATAAATTTATCCGTGAATATTATTTTGAGATTTTAAATTTGTGTTGGTTCATAAACTCACAAATTTACGAGAAGAGATTAGGACTTACGATTATAATTTAACGTCCTTTACGACTAAACCGGAAACCTTAGGATTACGTATTTACGTTTTTGAACTCCGTTTTTGATGAGACAATTTTTATTAGATTCGTTTTGTGACGTTGATTCATAATTTGTAAAAACGTTTTTCGTAAAACAACCCGAGGGCACGTAAATCGAGGAAACTAGAATCGAGGAATACCCGTAAATTAGTGGGATGGGACAAGTTTTACACTTGCCCACCCCACTATATGGATGGCTAAATAAGCTCCAACACACTCCATGTGTCAAAATTTCAACTAACAAGTTAACACTTGTTAACTTGAAGCTTACAAAGTAAGCTACCAACATAAAAAACATTTCTTCCAAACCATTCACTCATTCCATCCCATGCAAACCACTCATACTCTCCTCCCTCTCTCTCAATATTTCGTCTACTCTTCACCCAAAACAACCCCCATTTGTTCTTGATTCAATCATAAATCATATGTATAATTTACATATGATGAAAACCCATTGAAGTTATAAAGAGTGGAGGTGATCTTAACATGTAAAAAGGAGTTTTCAAGGGAGTTTGGGGCTGATTTCTCAAGGAGTTTTCATGAAGAACAAGGGCTGATTTTTGGAGGAATCTACAAATACTTGGTGATCCTAGAAGTGATGTTGATATCTCATAAGATTGGTTACCCAAAACCAAGTCTTGTTCATCATCAACCCCATCTTTTCATCACTTTGGTGGTATAGAGATTGTTCTTCCCATCCTCTTGTTATTTTGATTATGTAATCATGTATTTTCTTTCTTATTGTATATGTATATGATGAATATATGATGATAAAAATGTTGTGTGGGGATCAAGTGTTGATAAGTATGATTAAAAAGATGAAAAACCATAAGAAACAAGGCTAAAATCTTGCTTAAATTGTTGGCTGTATAAAAACAGTAAGTAACCAAGTTATGAACTGATAAAATTTCATGGTGGAATCCATTTACAGTAAGTGTTTGATGTCATACACATGTGAGAGTTTGTCATGCAATAGAATCATCAAAATGAGTGAGATATGATCAAAACAAGATTAGTGTACCAATCTGAATAGTCTGTTTTGTAGGGACTGTTAAGGATAGTTAGACATGGAATGAGCAGTAGCTATAAGTAAGTTATCTGTAGCACATAATATGAAGTTTATTCCATCCAAAAACGAGATTCTATCTCCTTATAAAACTCAAGATATGATAAAAATGGTGAAGATGAAACTAAAAATCAGATTTTGAAGAATTAATGTTTAATAGTATTATATAAGCACTCAAACTAATATAGTATAAAATGTGAATTAAAACCCACTAACTTATAAATTTCATTTATATAAAAATGCATATGGATAAATAAATGGACATTATATAAAAATGGTAGTTTGGTAAGTTTTATAAGTTATAAAAACTATATACTAAGTTTTACGTCTTTTCGGCTAAAACCGAAAGATTAACGTTTTTGTTAAATAAAAATTAGGCGGTTGGACCCATCTAATGTAAACTTTTATAAACTCACATACTGATATATAAACATATATAACAAGTAAAAATCGATAAAACCCGAGCTTTACAACATATAGACATTAACGGGCCAAAGCAGCCTTAATGGACAATAAACCCGGCTAATTTGGTAAAACACTTATAAACTTAATTATTGGGCTTAACCCATTTGGGCCCAACATATAAAGTATAAATACTGATAATAAAAGTATAATTGGGCTAATGAATAGTATTGGGCTTGTAATAGGCACATTGGGCTTTAAAATGTAAACAAGTTGAACTAGTGTAACTAGTCTTGAAAATTTCCAACACATAACACTAAAATGAGTAAATGGGAATACATAAACCCACTTGATCATCATATATATAAAATCATCATATGTATACATAATTGTTATTTTGATAAAGTCATTGTACAAAAGTCTAAGACGAGTATTATTTGTCTAGGTTTCCGTGATTGAAGCACGAACCGTACATCCGAATTGCCGATAACCCGCTTTCCCACATCAACGTGAGTTCATAGCCTTGCAATCTTTTAAACATTTTTATGAAATATTTTATAAACACGCGAGGGAGATAACATGTTAGTTTTGCTAAAATAGGACACCATTTGTCCCGATTGTTTGTTTATTGATTTGGACCCGAATGATTGTATGACCCGATGAATGATTAAATGACCCGATAGATGAAATGAAATGGATTATTAAAGTTAGGTTATGTCACTAAAAGTCCCATTAGCATGAATTGTGAACTACCGGGATTTGGTAGACGCTTATGCATATAATAGTACTATTTGGGGACGATCACCCCAGTTCGCGCCTTGACGGTTGATCCCCGTCGTGCCACATTGATTGGTAAGTGAATTTATGTATGAGAAGATTTACACAAGCGTGATTATTATGACGACACGCTAATTTAGATGGGCAAATGAGTTTCGGGCTAGTTACCCGTTGTTTGTTGTAGTAAGGTAACAATGTCATGCGGCTTATAATAATCCAAATAACGAAAATACTGCTTTATGCATTGAATTACGATATATTGCCTGACTAGCAATACAGGGTCTTATTATTGATTTTATATTCGTGTTTGGTTTTACATAACCATACTCATATAACAGTTTTTATTTAACTTTATACAACCTCATAAGAGGTATTGTATGATGTTTTTACGACATTGGCTCGTATAATGATTTTTAAGGCAAATGCATATATTATGATTTTTGATAAGGATTTGTATAAAATGACTTTGGCTATTTTATGGCCTATTATAAAGATTTGTATAAAATGATTTTCGGTAATAATTATATATACCGATGATATATTGATGGTTTATTAAACTCTATGAATTCACTCGGCGTTATCGCTGACCTTTTCTTTTAACATGTTTTATCTCAGGTACTTGAAGGTAATTCTCGGGAAGACAACAAGAATTCATGGCCCGCACTTAAATAATAATTTCCATTCAAATGTTTTGTAAAACTTGTATGAAATATTATGACTTAGGACCTATGTAAATTTTATATTTATGAATGGAAATGCTTTATTATTAAACGACGCGATTTTTAAGCGTTGTCTATGATGTGAGTAATGTGCTATCCCGTAACACCAACGAGTCTTCCGCTGTATTGAATTGTATAAATTTGGGGGTGTTATAGATGCAGCACGTCAGCACCAGTTGCTAGAGACTATGAGATTCTCCAGCGAGACTAGGAGGGTGATGATCCGTATGCAGGATGATCGTGCACCAACACCACCAGCCGGACCACCTGCACCCGCAGACAGCCATACTAGCGTAGGCTAGATTTTAGTTTACACCATGACAAGCATTGAGTTGCATCTCAGTGATTGTGGTAAAATACACCTTTTAGGAAAAAGACGTAAAAGCGGTAAGTATTAAACAAATGATTTTAGGAAAAAAATCAAGTGTTAATGACCCAATTAAGTTCGTTTCCCAAGGAGGTATATGTTTGTGACTAAAATGTGACAAGATTTGTGATTAATATTTGAGAGAAGGGGATGAGAAAATAGAATGACGAAGACGTGGAATTAATTACTACGACAACTAAATGTAAAACCGTAAAAAGAGCTAAAATAAAAATTAATTCTAAAATTTCCCAAAAAATTACCAAAAATCAATTTAAATAAACTAAGAGTTTACCAATGATCAAAACTTTTTCAAACCTTTTAATTAATTAAATATTAATTTTTAGATGCTAATTAAAGCCCTAAAAATCAAATTAATTATCAAAAAGCCCAAATAAAGATTTTTCAATTGGTAAACCTCTAAAATGACCTAAAAAGTTTAAAAACTATTTTTATAAATTTTTAAACTAATAAAAACTATTTAAAATGATTTAAAAATTATTAAAACTTAAAATAATTATAAAAATTAATCTAATGATGATAAAATTAATCTAAGATTTGCAAAAATCCTAATTTAATGTTTTTAACCTAAGAAAAATATAAAAAGTGCAAAAATGTGAAATTTGAAATTTAATAATAAAATAATATTAAAATAATATTAAAAATCCAAAAATTATAAAAAATTCTAAAAACTTGCAAACTAGTTTATTTTAACCTAAATAATCAAAAAATGAAAGTGAAATTACCAAAATACCCCTAATGGGCCCCCAAATGGGCTAGAACAAAAAATAGTCAACCTTAATGGGCTTTTGGGCCCAAAAAGTCAAACTAGGCCCAAATGACCTGAAAAAGACCTATCTGACTCAAAATTCAATTCTAAGCACAAAAGTCTGAAGGCCCAAAAGCTTATTTTTAGCTTATCACAACTTAAAAGGTCAACAGCTTATTCTTATTGGGCCAATAAGCCCATTAAGCAATAAGCCAATGCCATAAGCTCTGCTTAAACACACAACCTAAATAAGCTTATTTTGAGATGCCTAAGAGATCTGTGAAAAGAAATTTTGAAAAAGCACACTCAATAAGCCAGAAATAAGCAAAGTAGAAATCCACAAAACGACAAAATAGTCGGGTTAGAGTTCTAGGCTGTTTCAGAAGCTCTGGTTTGTTGCAAAAGCTCACAAATAGCTTAACTAAGAATAATCAATCAAGAAAATCACAAAAATCCAAGTAGAATAAGCTGTGTGAACCAATAAGCTGGCTGAAAAAGCCAAATAAGCTAGTTTTCTAGCAAAAGCTTAACCAAAAGATTTGTAACCTTCCAGATTTTTTATTAAGCTGAGAAAAATGACACCTATTACAAAAGCCAAGTTGTTGCATGTACCAATAAGCAGTTCTCAAAAATAAGCCAAATTGTGCTTATTTGAGCAAAAGTCAAAGTGCTCCAAAGTACACCAAATGATTAGGGATGGTTTATAGGCTTGTTATAAGCAATTTTTGTGAAGAACTCAATGAGGAGTCCTTGTGAATCAAGAGGTCAGTTGACCAATTGATGACAGATTTTGGCAAATAAGGTCTTAATAAGCCAGTGAGCTTATAAGCCAGCAACAAAGCAAACCAAATAGCCAAATCTATTCACAAGCAGCACATAAACAAGATCCAAGCAATAAATAAGCAGGGCATACACTAGAATGACAAATGCAAGCACAAAATGAGGTGGTCACTTTGCTGATGCAAATGACCACTTCAGCCAACTTTGATAAGCTCTAGCACCTTCAATAAGCCACCAAATTCAACAAACAGATAATGCACAGATAGCTTATCACCTAAACTCTTCCCAAACACGATTTCAGACCTTAGATCCAACAAACAAAGAAATTATTGGATCTGATGTGTTTGACCAATTTCAAAACACTTTTTATCAGATTTTTGCAAAACTTGAAATCCCTTTTCCAAACTTTCAAAAACTTAACCAATGACCAAAACTTGTTTAATATGACTTGTTTAGACCTCCCAAACCCTAAGAACCAAAAGCACAAGGCCACAAGGCCTTATGAACCAGTAATCCCAAACAGCCTTTTAATAAGCCCTTTACAAACAAAATTCTTATTTCTACAAACAGCCTACTGATTTTATAGATCAAATAGCTCAACTAGGTGACAACTAACAGATACCAACCATAAAACACAAAGCACAAACACAAAATCAACAAATCACTTAGCAAAATATAAATCAGACCATAACATGTGATTTTTTTAGAGGAATCTTAACAAGAGGTTATACCTATCCTCCACAACATCCTAGGAGGATCAGCAATGCTCCTTAGACCTTGTTCAACAACTAGAACAAGACCAAGGTACTTCAACAAAGGAGATGAGATGTGCCTTGGTTGATGTTTCAAAGTAGAAACTCAAGGACTTGATTTCTTCAACACAAGCAACAAACAACCCAACCAAAGGCTCAAACCCCTTCACAAGCTTGGTGTAAACAAGCTTGTAAGAGCTTATGGCTTTTGGTTAAGGATTAGTACAAGCAAATAATCAAAAACAGAAACCTATTTTCAAGCTTATTTCAAACTTGAAAACCTTACCAAACATAAACGTCCTTAAACCACAAGATTTAAGCACACTTATAACATCAAATGGAACTCATAATTACCCTTAAACAACACCAACTTTCAAAAACATAAAAAGGAATTACAATTTTCTCAAAATACCAAATTTTATAAAATTTTAAAAAGGAATTACAATGTTTAAAAGGTAAAACTAGAACAAAGCTCTCTCACAAGTTGAGGAGTCCTTATATAGGCCACAAAGGCTGAGATTACAATGAGAAAACCCTAGCTATGAAGTCCCTAAAATGCCCTTGAATCTTCTAGACGAATTGTGTTGTTGAGCTGTCCAAATGCATCCAAATTGTTCATTTTAGCTTTGTGACCAAGCAAGGAGTCTCAGCTGTTGATTTGGCCACGTGTCATGCCTTGGAGGTTAAGGTGTGATGTGATAGGTGGACGACTTGAATGGTGGGGTCACTTGGTGAGTGGGGATTGGGGTTTTGAGTGTGGGATGGGTTTCTGGGCGTGTGAATTAAGCGTGGGTGTGGGTAATTTGTTTTTACCCTTTGATTTAAGTGGGATGGTAACTGGGTTCATGTGGGTGAATAGTAGTAAGTTTTGATCCGATTTTTGGGGGTGGAGTTGTTTGGCGCGTGTTTGTGGGATTTGAACTTTCAGAATGGCAGGAAGGGTCCTTGTGTTTTGGTAAAGTGTGTATTAAACGTTTTTCAGCCAACAAACTGGATTCCCTTTGTATTTAAACTTCGAAACTTCACACTTTTGCCCCAAAACTTTGGCAAAAGGTTTTCAAGGGTTGTTTTTGCCATTTTTGCATATTTGAAGGACTAATTTTGGACTTTTTTGATCTTCAAAGGTCTTCATTGTATCTTTGACTTCATGAGGGACCATTATTAACAATTTTAGAATAGATGAGGGACTAAACTTGCCAATTCTTCTAAGTTGAAGGACCATTTTGTAATTTTGACAAACTTAAGGGACCAAACTTGTAATTATGAATATACAAGGGTTTTAAGTGTCATTTCTTCATATTTTGAGGATCAATCTTGTACACCTTCAAGTCTTCAAGGGTTTTTCTTGGATAATTCATGAACTAGGGCCCGGTTCTTTGTACGGCTTCGTTTCTCGTGTCCGTTTTTCCTTGTTTCTTGTGATCTTTTGTCTTTTTCACGATATCCATACCTAAAACACACAAGTACACAAATACAAGAATATATGTGGTATTTTATGACATTTTAATGCATTTAAAGTCCGAAAAGAACGATGAGATCGTGTATAAATGCCATCTCATCACTCCCCCATACTAAGCCATTGTCGTGCCCTCACGCAATGCTAGAATAAAGTATCTAAGCATCACCAAAATTCAATTTTTATTAACCTTTATTGAAAAGTAAAAGACTTGCAATAATATTACGAAGATGTGTAAAGACATAATGTATGATTTTCATCACAAATGTGACTTTTAGGGTCAATGAATAGAAACAAGTAAATGTCCCATAGAGTAAATTTCGTCATCCTTGATTGTCATACATTCCATGCTATGTGCAAAAACGAGATCATTGTTGGTACAAGTCACAATGCTAACACTACTCATACGTCCAAATTGTGTAATACTTTTTCTCCTCGCAATCCTAGTTATTATAAAAGGAAATGGGTTTCTAGAATTTTTTAACTATTTGTCATGGATCATAAGTGATTCATATTGACTTATTTGAGTATTTATTAGTCCGAAAGTAAAGTAGCACGATTTAATCGATAGTTAACCGAAGGACAAAATCTTTTAAAACGGCTTCTCGTGTATCTCCTTAAGTTCATATATTGGCATAAATCGTTTCACGATTTGAGACCTTTCTCGGACCGATATTTGGCATGTACTTCATACTTCAAATCTTGGGAAGACGTTCTGGAAATCATGGTCTTCTCTTCATATATTGGAATTTCTTCACTTGACGTTTTTGAGAGATTCTTCATACTTGGACCACGACTTTATCATTTTTCTTCAATCTTTATTTTGGACTTTGATATACAACGATCCGCCTCCTTTTCGGACTTGGATATATTTATCCTCATACCTTGTAAGGGTCTTTTTGGATAGACTTTCTCCATGATCTTTCGGGGAGTAATTGCTTTTCGTCGTGTGTCTCAATCCTTCATATTGATTTAGGAATAATGATACTTCACATCATCTTGGATCTTTAGCAACAAAATAGAGCTCATCATGCCTTGTTAGGGCCTTTTTGGATCTTCACCAATCTTCACATCCCGCTTCAGTAAGTTATGCCTTGGCTATGAACTCTATTCAACCCCGAGCAACTTTTAAACGATCTTGTGCTAGAAGCTAAGTAACCTTTCAAATCGTACGACTTTACTTATTGCAATTATTTTTATTCCTAATGCATTCATCTTATGGGAGAAAAAGCCACAATTAAAGACATATGAGTTTTTGAAAGAACATTTTCATGTTCTACGTTTAGCATGATCACTTGTCTAACTCTATCATCTCTCGTTCTTCACTATTTAAAGACCTCTAATTAAAGAGACTCGTGAATACTTAGCCATGCAAGTCAAAATTAAGCCAAATTTGGATTAGCTTTCATTAAGACTACATCAAATCAAAGTTTTGGGTTTTCAAGCCACCGATAGGATCTTGCACTTTCTTGGACTTTTTCAAGTTTATAGAATGCATTTTATAGTTCCCTTGATTAGTGACTTTCTAGGATCAATTATAGGAACTTGCAAAAAGTTCTTAACCCTGGATGAGCTAAGACTTTCGCGTTTTAAAGTTCCCGATATAAAAGTCTAGCAAAACTTGAATTGAGCGGGTTAAGGAATGTAAAGGGATCCAAATGCCCATCAAGTCAAAAATTAGCTCTTATTCTACCCATCAGAAAATTTACATTCGTGTCTTAAAAACACTTATGAAAACTAAGAAAAATTTTAAAATTTGGCCATATTTAGCCTTATTAGCAACAAAACAAAACGTTGAAAGTTGGAAAACGTGAGGGCGTAGCAAAGCAAGTACCTATTCATTCCCATACTAAAATTAAACATTGTCCTCAATGTTTCGAGTCTAAGGGTGGAGCACCCCCATACTAGAGACGAAGAGTCGAATGCTTAGGATCTAGCATGGAAAGGGTGATCAACAATATATCTAAAGCCGTTTATTAATTATGCTAAAAGATAATTGTTAAAACAATAAAGGACATGTCATGGATTCGTGAAAAACTTCTTCAAGCAAACGATGGAGGCTCACGTAAACGAACACGAGAGTCTTCAATCGTAGATGATGATGATGATCTAGATAACACAATCACAAACAACCACGAGACAACGAGTTGGAAGGGTACACCCTCTCATTATTTATTAGAAAGCATAAAAGGATAAGCATGGGATCTCCCCCACGAGGCACTTCGTTTTTTATTACCGATTCATGAGCTCGACTCGATCCCCTCAATGCTAATTATCATTGGGGAAGGTGACTTGGTCGAGGTCATCCAATGAAGGAATTTCCCCACCAAAGTAGTGCTTAAGCCTATGTCCATTTACCTTGAAGTTAGGACCATCATATTGAGCTAGCTCGATGGTCCCATAAGGAAACACTTGTGTAATGGTGAAAGGACCCGACCAACGAGATTTCAATTTCCCGGAAAATATCTTAAGTCTAGAGTTAAAAAGTAACACTTGATCACCAACGTTAAAAACCCGGTTTTAATCTTTGCATTATGAAACTTTTTAGTATTTTATTTGAAAATCAATGAATTTTCATAAGCATTGTCTCTTAGTTCATCCAATTCATACAATTGTATTTTCCGGTGATCTCCCGCGGTCTTCAAGTCAAAGTTTGCATGCTTAAGGGCCCAATATGCCTTATGCTCCAATTCAATGGGCAAACGACAATTCTTCCCATAGACTAGCTTATAAGTAGTGCAACCGATAGGTGTCTTATAAGCAGTCCTAAAGGCCCATAAAGCGTCATCGAGTTTGTCGGACCATGAAGCAAGGTTTTCTCCAATCGACCTCTCTAAAATCCTCTTCAAAGCTCGGTTCAAAACCTCGACTTGCCCACTCGTTTGCGGGTGATAAGCCGTAGAAAGACGATGAGTAACTCCATATTTCTTTAAGACCTTTTCGAATTGCTCATTACAAAAATGGGTTCCACGATCGCTTATAATAGCACGAGGGGTTCCGAACCGAGAGAATAGTTGCTTCAAAAACTTCACTACCACACGAGCATCATTAGTAGGTAAAGCCTTAGCTTCCACCCACTTAGAAAGGTAGTCGACGGCGACGAGGATATACTTGTTACCATGAGACGATGGGAACGGCCCCATAAAGTCTATGCCCCAAATGTCGAAAATCTCACACACTTGAATTATGTTTTGCGGCATTTCATCACGTTGAGACGATTTTCCTTGACGTTGGCACGAATCACACGACTTCACAAGTGCGTGTGCATCACGGTAGATACAAGGTCAAAAGAAGCCGGCATCGAACACTTTCTTAGCCGTGAGATTAGCACCGTGTTGACCACCCGTGGGTCCCCCGTGACAAGCTATAAGGATGTTAGAAGCTTCGGCACCAAAAACACAACGTCGAACGAGTTGATCCGCACAAACCCGAAAGAGATAAGGGTCGTCCCAAAAATAGAACTTGACGTCACGAAAGAATTTTCGCTTTTGTTGTGTCGTCATACCCTTGATTATGAAATTGACCGCATGGTAATTTGCAATGTCGGCAAACCATGGGGTGGTGTCTTTAGAATTCACTACACCGAGAGTCTCGAGAGGAAATGTTTCGGTGATTTCGTTGTTCTCGAAAACATCTTTGTGAGAATCTTCTAGACGAGAGAGATGATCAGCCGCTAGATTCTCGGCTCCTTTTTTGTCAAGCACGGTGACATAAAATTCTTGGAGGAGGAGCATCCAACGAAGCAATCTCGGCTTAGCATCTTGCTTAGCTAAGAGATACTTGATAGCCGAATGGTCGGTATACACGATGCTTTTAGTTAAGACGAGATAAGGTCGGAATTTCTCAAAAGCATAGACCACGGCAAGGAATTCCTTTTCCGTTGTGGTGTACTTTAATTGAGCCTCGGTCATCGTCTTACTAGCATAATGGATAGGACGGAAATGCTTTTCATAACGTTGCCCTAAGACGGACCCTATAACATAATCACTTGCATCGCACATGATTTCAAAGGGTAATTCCCAATTAGGAGCAACAAGAATGGGAGCTTCGGTAACTTTCCTTTTGAGAGTTTCAAAAGCTCTAACACAATCCTCATTGAAGTTAAAAGGAGCATCCTTCTCGAGAAGGTGTGTCATAGGTCGAGAGATTTTCGGAAAGTCTTTGATGAACCGACGATAAAAGCCCGCGTGGCCTAGGAAACTCCTAACTCCCTTAAAGGTTTTGGGATGAGGTAACTTGGCGATGACGTCTACCTTAGTTTTATCGACCTCAATCCCCGCCTTCGATACCTTATGTCCTAAGACGATTCCTTGTTTACACATGAAATGACATTTTTCCCAATTAAGTAAAAGACTGGTTTCTTCACAACGTTTTAACATTTGCTCGAGATTAGATAAACACGACGTGAAAGAATTGCCAAACACCGAAAAGTCATCCATAAACAATTCTATCGACTTCCCGATCATATCGTGAAAAATAGCCATCATACACCGTTGAAACGTACCCGGTGCATTACAAAGTCCGAAAGGCATCCTACGATAAGCAAACGTTCCATAAGGACACGTAAACGTAGTCTTCTCTTGATCATGAGGGTCGATAGGGATTTGAAAGTAACCGGAAAAACCATCTAAAAAGCAATAGAATTCATTTCCCGCGAGTCGCTCCAACATTTAATCCATGAAGGGCAAAGGAAAGTGGTCTTTACGAGTGGCGTCATTTAACTTTCGGTAGTCAATACACACCCTCCAACCGGTCACAACTCGAGTGGGAATTAACTTGTTGTTTTCATTAGGCACAACGGTCATTCCTCCCTTTTTAGGGACACAATGGATTGGGCTCACCCATGGTCTATCGGAGATAGGATAAATCATTCCCGCGTCAAGGAGTTTTAGAACTTCCTTTTTGATGACATCGTGAATTTTGGGGTTTACCCTTGTTTGACTTTGAATTGTGGGTTTGTAGTCCTCCTCCATTAAAATCTTGTGAGTACAAAATTTTGGGTCAATACCCTTAATGTCGGAAAATTTCCACGCAATTGCCCCTTTATGAGCTTTAAGAACTTTCAAGAGCTCGGTTTTTTCATCATTAGCAAGACCTTTTGTGATAATAACCGGCAACTTGTCATAACCTTCCAAGGATGCGTATTCAAGGTGAGATGGAAGATCTTTCAACTCAAGGATAGGCGGTTCCTTGATTGAAGATTTTTTATCAACACTCATAACTTCAATCGGCAGAAGAAATGGTGGAATAGAAGTATCATCACTAATAATCACCTCATCTTCATTGTCGATTTCATTTGAAGTAAAATCGCCTCCTTGGAATGGAGTGAGATTTGGTGTAGAATTAGCAAGAATTGGATCCAAAATAGTGGGATTGCCACTTGACGAGCTATCGGAAAACCTAACACTTCTTGTGAAAACTCATCGCAAACCACATCAACTAAGTCAATGTGATTGATGGTAGCAATTGCATAAACATGAGAAGGTTTTGAGTTTTGAGTAGCGTTTATAACAAGTTCCTCTTCGTTGAATCTCAAAGTGATAGTTCTTGCATGAACGTCGATAAGCGATCTCGAGGTGTCTAAAAATGGACGACCTAAAATTAGAGGAACTTGAGGATCCGCGGGGATGTCAAGTACTATAAAATCAACGGGATAGTAGAACTTCCCCACTTTCACGAAAACATCCTCGGCTACTCCACATGCTAAAATCGTAGAATGATCGGCCATCTCGATAGACATATTCGAAGGAGTAAGAGCCGGAAGCGAAAGCGATTTCCAAATGGAAAATGGCATCAAATTAATGCTCGCACCAAGATCGGCCAAGGCGAGGCATTCTTTCATATCTTGTATGTCACAAGGAATGAGAAACTTTCCGGGGTCACCAACTTTTTTCGGTATGCGGTTAAGATAAACCGAAGAACAATTAGCAAGCTTTGAAAGCTTTTCCTTATGGCTCATCATACTTTTAAAAGTGGAAGCGAAACGAGGCATATATAACAACGCGTCGGCTAAACTTACATCAAAATGAACTTGTTGAAACATTGTTATAAAAAACTCGATTTATTGTTTGTTACGTTCTTGCAATTTCTCTTTGTTTCGTCTCAAAGGGTAAGGTAAGGGTGGTGTGGGTTGGACATTAGGCAACAGCCTTGGAATCTCGGGTTCCATGATTGGTATTGGTTCAAATGTAGGTGTGGTTTGAGCGGTACGTCGTGGGCTTGTGATATGCTCCTTTTCGACCATCACCTCGGGCTCTTTCTCGATTTCCTTCTCTGTAGAAGTACTTGGACGAGAGATTGGTTCCTTGAAAGTTTTACCACTTCGTGTAGTAATAACCTTCATTTCTCCCTTCGGGTTTGCAATGGTATCACTAGGAAGACCACCCGAGGAGGAGGGTTTACACATGATTTCATCAAACATTTTTGCCATTCGGTCTTCAAATTTTGGTTGCCTTAAATCCGCTTTTAACAATTCTTGCTTAATCTCATGTTGTCCTTGTTCCATCTTTTGTTGATTTTGTTGAAGACGTTGAACATTTCCTTCCATTTTATTTGCATGAGTCTTAAGTTCATTAGCAAGTTCGTTTTTAAGCTCGTTTTTCAACTCGGATCTTAAGCTAATCATCTCACGTTGCATATTATCAAACTTAGCATCATTTGCTTTAGCATAATCCAAAAATTCTCCTTGAAGATTTTTAGTGTGAGCATTTTGAAAACCTTGTGTAGTGTTTTGAAAATCACGGTTTTGGTTTTGATTTGCAACTTGTCCATTCCCACTTTGATAATTCCCTTTGTTGTAGTTACGTGAATTGCCTTGATAACCACCATTTTGATTATTGTTTCGATAGTTATTAGCATTTTGATTTGGTGGAGCTTGATTTGGGCGGGAACCTTGGCGGTTTTGGTTGTAAGTTCCCGTTGATACGTAAGCACTCGAAGTGTTACCACCGGCGGTAATGCACTCGGAAAGATCATGAGCTCCACCACAAGACAAACAACTCTTATCAACCGCTTTAACCGATGCGGAATTCAAAGCATCTTGTGCTTTCCAATGAGTCATAAGATTTGAAAACCTATCGAAAAACCGATTTTCCTCATTAGCTTCATCATGTAAGGCATTAATGCTACGAGACGATGACGATGATGACGAACCCATATTGGCAACACTCGGTGTGTTACGAGGGTTATAAACCTTAGATCTATTCTCGATAATCTTTAAAGTTTCATCGGTCGTTTTGCACAAAAAATTACCACCCGCGGCGGCATTCAAATAATCTCGTTCATGATCATTAAGCCCATTATAAAAAGTATCAATTTGATGCAATTCCGAAAAATCATGGTGTGGACATTCATGTAACATTTCCTTAAATCGTTCCCATGCCATTAAAAAACTCTCATTATTACGTTGTACAAACCTTGAAATCTCATTTTTCAAATGTGTTGTTTTAGATGGTGGAAAAAATTTGTTCACAAACTTAGAAACGAGATCACCCCATGTCAAAATCGAATTTGGCGTTCTTTCTCAAGCCAAATTTTAGCGGGTCCATCTAACGAGTATGGAAACAACATCATCTTAATGGCGTCATGTGGAACATCCTTAAACTTGCTAGTTGCGGTGAGACGATTAAAATTCCTTATGTGGTAATGCGGGTTGTCTTTCTCATGACCTCTAAACTTATTTGCTTGCAACATAGACATTAAACCCGTCTTAATCTCGAAATTCTTCGCAAGAATGGTGGGAATCACAATGGCCTCTCCAAAACCCTCGGTGGGTGCTTGAAGCAACTCCATCATAGTAAAATTAGCCATGACGACTTCTTGTTCTACAATAGGTTCAACAATTGGAGTTTGTTCTTCAATCAAAGGATCTCGATTTCCTTGATTTTGATGACGTTTACGAGCTCGTTTTGCTTAACTACGAGTTAACATAAACTTCACATAGAATGGAAGGTGAGCAAAGAAGATTCTTTTTGGGTGTTTTGTGGATTTTCAATTTTTTTGTGTTTTTGATTGTTTTAATTTTTTTTTTGATTTTGGTGTATCTTCGTAGACAACAATCTACCAAATCTCTCCTCGAATCAAACTCTTGATTAAAGAAGCCTCAAAAGAATGAAAACGATCATGTGGAGTGAACGCCTTCGAATGACTTTAGAACTTTGCTGAAAACCAAATTTTTCAAGAGGGTTTAATCACAAAGAAAACCAAGCAAATATATATGATACGTAATAATACTTTAGGCGGCAAAACCCTCGATTAGCCTTCAATTTCAAAATACTCACAAGCAAGCGGGGAAACGAGGTGGCGCGAAGCACTTAAGAGCCTTTTTCCTTAGGGTATATTTTATAATATCCGCCTTATACCCACCTTATAGTTTGTATTTTTCAAAATCGAGCTTCACGAAAGTATTTATCTATTTTTGCCTTTTTCTTTTTGCTTGAGATTCGAATACAATAATTAGGAGATCAAATCCCAATTAAGGTTGTGTATTCACACTTTTGAAGATATTTTGTATTGATTGTGATACTTAATACAATATAGTAATAATATTTTCACAAGAAAAATGAAAAAAAACCGATAATACGTATTAGTAGAGTTCTACTAATACAAATACTATTTATGGTTAAAACAACAAGACAAATTAATCACGACACACCTCCCCGGCAGCGGCGCCAAAATGATTGTGGTAAAATACACCTTTTACTGGAGGAGCTTGCCAGGATGGCTTGGTAAGCAAGCAAGCAGTTATGTAGGCGTCCTCAAGTGTTAATGACTCAATTAAGTTCGTTTCCCAAGGAGGTATATGTGTGTGACTAAAATGTGACAAGATTTGAGATTAATATTTGAGAGACGGGGATGAGAAAATAGAATGACGAAGACGTAAAATTAATTACTACAACGACTAAATGTAAAACCGTAAAAGAGCTAAAATAAAAATTAATTCTAAAAATTCCCAAAAAATTATCAAAAATCAATTTAAATAAACTAAGAGTTTACCAATGATCAAAACTTTTTCAAACCTTTTAATTAATTAAATATTACTTTTTAGATGCTAATTAAAGCCCTAAAAATCAAATTAATTATCAAAAAACCTAAATAAAGATTTTTCAATTGGTAAACCTCTAAATTGACCTAAAAAGATTAAAAACTATTTTTATAAATTTTTAAACTAATAAAAACTATTTAAAATGATTTAAAAATTATTAAAACTTAAAATAATTATAAAAATTAATCTAATGATGATAAAATTAATCTAAGAGTTGCAAAAATCCTAATTTAATGTTTTTAACCTAAGAAAAATATAAGAAGTGCAAAAATGTGAAATTTGAAATTTAATAATAAAATAATATTAAAATAATATTAAAAATCCAAAAATTATAAAAATTCTAAAAACTTGCAAACTAGTTTATTTGAACCTAAATAATCACAAAATGAAAGTGAAATTACCAAAATACCCCTAATGGGCCCCCAAATGGGCTAAAACCAAAAACAGTCAACCTTAATGGGCTTTTGGGCCCAAAAAGTCAAACTAGGCCCAAATGACCTAAAAAAAACCCTATCTGACTCAAAATTCAATTCTAAGCACAAAAGTCTGAAGGCCCAAAAGCTGATTTTGAGCTTATCACAGCTTAAAAGGTCAACAGCTTATTCTTATTGGGCCAATAAGCCCATTAAGCAATAAGCCAATGTCATAAGCTCTACTTAAACCCACAACCTTCTTTTGAGATGCCTAAGAGATCTGTGAAAAGAAATTTTGAAAAAGCACACTCAATAAGCCAGAAATAAGCAAAGTAGAAATCCACAAAACGACAAAATAGTCGGGTTAGAGTTCTAGGCTGTTTCAGAAGCTCTAGTTTGTTGCAAAAGCTCACAAATAGCTTAGCTAAGAATAATCAATCAAGAAAATCACAAAAAGCCAACTAGAATAAGCTCTATAAACCAGTAAGCTGGCTGAAAAAGCCAAATAAGCTAGTTTTCTAGCAAAAGCTTAACCAAAAGATTTGTAACCTTCCAGATTTGTTATTAAGTTGAGAAAAATGACACCTATTACAAAAGCCAAGTTGTTGCATGTAACAATAAGAAGTTCTCAAAAATAATCCAATTGTGCTTATTTGACCAAAAGTCAAAGTGCTCCAAAGTTTACCAAATGATCAGGGATGGTTTATAGGCTTGTTATAAGCAATTTTTGTGAAGAACTCAAGGAGGAGTCCTTGTGAATCAAGAGGTCAGTTGACCAATTGATGACAGATTTTGGCAAATAAGGGCTTAATAAGCCAGTGAGCTTATAAGCCAGCAACAAAGCAAACCAAATAGTCAAATCTATTCGCAAGCAGCACATAAACAAGATCCAAGCAATAAATAAGCAGGGCATACACTAGAATGACAAATGCAAGCACAAAATGAGGTGGTCACTTTGCTGATGCAAATGACCACTTCAGCCAACTTTGATAAGCTCTAGCACCTTCAATAAGCCACCAAATTCAACAAACAGATAATGCACATATAGCTTATCACCTAAACTCTTCCCAAACCTGATTTCAGACCTTAGATCCAACAAACAAAGAAATCATTGGATCTGATGTGTTTGACCAATTTCAAAACACTTTTTATCAGATTTTTGCAAAACTTGAAATCCCTTTTCCAAACATTCAAAACTTGTTTAGACCTCCCAAAACCTAAGAACCAAGGGCACAAGGCCACAAGGCCTTATGAACCAGTAATCCCAAACAGCCTTTTAATAAGCCCTTTTCAAACAAACTTCTTATTTCTACAAACAACCTACTGATTTTATAGATCAAATAGCTCAACTCGGTGACAACTAACAGATACCAACCATAAAACACAAAGCACAAACAAAAATCAACAAATCACTTAGCAAAATATAAATAGACCATAACATGTGATTTTTAGAGGAATCTTAACAAGAGGTTATACCTATCATCCACAACATCCTAGGAGGATCAGCAATGCTCCTTGGACCTTGTTCAACAACTAGAACAAGACCAATGTACTTCAACAAAGGAGATGAGATGTGCCTTGGTTGATGTTTCAAAGTAGAAACTCAAGGACTTGATTTCTTCAACACAAGCAACAAACAGCCCAACCAAAGGCTCAAATCCCTTCACAAGCTTGGTGTAAACAAGCTTGTAAGAGCTTATGGCTTTTGGTTAAGGATTAGTACAAGCAAATAATCAAAAACATAAACCTATTTTCAAGCTTATTTCAAACTTGAAAACCTTACCAAACATAAACGTCCTTAAATCACAAGATTTAAGCACACTTATAACATCAAATGGAACTCAGAATTACCCTTAAACAACACCAACTTTCAAAAACATAAAAACGAATTACAATTTTCTCAAAATACCAACTTTTATAAAATTTAAGAACGAATTACAATGTTTAAAAGGTAAAACTGGAACAAAGCTCTCTCACAAGTTAAGGAGTCGGTATATAGGCCACAAGGGCTGAGATTACAATGAGAAAACCCTAGCTATGAAGTCCCTAAAATGCCCTTGAATCTTCTAGACGAATTGTGTTGTTGAGCTGTCCAAATGCATCCAAATCGTTCGTTTTAGCTTTGTGACCAAGCAAGGAGTCTCAACTGTTGATTTGGCCACGTGTCATGCCTTAGAGGTTAAGGTGTGATGTGATAGGTGGACGGCTTGAATGATGGGGTCACTTGGTGAGTGGGGATTGGGGTTTTGAGTGTGGGATGGGTTTCTGGGCATGTGAATTAAGCGTGGGTGTGGGTAATTTGTTTTTACCTTTTGATTTAAGTGGGATGGTAACTGGGTTCATGTGGGTGAATAGTAGTAAGTTTTGATCCGATTTTTGGGGGTGGAGTTGTTTGGCGCGTGTTTTTGGGATTTGAACTTTCAGAATGGCACGAAGGGTCCTTGTGTTTTGGTAAAGTGTGTATTAAACGTTTTTCAGCCAACAAACTGGATTCCCTTTGTATTTAAACTACCAAACTTCACACTTTTTCTCCAAAACTTTTGCAAAAGGTTTTCAAGGGTTATTTTTGCCATTTTTGCATATTTGAAGGACTGATTTTGGACTTTTTTTATCTTCAAAGGTCTTCATTGTATCTTCGACTTCATGAGGGACCATTATTGACAATTTTAGAATAGATGAGGGACTAAACTTACCAATTCTTCAAAGTTGAAGGACCATTTTGTAATTTTGACAAACTTAAGGGACCAAACTTGTAATTATGAATATACAAGGGTTTTAAGTGTCATTTCTTCATATTTTGAGGATCAATCTTGTACATCTTCAAGTCTTAAAGGGTTTTTCTTGGATAATTCATGAACTAGGGCCCGGTTCTTTGTACGGCTTCGTTTCTTGTGTTCGTTTTCCTTGTTTCTTGTGATATTTTGTCTTTTTCACGATATCCATACCTAAAACACACAAGTAAACAAATACAAGCATATATATGGTATTTTATGACATTTTAATGCATTTAAAGTCCGAAAAGAACGATGAGATCATGTATAAATGCCATCTCATCACTCAGCTCGCATGATTTAGATCTTTTGTACTTATATTTCTATTTCAGTTGTATCTGTATCGTAGCACCTAACCTTAGTAGGTAGGTTATCTTTTGTAGTATTACAAACATTTGTACCACTATCTCAGACAGGATGGTTGTATCTCTGTCTTAGATCGGTTGTATTGTATTATATTGATGTTCACCAGTACTGATATATCATCCTTTACTTGTTTGTTTGAATTTATATTATTATGAAATCTTGACAGGTTATCCAATTTGTTGTGAATTCTATGCATACCCATTTTATGCAGCTTAATGTTATAATTCTACTAACCAACTAATAAATCTCATCCTTGTGTATGATAGAACAATGGCACAAAGAGTCACCCGGCAGAACACTAACGCTGCTCCTTCAGCGACCGTTTCTGAAGCACAACTCAGAGTGCTTATTGGTCAAGGCATTGCTGATGCCCTAGCCGCCTGGGAAACACACCCCAGCGGGAACCAGGGCGACAGTCAAAACTCGAATGCTAGAGATCGAGTTGCCAGAGGATGTACCTATCCCTACTTTCTGAAATGCAAGCCCAGTTACTTCAAGGGAAAGGAAGGGGTAATAGGACTCATGCAATAGTTCGAAACGACGGAGACAGTATTCCGCATTAGCGATTGCACTGGGGAGAACAAGGTGAAATTTGCCACCTGTACTCTCTTAGAATATGCTCTCACCTGGTGGAACTCCCTAGTTGCTACTCTTGGACACGATGAAGCCTATGGGATGACCTGGAATGCATTTAAGGAAAGACTTACCATGAAATACTGTCCTCGAGGCGAAATCAAGAAGTTAGAGATTGACTTGTGGAACCTCAAATGCTTGAACCATGAAATCGTGACTTACAACCAAAGATTTCAGGAGCTAACTTTGATGTGTACTCAGATGTTCCCTGACGTGAAGGACAAGATAGAGAAGTATGTCAGTGGACTTCCGGATTCTGTGCACGACAGTGTACTCGCATCCTGACCCACTACAGTCGAGGGTGCCATAGAGTTTGCCACAGAGCTGATGAACAAACAGGGACGTGATCATGTGATTAGGCAGTCTGAGTACAAGAGAAAGGTTGAGGAGAACTACCGTGGTTACAATCAGGCCCAGCCACCAAAGAAGCAAAACTTGGGCCATATCTATAGTGCTGTTTCCTTAGCGCCACCACCATATGCAGGCAACAAGCCGAAGTGCACCAAGTGCTATTTCCATCATTTCTCTATTTTTGAATTCTAACACCCCCACAAATGCTATGCGCAGCGGAACTACAATATTTGGGTGCTAGGCAGTTATCATCACACACAAGCTATATCAAATGACTCAAAGAGATGTAAAAGTTTAAGCATAATTTAGACATTGTTAAAACATACAAGTCTACAGTTTTACAAATCCCAAGATGATACGACAAAGAGTTTGCGTTTGGTCCCCACAGAATCTCAACCCCAAAAGATACATTTTTGTTCACATGACAGAAAAATAATAGTGTTTCAAGTTAAATAATGGGTGGAAAACAAGTAAACGGCGAAGCCACACACAACTCCCATCCTTTGCATGCTCCATGCTATACTTCATCGATTACCTGAAACACATGCTAAATTGGGTCAACAAATAATATTCAGTGGAATTCATAGGTTTTACAATCTCATTTTGAACATATGTGTTATAAAAATCATTCATGATCATTCATAGAATTGTCGATCAAACAATCTATTATCAAGGTTATGACAATTGTGTTTAAGCTCATGACACTAATCCGTTAACTCAATCACCCGCGTATAATTTACCGGCGTGATTAAGATGAAACCATTGCCCCTTCTAAAGGCATTAGTTGCAATTATACCTTATTTCTTATCACAAGTTATCCGTCCGCAGGGGGTACTCAACGTACTAGCCCTCGTCTCGGATAGGGTCGTCAACCCCATAGTACTATCAATTGTATAAGCGGCTATTTTCAATCCACACAAGGATTAAACAATAGTTAATAGTTCATGAATATAGGGTCTTTTGCAACTAGGTACTCAACACAATTTAGGCAACTTTCGGGTCCGACAATCATTCATGACATATGTTCATTTTATAAAACTAGCATGCATCTCCCTCGCGGGTAAAAACAATTGAAAACAGTAGTAAGTGAGGCTACAAATTCACACCTTATGTATATAAAAGTAGTCGACGTTACGAATAACGATCACTGACGATGATGAGGATGCCCGAGAAATTCAACACCTAACAAGCAATAACGCGTAATGAGTCAATCTCATTTATAAAACTTTAAGTACTGTATAATATGTACATATTAGTCAATTGTCATAATTACAAACTCACGCCAAAACCAAACAAGTAGTCGTTATTAGTTTTATACGATTTATCTACGTTATTAATGTTACTACCCTTTTTACATTTTTCGCCGATACTTACCAAAAGTATGGGCTGTTTTCTATGACTTAAACCCTTTTATAAAATATAAGAAAATTCACAAAAATACCTCACGACCTGTAGAAAACCCATTTTTAATCCCATGAAAATTACTCACTTTTATGACTCGTTACCTAACACATTACTAAACGTACATATTTCGGACTGATTTTGCACATTGACCATGTTGAACTTGTTGGACCTATTTAAAATACACCATTGACCCGTTCAACACCTAAGTCAAATAATAGACTCATAAATGCAGGTTTGAAACCAAAAATAAACTTTTAATCAATTACCAAACTCTATCTATGGTCCCCGGGATTTGACCCAAAACCAAACATAATTTCGGATTATGTAGGTTCTCATCTCCCGGTACACGTATTTTCAAAACATCATAACTTTTGACTCGTTAGGAGTCGTAAGCTCTTTCTTATACCAAATCGAAGATAAAACAAAGCTCTACAACTACATTCTATATTCATGACCTGTATCTAAGCTTAAGATTTTCAAAACACCCTTAAACATCTGCCTAAAATTTACTACTTCAAAATCACCTCAACACTTGTTTCCAAACCATTTTAACGACACCTAGCCCTAACTTAATCACCCATAACCATTCCTAAACACCTTAATCAGTCCTTAAGACATAGAACATCAAATCCATCCTAAAACCCATTTACCAAAACAAACATGCAATAAGTTTAACCCATTCAAACACACTCAAAAAACTAATCTAAATACAATCCAACAACAAAATAATCAAACACCAAGATCCACCAAACACCCCCATTTGGCCATGGGGTGTTGGTGATCAAAACACCCAAACCAAACTTGTTTTGGTTACTTTAATTGATGATTTAACATAATATAAACACAAATTAAACATGCATTAAGTTTAATTACATCAAATCAAACTTTTGAAAAATCTTTTAATTTTTGGAAAATCAAGTTCATGCATGTTTGGTTAAACCTTGGAATAACACTTACAAAAGGATTAGAAAGTGTGGTCTTTAATTGGAATTAATCAAAAACAAGAAAAAAAAAGATTTTGGTAGTGGTGGTGGTGGTATGGCCGGCGGCCTAGAGAGAAAAGAGAGAGAGTGAGTGAAATTTTTTTGAATGTTTTGTGTTGTGTGTGTTCCCATTTCCTTTTTGTAAATATTTAGGGCCCTTTTGTGCAATTTAGGTATTCTTTTGGCCTTGTTTTTAAAAGACCTCAAATATTTGCGGGAATTGACTTACTAGTCGACTTGGAAAATTTTGCGGGAGTCGGGGGTCATCCCGAACACTCCAAAATACTTTTAGGACAATTTAAACGCACCCGGAAAGAAATAAAACGCAATCGACTCAACTTAACACGAACCGAAAGTAAAATCCTCGAAAAATTATAATATCGATAAAGCGACAATAAACATAGAAATTGGGCATCCGTCGGGATCGTAGTCGTCATCGTTCTTCTTAAATCGTCAATCGTCAAGATTACGACCTCAAACATTGGTTTCAACCAAAACGATAAAATATATAGTAAACAAAATTTCTTAAAAATTTCAAAAATAGTCGTAATTTAGGGTAAGATAAGTGACCTCGGTTTCTGGGTATTACATCCACCCCTCCTTAAAGAGAGCGACGTCCCGGCGCTCGCCTCTTCTTATACTCACATTTCGTGCCGCTGGAACAGATGATGATATCTCTCCTTGAAAAAGTCCTCACGTTCCAAGTGTATTCTGGTCTACGCCTAGAATTCTATCGTACCTTCACAATGAGAATTCTACTATGCTTCAGCCTCTTAACCTCTCGGTCCATAATCTCCACTAGTTCCTCCACGAAATGCATTTTATGTTCAAGCTGAATCTCGTCCAAAGGAATCACCAATTCCTTATCCGCCAAACTCTTCTTCAAATTTGATACCTGAAACGTGTCGTGAATAGCACTAAGCTCATTCGGCAATTCTAACTTATATGCTACCGGTCCAATTCGTTTAACAATCTTGAACGGTCCAATATACCTTGGACTCACCTTTCCTTTCTTCCCAAAACGAATCACACCCTTCCATGGCGAAACCTTAAGCATGACCATGTCTCCGACCTCAAATTCCAACGGTCTCCTTCTATTATCAGCATAACTCTTCTGTCGGCTTCTTGCAGCAAGTAAACGGTTCTTAATTTGCACAATCTTCTCTGTCGTCTCCAAAACCATCTCGGGCCCAGTCAACTGACTCTCTCCTACTTCGCTCCAACACACCGGAGATCTACACTTCCTTCCATACAACGCTTCGAATGGTGCATCCTTAATACTCGCATGATAACTGTTATTATACGAAAACTCCACTAAAGGTAAGTGGCGTTCCCAACTTCCTCCGAAATCAATCACGCATGCTCGGAGCATGTCCTCCATCGTCTGAATAGTTCGTTCGCTTTGGCCATCAGTATCAGGGTGATAGGTCGTGCTCAAACTCAATTCGGTGCCCATCGCACATTAAAGAGATTTCCAAAATTCCGAAGTAAACCTACTATCGCGATCCGAAATGATCGATAAAGGTACACCATGTCGACAAACAATTTCCTTCACGTACACACTGTAAAGCTTCTCCATGTTGTCCGTCTTCTTCATAGGTAAAAAGTGAGCAGATTTCGTCAATCTATCCACTATTACCCAAATCATATCACAACCACTAGGAGTTCTAGGTAAACCCGTCATGAAATCCATAGAGATCTTTTCCTATTTCCATTCTGGGATCTCAGGTTGTACCAACAATCCAGACGGTTTCTTATGTTCAGCTTTAACCTTCGCGTAAGTCAAACACTTACTGAAGTAACGAGCAATCTCGACCTTCATATTCGGCCACCAGTAGACTTTCTTCAGATCATGATACATCTTATCCGCTCCAGGATGTATCGAGTACTTCGACTTATGAGACTCGTTCATAACCAAATCTCGTACTCCAGGCATTCCTTCCTCGGATGGACATAGCGGTAACCAAATCCGATTCTTAAAATATCTCAGCCCGTCTGACTTAACCACAAAAAGAGGTTTCAGTAGTCTTCCCAGATTCTCAGCACCAACATTTTCTTTCCTTAATCCCTTCTCTTGAGCCTTCAATATTGTTTCGGTCAAATCAACACCCTCAGTCATCACTAATGCTCTGACTCTCAAAGGTTTCTCTCTATCCTTCCTACTAAGTGCATCCGCTACAACGTTCACCTTGCCAGGATGGTAGCGAATCTCGCAGTCATAGTCACTGAGTAGTTCCGCCCATCGCCTTTGTCTCATATTCAACTCCTTTTGGTCTAAAATGTGCTGCAAACTCTTGTGGTCAGTGAATACAACACACTTAGTCCCATACAAGTAGTGTCTCCACAACTTTAACGCAAAAACTACAGCTCCCAATTCCAAATCATGCGTAGTGTAGTTTTCTTCATTCTTCCTCAATTTTCTCGACGCGTAAGCGATCACCTTCTCACGCTGCATCAACACAGCTCCATAACCCTTACGAGAGGCGTCACAATACACCATGAAGTCTTCGATTCCTTTTGGCAATGACAAAATCGGAGCAGAACACAATTTTTCCTTAAGTGTTTTGAAAGTGATTTCTTCATCATTTCCCTATTCAAACACCCGATTCTTCTCAGTAAGCTTGGTCAACGGCTTTACAATCAACGAAAACCCTTCGGTGAATCTTCGATAATAACCGGCTAAACTAAGAAATTGTCGAACTTTAGTCGGTGTTGTCGGTGCCGACCATTCCTTAATTGCCTCAACCTTGGCAGGATCCACACGAACTCTTGTGCTATCAATCACGTGCCCAAGAAATTGTACAGATTCCAACCAAAATTCACACTTTGAGAATTTCGCGTACAGCTTCTCTTTCTTCAACAGCTCCAATATCGTCCTCAAGTGCTTCTCATGTTCTTCTTCGCTCTTGGAGTAAATAATAATATCATCAATGAATACAATGACAAACTTATCCAAATACGGCTTGCATACTCGATTCATAAGATCCATGAATACTACAGGCGCATTCGTTAGCCCAAAAGGCATCACTCGAAATTCAAAATGTCCATACCGCGTACAAAAAGCAGTTATAGGAATATCCTCCTCTCTAACTCGCAGTTGATGATACCCTGATCTCAAGTCAATCTTTGAGTACACACAGGAACCTTGCAACTGATCAAACAAATCGTCAATCCTCGACAATGGATACCGATTCTTAACCGTCAATTTTTTAAGCTCTCGGTAGTCGATACACATCCTAAACGACCCATCCTTCTTCTTTACAAACAACACAGGCGCTCCCCATGGTGATGAGCTCGGTCGAATAAACCCCTTATCCATCAATTCTTTCAATTGATCAGATAACTCCTTCAGTTCTGACGGTGCCAATCGATAAGGTGCACGAGCAACTGGTGCGGCTCCTGGCATCAAATCGATCCGGAATTCTACTTCACGAGAGGGCGGAAACCCGACAACTCATCAGGAAAAACTTCCGGATATTCTCGAATCACATGCACCTCTTCCAACTTTGCCTCTATATCACCATCACTAGAAATTTGTGCCAGAAACACATCGCATCCTTCTTCCACATACCTCATCATTTTCAAGCAAGATATTACTTTCAAACGAGAAGTACATTCATTTCCCTTCACAGTCAAAACCCTATTCCTCAACGGGATTTGGACTAATCTTTCTCCACAAACGATCACCGCACTATGTGCCATTAACCAATCCATCCCAAGGATCACGTCGAAAGATCCTAGCTCTATAGGCATTAAGTCGATATCAAAGGCAAAATTCCCTAACTTCAAGGTACACCCTCTTAGTATAGAATTTGTACTAACAATCTTTCCATCGGCTAATTCCACATTATAGTTAGTCGTTAGCATTACCGGTTCTTTATTGATAAGACGAATAAATTTTACATCTACAAAGCTTTTGTCGGAACCAGAATCAAATAATACACTAGCATAACGAGCGTCAAGTAGAAACGTACCGGTCACCACATTCGGGCCTTGCGGTTTATCAGCGGTACCTACTCGATATACAGCAGCAGCATTATTTCCTCTTTGCCTATTCCCAGTTTTCGGGCAGTTCCCTTGCTTGTGCCCCCTTTCTCCACACCCAAAGCAAACCATTTCCCTCGTGGCATTTGCCCCTGTAGCCACCCCTCTAGCTCGACAATCTGCATCTCTATGACCCGCTTTTCCACACTTGCTACATGCAGGAGGGCAATTCCCAATATGGTACAAATTACATCGACCACAATGAGGATCCACCTTAGCTCCTCTAGGGGTAGTAGCAGCTCTCATCCCATCATTTCTTCTCTGGTTGAACTGCTGGTTGCGGTTCTGGCCTTGGTTGTTACGGTTTCCCCCATGATTTTGACCTTGGGATTGATTCCCCTGAGCTGCTTCCCACTTCCTCTTGTTCCCCTCGGCAATGTAGTCCTTCTTATCTTGCAACTTGACATCCATTAGTGCGTGAGCCATTTGAACGGCTTCATCGAATGACCCAGGCTTTGACGAAGTTGTCTCACCCTTAATATTGCTTGACAAACCCTTGATGTACTGCTTCATCTTCTTGTGATCATCAGCAAAGGCACCGGGACACAAAAGGCTTAACTCATTAAACCTCCTTGTATATGCGGTGATGTCATTGTTCCTCAAAGACAAGTGCCTCAACTCGTCCTCTAGCTGACCCAGCTCTTCTTCGGGACAAAACTTCTTGGTCAATATTGCCTTGGTTGCAGCCCAAGTCCTCCCATTTGCTACCGCTAATCCGACAGTAGCCACCTGGTTGTTCCACCAGCTTAAAGCGTCATCGAGAAAAGTAGCAGCTGCAAACTTGACTTTATTTGCCTCTGAGCACCCAGTAATTTCGAAAGTGCTTTCGATCTTCTCCAACCATCTACGGAGTTCCAAGGCTCCTCCGGTACCACGAAACTGCGTGGGACCACATTTCATAAAACCGACATAAGAACACTCCCTTGGGGCTTGTTGTCTTCCTGCATTTCCACCTTGATCTGGGTTTCGGTTTGCACGATCCGCCTCGAGTGCATTGGCAATTGCCTCTTGAATCATTATGTTCACACGGTTAGCTGTCAACTTTAAGGGCATGGTGAAGTCTCAATTACACCTCTCTACAATGACAGGGAAAAATAGGTAACAAGGTAAGTATACACATCAAGATTAAGATGAATTTCTCTTTCAAGACATAATATAAGTACAACAACACATCACTACAAGGTTACTAATATTCATCAATCACATCACAAAAGAGCAAATTAAAGACTTATCATAGATTATGAAAGGTAAACATGGATTGCATTGATAGATCAACTAAAATCTGTGACAAGTAATGCCACTACAACCATACACCAACAAACTTAAAGTCATCAAGTTTTCATCACAATACCATCATACAGGAGTCTAAAATAGTTCGATTACAACGATCAAAAGATATAATAAAATACAAGTAACTAGTCACGTGGTGATCCACACGACCTCTTGGATGGTGGTTCTTCTTCATCCTCTTCGGGATCTTCGTCACTGTCTTCTTCTTCCTCGTCCATCTTCCTCTTCCCCTTATCACTCGGCTCACACTCAGTTACCTTCTTCGATCCAGAAGTAGATCCAAAATCCAATGCTACCTGATTCCCTAAAGTGACACACTCACCCCTGGCGGGTGGCTGAACCATGAAATCATTAGCCTCCAGCTCAGAGTCATCTACAAATCTCCAATCTTGTGGCAGGGATGCTCTAACACGGTGCTCCTAACTCTACATCCTAGCCAACCTAGCCTGATCTTCCTTAACCCGCTCAAGACTGGTACTCAGGTTTGCTATCATCGATCTCAAACTATTAATATCACTTTTATTCGCTGCTCCATCTTACTCAGCCCTTGCAGTTCTTGCCAATAACTTCTGATGTGCTCTCTCATTTTCGTCAAACCTTTTAATTACTCTAGTTTCCACCACATAACGTTCGTACATCGACCTCTCAATTCTTATCAAGAAAATCAGAACGTCACCATAAGCTCTTGGTCCGGGGCAGGTAACTCTTGCGATGTCCTGATGAAGAGAATTAGCACTAGCCGCAGCGTCGGAACTTCTAGGGATACCTGGCATACCAATCAGATGAGAAATATGAGTAGGCCTGGGGACAGTAGTACTCCTTCGATCGGGGTTCTGAGCTTGCACATTATTCGTCTCGGCTTGTCCTTCAACAGCTGCTCCAACATTTCCCCTAGTCTCTTGTCTCTCAGCTTCTTCCACGATTCGGCTTACATTCCCGTTAGGCGGTACCTCGGCCATTTCTGCAATAACATAAAATTTTAGAGGCTACGTAAGATTATTATTCAATATTTATAAATATATGCATGCAAATGCAATGCAAAGGTGGTACACATGCCCAAAATGCGATAATATGATGCTCATGCATATGTAATACAAGAATTACAATATCGAGTACTCCATGTACAATTCCAATGTTTACATATAGTAGTTCAATATTTACGTAATAAATACTCATATATTACTTCAACTCAAAGGTATACATCTATACCATCAATACTAAAAATAAACCTTACCGGAGCCATGCAGGATAGTTGTGTGCTTGGACAATTTCTTACGACACCAAAAGTAATAGTTTAGGATTTTTCAAAACGACCTAGTTCTCTATAACTCATGGCTCTGATACCAATCTCTAACACCCCCACAAATGCTATGCGCAACGGAACTACAAAATTTGGGTGCTAGGCAGTTATCGTCACACATAAGCTATATCAAACGACTAAAAGAGACGTAAAAGTTTAAGCATAATTTAGACATGTTAAAACATACAAGTCTATAGTTTTCCAAATCCCAAGATGATACGACACAGAGTTTGCGTTTGGTCCCCACTGAATCTCAACCCCAAAAGATACATTTTTGTTCACATGACAGAAAAATAATAGTGTTTCAAGTTAAATAATAGGTGGAAAACAAGTAGACCGCCAAGCCACACACAACTCCCATCCTTTGCATGCTCCATGCTATACTTCATCGATTACCTGAAACACATGCTAAATTGGGTCAACAAATAATATTGAGTGGAATTCATAGGTTTTACAATCTCATTTTGAACATATGTGTTATAAAAATCATTCATGATCATTCATAGAATTGTTGATCAAACAATCTATTATCAAGGTTATGACAATTGTGTTTAAGCTCATGACACTAATCCGTTAACTCAATCACCCGCGTATAATTTACCGGCGTGATTAAGATGAAACCCCTGCCCCTTCTAAAGGCATTAGTTACAATTATACCTTATTTTTTATCACAAGTTATCCGTCCCCAGGGGGTACTCAACTTACTAGCCCTCGTCTCGGATAGGGTCGTCAACCCCATAGTACTATCAATTGTATAAGCGGCTATTTTCAATCCACACAAGGATTAAACAATAGTTAATAGTTCATGAATATAGGGTCTTTTGCAACTAGGTACTCAACACAATTTAGGCAACTTTAGGATCCAACAATCATTCATGACATATGTTCATTTTATAAAACTAGCATGCATCTCCCTCGCGGGTAAAAACAATTGAAAACAGTAGTAAGCGAGGATACAAATTCACACCTTATGTATATAAAAGTAGTCGACGTTACGAATAACGATCACTGACGATGATGAGGATGCCCGGGAAATTCAACACCTAACAAGCAATAACGCGTAATGAGTCAATCTCATTTATAAAACTTTAAGTACTATATAATATGTACATATTAGTCAATTGTCATAATTACAAACTCACGCCTAAACCAAACAAGTAGTCGTTATTAGTTTTATACTATTTATCTACGTTATTAACGTTACTACCCTTTTTACATTTTTCGCCGATACTTACTAAAAGTATGGGTTGTTTTCTATGACTTAAACCCTTTTATAAAATCTAATAAAATTCACAAAAATACCTCATGACCTGTAGAAAACCTATTTTTAATCCCATGAAAAGTTCTCACTTTTATGACTCGTTACCTAACACATTACGAGACGTACATATTTCGGACTGATTTTGCACATTGACCATGTTGTACTTGTTTGAGCCATTTAAAATACACCATTGACCCGTTCAACACCTAAGTATAATAATAGACTTACAAATGCAGGTTTGTAACCAAAAATAAACTTTTAATCAATTACCAAACTCTAGATATGGTCCCCGGGATTTGACCCAAAACCAAACATAATTTCGGATTATGTAGGTTCTCATCTCCCGGTACACGTATTTTCAAAACATCATAACTTTTGACTCGTTAGGAGTCGTAAGCTATTTCTTATACCAAATCGAAGATAAAACAAAGCTCTACAACTAGATTCTATATTCATGACATGTATCTAAGCTTAAGATTTTCAAAACACCCTTAAACAGTCTGACTAAAATTTACTACTTCAAAATCACCTCAACACTTGTTTCCAAACCATTTTAACGACACCTAGCCCTAACTTAATCACCCATAACCATTCCTAAACACCTTAATCAGTCCTTAAGACCTAGAACATAAAATCCATCCTAAAACCCATTTACCAAAACAAACATGCAATAAGTTTAACCCATTCAAACACACTCAAAACACTAATCTAAACACAAATCCAACAACAAAATAATCAAACACCAAGATCCACCAAACACCCCCATTTGGCCGTGGGGTGTTGGTGATCAAAACACCCAAACCAAACTTGTTTTGGTTACTTTAATTGATGATTTAACATAATATAAACACAAATTAAACATGCATTAAGTTTAGTTACATCAAATCAAACTTTTGAAAAATCTTTTAATTTTTGGAAAATCAAGTTCATGCATGTTTGATTAAACCTTGGAATAACAATTACCAAAGGATTAGAAAGTGTGGTCTTTAATTGGAATTAATCAAAAACAAGAAAAAAAAATTTTGGTGGTGGTGGTGGTGGTATGGCCGACGGCGTAGAGAGAAAACAGAGAGAGTGAGTGAAATTTTTTTGAATGTTTTGTGTTGTGTGTGTTCCCATTTCCTTTTTGTAAATTTTTAGGGCCCTTTTGTGCTATTTAGGTATTCTTTTGGCCTTGTTTTTAAACGACCTCAAATATTTGCGGGAATTGACTTACTAGTCGACTTGGAAAGTTTTGCAGGAGTCGCGGGTCATCCCGAACACTCCAAAATACTTTTAGGACAATTTAAACGCACCCGGAAAGAAATAAAACGCACCCGACTCGACTTAACACGAACCGAAAGTAAAATCCTCGAAAAATTATAATATCGATAAAGCGACAATAAACATAGAAATTGGGCATCCGTCGGGATCGTAGTCGTCATCGTTCTTCTTAAATCGTCAATCGTCAAGATTACGATCTCAAACATTGGTTTCAACCAAAACGATAAAATATATAGTAAACAAAATTTCTTAAAAATTTCAAAAATAGTCGTAATTTAGGGTAAGATAAGTGACCTCGGTTTCTGGGTATTACATGAATGCCGAAGGCCCCGACAGGGCAACTCTTATGTTCCAGTCATCAGGAACAACTCCAGCACCAACTACAAGCCCTACAATGGCAACAGTCAGAACTTTCGTGGAAATGGACAACAGGGAAACCGCCAGCACACTGGCGGCGGTAACACAACCCGTATGGAAATTCGTTGCTATGGTTGTGGAGAGATCGGACACATTAGCCCTGATTGCCCAAAGCGAGCAGTTAGGAACGAGAGCAGAGGAGGAGCACCATCTAGAGTCTATGTGATAGGAGACGCCAAGACCCACCCAGACTCCAATGTGGTTACTGGTACGTTCCTTCTAAACAATCGCTATGCAAATATATTGTTTGATACGAGAGCAGATTGGAGTTTTATATCCACAGAATTTAGTAGCTTACTAGACATCACACCTACACCGTTAGACGACTGTTACAGAGTCGAATTAGCAGACGGTAAGACCACTGAAACTAACACTATTTTAAGAGGCTGTACCTTAAACCTTTTAAATCATCCATTCGACATCCAGTTAATACATGTAATTTTGGGTAATTTCGACGTCATTATTGGTATGGACTGGTTAGCTAAATATCACGCGACCATTGTATGCGACCAAAAGCTAGTCCGTATACCATGGGGAAAAGAAAACCTAATCGTTCGAGGAGAAGGAAACTCAGATAGAACTGACATCAGACTGAGTGTTATCTCATGCATTAAAATCCAGAAGTACATACTAAAAGGATGCCCTATATTTTTAGCACATATTTCAAAAACCGACAAAGAAGAGGAACCAGAGAAGAAACAAATCAAGGACGTGTCAATTATCCGTGGTTATCCTGAAGTTTTCCCAGACGACTTACCTGGTTTGCCTCCGACTCGTCAAGTGGAATTCCAAATCGACTTGATACCAGGAGCTGCACCTGTAGCTAAAGCACCATACCGATTAGCACCCACCGAGATGAAAACAACTTCAAGAATTGCCAGACAAAGGTTTTATCAGACCCAGTTCCTCACCTTGGGGAGCTCCAGTACTCTTTGTCAAAAAGAAAGACGGATCTTTCCGAATGTGTATCGATTACAGAGAACTGAATAAGCTAACTGTAAAAAATCGTTACCCACTACCACGAATCGACGACTTATTTGATCAGTTACAAGGATCAAGTGTATACTCCAAGATCGACCTACGATCAGGGTATCACCAGTTGAGGGTCAGAGAAGACGACATACTGAAAACAGCTTTCAGACCTCGTTACGGTCATTATGAATTTCAAGTCATGCCATTTGGCCTGACTAACGCTCCAGCCATATTCATGGACCTCATGAACCGAGTGTGTAGACCCTATCTAGATAAGTTCGTGATTGTGTTTATCGACGACATACTCATCTATTCCAAGAACAAGCAAGAGCACGAAGAACATCTTGCTCAAGTACTAAAAGTACTTAAGGAAGATAAGCTGTACGCAAAATTCTCGAAGTGCGACTTTTGGATTCCTAAAGTTCACTTCCTCGGTCATGTGATCGATGACAAGGGAATTTAAGTAGATCCGGCAAAAGTCGAATCCATGAAGGATTGGGTATCATCCACTTCACCAAAGGAGATTCGCCAATTTTTAGGCCTTGTCGGTTACTACTGGAGATTCATAGAGGGATTTTCTAAGAAAGCTAAATCTATGACAAAGCTTACTCAGAAAGGCGTAAAATTTGATTGGGGAGAAAAAGAAGAGGCCGCATTCCAAACCATTAAGCAGAAATTGTGTAGTGTACCCATTTTAGCTTTACCAGAAGGCAACGAAGACTTCGTCGTCTACTGTGACGCCTCACACAAAGGCTTAGGATCTGTCTTGATGTAGAGACAGAAAGTGATTGCCTATGCTTCAAGGAAATTGAAGAAACACGAGCAAAATTACTCTACCCATGATCTAGAGCTTGGATCCGTAGTTTTTGCATTGAAAATTTGGAGACACTGCCTGTTTGGAACAAAGTGCACAGTGTATACTGATCACAAGAGTTTACAACATATCCTAGACCAGAAGGAGCTAAACATGAGGCAATGTTGTTGGATAGAATTGCTCAGTGACTACGACTGCGACATCAAATACCACCCACGTAAAGCCAACGTAGTTCGAGCCCTAGTCATGACCATTAGTTTGGACCTACCCAAGCAAATACTAGAGGCTCAACTCCAAGCACAAAAACCTGAAAACATCGGAAGAGAAGACATAGGAGGAATGCTTAGGACTGACCTAAGCAAGGAGAAACTGGAAGATAGAGCAGATGGAACGTTATGTTTACACGGAAGAAGTTGGTTACCATGCTACGGAGACTTGAGAAACGTGATCATGCACGAATCTCATAAGTCCAAGTACTCTATACATCCCGGATCTGAAAAGATGTATCAGGACGTGAAGAAGTTATATTGGTGGCCAAACATGAAAGAAGACATTGCCACATACGTGAAGAAATGTCTGACTTGTGCCAGAGTAAAGACAGAACATCAGAGGCCGTCCGGTTTGTTAGTCCAACCTGAAATACCTAAATGGAAATGGGACAACATCACCATGGACTTCATTACCAAACTCCCTACTTCATCTCACGGTTACGATACAATCTGGGTAATCGTCGACCGACTCACAAAATCCACTCACTTCTTACCCATCAGAGAGAATTACTCACTGAACAAGTTAGCTACCTAAAGGAGGTAGTGACTAGACACGACATACCAGTCTCAATCATTTGTGATCGAGATGGTAGATTTACGTCAAACTTTTGGAGAGCCTTCCAACGAAGTTTAGGAACAAACTTAGACATGAGCACCGCATACCACCCGCAGACTGACGGTCAGAGTGAACGAACAATCCAAACCTTAGAAGACATGCTGAGAGCATGTGTGATCGACTTTGGAAAAGGATGGGTCGAATATATACCATTAGTTGAATTCTCCTACAACAACAGCTACCATGCCAGTATTAAAGCAGCACCATTTGAGGACCTATATGGCCGCAAGTGTAGATCACCAGTATGCTGGGCAGAGGTGGGGGAGTTTCAACTGACTGGACCCGAACTAATTCAAGAGACGACAGAGAAGATCACTCTCATCAGGCAGCAAATTCAGGCTGCCCAAGATAGACAGAAGAGCTATGCAGACAGGAAACGGAAGCCTATGGAGTTTGTGATAGGTGATCGTGTTATGTTGAAGGTATCACCTTGGAAGGGCGTCGTCCGATTTGGGAAACGTGGGAAATTAAATCCACGTTATTGGGGACCCTTCAAGGTGATTGCCAGAATAGGTGAAGTCGCCTATCGTCTAGAGTTGCCCCAGCAGCTGAGCCGGGTACACTCTACATTCCATGTCTCAAACTTGAAGAAGTGCTACGCGGATGAGCCGCTAGCCATGCCATTGGAGGGAGTCCACTTCGATGACAAACTCCAATTCATAGAAGAACCGGTGGAAGTCATGGAAAGAGTAGCCAAGAAGCTAAAGCGAAGCCAAATCCCGTTAGTTAAGATATGATGGAACTCTAGGAAAGGTCCTGAGTTCACATGGGAACGTGAGGACTCATTTAGAGCTAAGTACCCACACATGTTCACCTAAGAATTGACGTCATCTTAAGCTTTGAGGACAAAGCTAAAATAACGGGTTAATGCTGTAAAACCTGTAAATTCAGGTTTTGACTATGTCATCATTGTATACGTCACTTTATGATATCAGAATAAATAGTACCACCTTTGCATGAGATCTCTTGAGCAATCATATGCATCATACACAGCATACATTATTTTAATCATCAAAACATGAGGACATTTAAATCTCATAGCATACATTGTGATTCTCACACTTAAGCACAAGGACAGTCACACTTGGATGACTACATTTTATAAACATGTAGGACTTTAACCAGTCACTCCTTTCTGAACATTTTAGTCATTTGAGCATACACTCATAAGCATTCATCACATTTGTTCACAGATCCAAACTCATGATCACAATTAATACACAATTACTTAAGTGTAAATTCTTAAGCTTTAAATATATTAATATATATATTTTTCCTCACACTATAATTGACTTTACGTTATGACACCAACTATTTTATACTTAAACATTACCTTTGACCATTTTTACCTTTGTAGGATATGTAAATCTTGCTTATGTTTGAGAGAGAGAAAGAGATAGAGAGATGGTGAGAACACACACACTTAGAGAGAGAAAGTGAAAGAAAAACACTTTTCAAGTATGTGTAAAATGAAGAACCATACACCCTCTCCATCTAAGGAGAGGGTTTATATACCCAAGCCATTGTCATGGGCTTGGGCTTACATTTGGGCCGGCCTACACATGTTGTAGGCTAGGCTTGATGTTGTTTGTTAAATAAATATAAGTAACTAAACTACGAGCTATTACATGGACTATTGTTGGAGTGACCGATCCTTCTTAATACGTAAAACGTATTTCCAACAATCTCCCCCTAAGGGAGGTCACTCCAAACAAGGGCATTACCCAAGTTACAATAATAAGATAAACCTAGCATACTATGCTTGTCTTGAGCTCGTAGTCTTTGTCTTTCCTTTTCTTTTCCTTTTCTGGTGAACATGCTGATGTGATCTTTGATATCAGTCTCGAGCATTAATATCTTGCCTTGATCTCGTACATCCATCACTTGTGATCTTCGCCTCCTCGTGACACCATGTCCCACATACTTATACCTTTGTAATTCTTGAAAGCTTCAGAGTTCGATACAGCGGAAGACTTAACTTTTAGGCTTTCTTGAATTAGATGAGGTATTAAGTGCATATAAGTATAAGCATGCGGGGACGACTTCTTCTCGGATTCCGCAACGCCACCGTCTTCAAATGCCGCAACCTAAGTAGACACGAACGAAATGGCTTTAAACATTTCATTCTAATTCGGTAGCATTTTACCTCCGGTCCGTGAAGACCGTTAGACGATATAAAATATCGTACTCGTGGCAGGTAGATTTAATTAAAAATCTCCTTGACAAGATTTCGCGGGTAACCCCGTTCTCTTTACTCGACCGTCCAAAGCTGACTGCGAACTTAAAGAGTGAATCATTTGGATAAAATTATCCGCATGATTGAAGCCTTCAATTCTGATTCCTGGAACAAGTTTGATTCATTAAAGAATCGCACCATCGTTGCTTTCCAGTTGTCACGAGCTTGATTCATATTGAATCTTGCAAGTTACCTACCAAGTGCTGTTTAAGGTTAACACTAGAAGGATTTCCACTCATCACTGTGAACACTAAGGTATCACTCTGAGTGTTCTGGCAAGATCACTTAGATATTGCGTAGAGGCCTGGAACGTGTTTAAGTTCAGCTAAGATTTAAACCGCTGTTGCTTTCCAGTTATCACAAGTTTGATTCATAAAGAATCGCACAAGTCACCTACCATGAGCTTTTTGATATTCGCTCAAGAAGGATTTCCATCTTCATTGTAAAGACTTTCGTATTACTCGGATATTCAGGCAAGATAATGAAGATTTTGCGTAGGACTCTTAAGATCTTTCTTACTTTTCACGGTGTGTGAAGAAGCAAGGAAATATGAAAGTGTGTCCTAATGAGATATTTTATGATCTCAAATGGCTCTAGACTCAATCGTGCATTTTGGATTTTTAGTGATCGGAGGCTGGAGAGGAGTACCACCTTTTCAATACCAATTTATTCGAAGTGAATAAATCAATAGAGAATGCGTTGTCTCCGTGTGATTAAAACAAATACCTTTTGAGAGATATTTGAGTTAGCTGGAATGGGTTGTGCAATGCATCACTGGGTCCATGATGTCTATCTTTAATATCGAGCATCATTAAAATGATCCCAATAGCATATGTGTTGACCCGGTTTCTGCCTAAAGTTGTAAGGAGGGCTTCTTTCTTTACACCCTTTATCTTTACAATTCTTTTTCATTCTTCAACCCCTTCAATGCTTACCAATATGTCATAACTAGCACCTTGTTGTGATTGTTCCAATGCTAACTTAAGTACTTGGTCGGCATTCAGCTACGTTCACAATCTTTCTCCAACTTTCCTAAGGACTACTATTTCTAGATATGGAATTTCCTTGGGAAGATTCCTCCGGTTCTGGAAGAATCATAGGACTTAACCTATCCTACCATCCTTATGTCACCACAATCTTCATCGTCGTGAAATAAATGGGTTTTGGGTAAGTATAAATCATCATGAAAATCTATTTTGATATGCAAATCCGTTTTGCTCCCCCTTAACATATGCCACGATATTCGAAAACATTTCGCACATGTCGGGATGAGCCAGCACATTAAGTCAAACCATTTGTGATAATATCCCATATTAAATCACATTTTCTCCCCCATATTAAAAACATTAACCCAATCGATGTTTTTAATATCAATTGATTTAATGAAGTTTTAACAAAGGTTTTGGGAAGAAAATGCAAGTCCGTTTTAACTTCATGATACCAAATGTATGAGATATGATATCGATTTGTAACATGATCACATATTCACTATATTAGAAAAAAAGAATTGACAAGGTTGGACCTGATAGATGAGAACATCATATGATAAGATCAAATGGTTCTTTTCAGCATATGTTGGTCGCCTCGTCACGTCTGAAGTCATCTCTTGACACCACATGTACGATTGGTATTGTTGTCTTGACACCAGTTAGTGAGCTTGGCACGTTCGGCATCGAAGATTCTGAATGCTTGACAATTGCTCCCCCTCAAATGTTGACCTGTGTTCTATTGAAAGAGCTGTAGTCGTCGGTTGAGTAGTCGCATCGTCGAGTATGTAGATACCAATAGTAGATTGCTATGGTTGTAGAGATGATAGCTTCATAAAAACAAGACTTCTCTTGTTTAAACAAATAAATGCACTGAAACGTACATCGATTTGTGTTAGACCAAGTTATAAAGTAAACTTGATCCCTTACAAGGTTTTTAAGTAAACCTTGCCCGAGAAAATTAATTGCCGTTGTGAGCCAAAGATTTCATAAGAAATACTTGACTTTAATGTGAAAACCGGGTTGCAGTCAGAAATAACTACAAGCCATAAGGGCATGTTTTATGAAATATTTACAACTTTTGTACGAATTCTATTATGGCACCGTGTCAATATTAATCGACATTTCTAAGGCCGTAAATATTATCGTACCAAAAGACATGCCTTTGAAAAATAAAGTAAAAATATTTTTGGATTTTTCTAGATTTTTCAATTTTTATGGGTTTTATATGGTTTTATATTTTTGTATTTTGCTTTTGTGGATAAAAATATAAACAATATATACAAATGATCACCAAGGATACGGAGAATAGTTTTACCACCACTATTCTTTCGCTTCATATGCCAGTTCCTTTAGAGTCTCAGGCGAGAAGGTTCTCATTCCTAGCTTGTCGGACAAAAATTCAATTCGAGCGCGATCTAAAGCCTTCGTGAAAATATCCGCCAATTGATACTCAGATCGGACAAAGTAAAGCTCGATCACTCCATTTTCCACTTGCTCCTTGATGAAATGGTAGTGAATGTCAATATGCTTCGACCGGGAGAATTGAACATTGTTGCAGCATAAGGCAATTGCACTCTTGTTGTCGCAGTACATCGGAATTTTGTTGAAACCTAGACCATAGTCGGTTAATTGCGATCTCATCCAGAGAATTTGAGCACAGCAACCGGACATAACTATGTATTCTGCTTCCGTACTTGAAATTGCAGCGCTTTTATGCCTTTTCGATGCCCAACTGATTAGTCGATCTCCTAGTAGTTGCAAAGTTACACTCGTGCTACGCCTTGTATCTTGACAACCCGCGTGATCCGCATCTGCATATGCCATTAGTGCGATCGAAGAGTCCTTTGAATACCAAAGTCCCCGATTAATGGTTCCTTTAAGATATCGAAAGATCCGTTTCACAGTGGCCAAGTGTAACTCAGTAGGTCGAGTTTGATACTGAGCACACATACAGATAGCAAATTGAAGATCAGGTCGACTGGCTGTGATATACAGAAGGGTACCGATCATTCCACGATAAAGTGTCGGATCGACGACAACTCCATGTGGATCTGCATCAAGTTTAGTTCGTTCCACCATTGGAGTATCCACGGGGTCGCAAGATTCCATCTTGTACCTCTTTAATGATTCAAGGGCATACTTGGATTGATTGATAAAGATGCCTCTGGGACTCTGAGATATCTGAAGACCTAAGAAGAATGATACCTTGCCCATCATTGACATCTTAAACTTGGAAGACATGAGTTTCCCAAATTCGTCGGATAAGGTTTGGGTTGAGGCTGCAAATATGATATCATCAACATATATTTGTACCATAATCATATCTTTACCTCGTTTCTGAAGGAACAACGTGGGATCCACCTTGCCTTTAGCGAAGCCTTGTGTAATGAGGAATTGTGACAATAGATCGTACCATGCGCGAGGAGCTTGCTTCAACCCATAGAGAGCCTTCTTAAGCTTGTACACATGATTAGGATAATTAGGATTCACAAAACCATCCGGCTGTTGTACATAGACCTCTTCCTTGATTTCACCATTAAGAAATGCCGTCTTCACATCCATCTGATAGACGATCATATTCACATGGGCTGCATAAGCGAGGAATAGTCTAATAGCTTCCAAACGGGCAACAGGTGCAAAGGATTCCATAAAGTCGATTTCCAATAATTGCTTGTATCCACGAGCTACTAGTCTAGCTTTGTTCTTCAATATTCCGCCTAACTCGTCGAGTTTCACCTTGTAAACCCATTTCAATGTGAGTAACTGCACTTGATCTGGGCATGGGACAAGTTCCCAAACTTCAAGACGTATGAATTCGTTAAGTTCTTCTTGCATAGCTTCTATCCAACAGGATTGAGTAAAAGCTTGTTGCCATGTCTTAGGTTCAACTTCAGTGAGAAAAGCATCAAAGTGACAAAACATTGCACTTTCTTGTAACTGACTTCGTGTGGATACCGAACGATTAGGGTCACCAATAATAGAATCTATAGGATGATCCTTTGTCCACTTGCTGTCATGTTCACAAATCCGTGGATTGGAGTAAATCGTAGTAGGAGCTTCCTCTGAGGTGGACGATCCGGCTTGATTAGGGTCGGGAATAGGTACACCAAAGAATGGAAGTTCACGCATTTGAGCGAATTCCAAATCGTGATCATCATCATCCTCTTCATCATCAATAGGCATGACATGGGTAGTTGGTTCGGGTGTAGGTTGAGAATTACTCGTTGATGGTATATCTTGACCAATTGTAGGTGCAGACGTATCTGATTGTGCTTCGGTTGCTGGAGCGACAACTTCGGTTACCGGAGCTATTACCTCAGGTTCTGGAGCAACAATAGTTGGAGGAGTAAAGAATTCATCAAAGAACGGTTGACACAACGTATCCCATTCAGTCCTAGAAGGTGGTGTAAATGATGATGAAGTAGGGTTGTTTGGGACAAGACCAGAACTAATGTTACTGGGTCCCATTTCAAGAAATGCAGGTTCAGAGCTGCTTTGCTCAGAAGCCATTGCTGTTAGCTCATCAAAATCAACATTCATAGTTTCGAGGATCTTACGAGACTTATGGTTGTAGATTCGGTATGCCTTCTTTGCGAGTGCGTAACCAATGAAAATACCAATATCAGCCTTTGGTTGAAGTTTTCCCAAATTGTCACCATCATTATTTGGATAGCAAAGAGAAAAATACATGACGATATGATAAATCTGGTACTTTTCCATGGAGAAGCTCATAAGGTGTTTTACCATGACGTTTACGAATTAGTGACCGGTTTTAGGTGTACACTGCTGTAGATATTGCTTCTGCCCATAAAAACAATGGAGCCTTTGCGTAAATTAACATCGTTCGAGCAACTTCCATAAGTGTGCGATTTCTCCTTTCAACGACACCGTTTTGTTGTGGAGTGCGTGCAACAGATGTTTCATGAGATATTTTGGACTAAATAGCCCGACCCATGAGCATGTTCATTAGTTGTCATACTATGGGTCGTGCTCATGTGAATTCATTTAGTTTATACAACTTTTTAAACTAAGTTGTCATACTTTTAATGTAATGAAATCTTTTCTCATCTAAAAATGACCATACTTTCACCAAGGGTCCCAAACTTAACCAAAATTAACCTAGACTCATACATACTCACACAATATAATACCTATACTCCTAGTGACTATACCTAGACACAAAATTAAACATAAAAATACCCTAGATTAATTTATGGCCGAATATATATATATATATATACATATAAGATTTAAATACCAAAAACCCTTACCATGTACACCCTTGACTTTTAGACTTGTACAAACTAGTTATTAAGTGTTACACTATGGAAAACACTTCCTTTCCCTTGACTAGCCCCAATACCGCCGGTTTTAACTTAAAACCATGAGACTATGTACAATTTTGGCAATTAAAACATGTACTAGACATTACTATACATATACCACAAGACCAAGCCACCTAGCCTACCCCTTTGCACCCTTAGACGTGTGATAAACCACCACCATACACCAAAGTCTTGTGTAGAACTCCCACATTTAATTTAAACACTATGCACATCCCTTTTGTTCCCTTGGAAGCCATACATGCGACGGTTTGTTTAATAAACAAGGTAATAACTAGGGATTTCCAAGTATGAAAATTTGTTCGTCTCGATTCAATTCGTATTGATCTCCGGTAAAAAGTGTGACTCGGTCGTTCTTGGTGAATAAAATGAAAATGCGTTGATTATCTATAACTAATTAAAAAGTAAATGCGAAAATAATAAAAATAAACTAAAGACGAATGACAATAATAAAGAAACGTAAAACAAGACGAATATTAAAAACTAAAAATTAAAACGATATTAAAACGAATATTAAAACAAATATTTAAAGAAACAATTAATAAAAGTAAAAGTGAAAATAATAAAAATAAAAATAAACTTTTCGAATTAAAAATAAAACTTACTTAAATAAAAATGAAAGCAATTGGATTATAAAACTATTTTAAAAAGAAACGAAACAAATAATAAAAACGTAAATTTAAACAAAACAATTAATAAAAATAAAACTAAAAGACAAAATTTACTATCGACTCGAAAATAAAGTTTACTAAATGAAAAAGGAGAGAATAAAACTAAAATGGTACTTTAAAGCTAAACGAGGCAAAACCTAAAGCGGGTACTAAATAAAAGATAAAACTTGAACTTTACGAAAAAATATTAATTTTAAAAATAGACGAAAAATTCATCTAAAAATACGTAACTTTCAAAATTAAAATCGGAAAAACTTTCGGATAAAACTAAACAATTACGAAACAATATTAATAAATAAACAAGCTAGCAGGCAGGCAGCTGGAAGCTGCCAGCCAAGCACCTCAAATTGGCGTCAAACGAACTAAGCAAGCAAGCACACACGACAAAATTTCTTCGGAATAGCTACAGGGTTCTTCGGAAAATTCAATTCTTCGCAATAAGTGTTATTTCAGAAAATTCAATTCTTCGCAATAAATTTTTTCGGAGATTTAATTTCTTCGCAATAAATTTTTTTCAATAACTGATTCTTCGGAATAAATCTTTTTCCCAACTTTCTTCGGAAAAATGTCTTTTTCAGAATAATTGTTTTTTCGGAATAATGACTAAATTCAGAAAAATGAATAATTTCGGAAAAATTAAGAAATTCAGAGAAAAACTAAATCTTCGGAATTTTGGACTTTTCAGAGAAAAGGTATAATTTCAGAATTCAAAACCCTTTTGCGAAGAAACATGAAAGACGGAATAACAAGTTACTGTAACAATAAAAATTCACGAAATAAGCTAAAAAAAATCACAAATCAAATAAGCAATTAACCAAAACATAATCTAAAACACTTTTAAGAAAAACTAATTTAACCACAAATCAAAAACTTGAAAAATACTAATAAATCTAAAAATTAAAAATCAACTTTTAATAAAATAAACTAATAAAAACACTTAACTAAAAATAAGCAAAATCAAACAATAGGCATCAAACACCATAAGCTATCAAAATCAAACACATAAAAACCCATAAACATAATCAACCAAACGCATCAATAAATCAATAAACATCAAGATTAAGCAACTACAAGATCATCTAAATCAACATAAGATTAATAATAAAGAAAGGAAGAATGAGAATGATTAATTGAAAAAGCTTGAAATTAAGATGATTAAAGATTCAAATTACAAGATTAATGAAAAATCTTGAAAAACATTAAGAAAAACTAGAGAGAGAAAGTATTAAGCTACTCCTAATCCTAAACTAATCTACTCCTAATTTTCTAACCACCTCCTAATGACACATTAGGAGGGTATTTATAGGAGGAGTAAAAAATGATGCTTTCTTCCTTCTTTCTTCTTTTTCTCGACTAGATTTAAATTCTTTGTCTTTTTCGACGTCGTCTCGGGATTTGTCGATATAATTTGAACTCGTCTTATAATTTTCTTCTTTAATTTGACTTGGTTCTTCGACTTCATTAAACTTCCGTCTTTAGACTTTTTCTTCGATAAATCTTCAGAATAGGCCTTGGACTTCCGTTCTTTTTGCACTCTTGATCTTTTCACTTCGTCTTTTCTCGTTTTCTTCGATAAAAGCCCGTGAAAGCCCGTGTTTTCTTCTTTTTTTAATTTTTGGTCCTAAAACACAATAAAAACACAAACCACGCATAATTCTGACATTTATGACATAAAATACATGTTTTGGCTTGGTTATTATTATAATTAAGTGGTAAAAGGATGGGTGTTCTCACACCTATCAAATCCCCTACACTTGACCATTGCAATGCCCTCAAGCAATGCATTAGTTACAAAGCAAGTTTTACATTTTCCACCATAATCAATCCACATTGGCCTTATTAAAGAGACAAAATATTTAAAGGAAGAAAACAAGTAAAAAGATCAAAAACTTACCTTGGGGTTTTGGAATGTCATGAATGATTATCATCCTCAAGTTTCACGTTCCCCATACCAAGCTTAAAAACGAGATCATTTTTATTATAAGTTAGCAAACTAACACAAACTCATGTGGCCCAATTATTCACTTAGACTCCCTTATTCCTAGGTGTATCTCTTATATTTTATTATTGTCTTGAATGATCACGAGGATGCATTGTTGACTTATTTCGATAGTTATTTAGGCCGAAAATAAAGTAGGATGATTTAATTAATAGTTAGCTAAAGGACAAAATCTTTTAAAACTGCTTCTCGGGACCTCATAAAGTTCATATCTTGGCATAACTTGCTTCACGATTTGAGACCTTTCTCGGACCGATATTTGGTAGCGACTTCATACTTCAAATCTTGAGATACGTTCTTGAAATTATGGTCTTCTCTTCAAAATAGGAATTTCTCCACTTGAAGTTTTGAGAGATTCTTCATATTTGGACCATGACTTCTTCATTTTTCTCCAATCCTTATTTTGTACTTTAATATACAACGATCCGCCTCCTTTTAAGACTTGGATCTATTTATCCTCATACCTTGTTAGGGCCTTTTTGGATAGATTTCTCCATGATCTTTAGGGGAGTATTTGCTTTTCGTCGTGTGTCTCGATCCTTCATATTGATTTTTGGTAAATGATTCTTCATATCACTTGGGATATTTAGCAAGAAAATGTAGCCCTCCTGCCTTGTTAGGGCCTTTTTGGACTCGCCAATCTTCGCATCCTGCTTCAATAAGTTATGCCTTGGCTATGAACTCTAATTAATACCGAGCAACTTTTAAACGATCTTGTGCTAGAAGCTAAGTAACTTTTCAAATCGTACAACCTTATTTATTGCAAATATATTTATTAAAAAGCGATGGGAGAAAAATCTTATAATCAACTCACATAAATTCATGAAAGAATACCAAACTTATAATTGACACAATCATTTCTCGTTCTCCACAATTTAAAATCTCAAGGAATGAGACTCGTGGATGCTTAGCCAATTAAATCAAAGTTTTGGGTTTTCGAGTCATCTATAGGATCTTGAAAACTCTTAGGCTTTTTCAAGTTTAGAAATCGTATTTTAATGTTCCCTTGATAAACGACTCTCTAGGATCAATTATAAAAACTTGCGAAAAGTTCTTGTTCTTAACCCGTGAGAGTTAAGACTTTCGCGTTTTAAAGTTCCCTATATAAAAGCCTAGCAAAACTTGACTAAAACACGTTAAGGATACTAGCTAGTGTAAACTTAGATAAGTAAACTCGGGTTGAGTCAAAAGATTCATGACTTTGAAAAATTAAAACCACTTTATTAAAATTTATTCTAGCTAAGAATGAAACTAACTATTACAAAGGAAAATACTACTATACAACTAGGCCAAAATAGATTAAAAATTTTGAAAAATGTCGAAAATCAAATTTTCTGGTTAAAATGAGGAAAATACAAGGAAAAACCCACTTAACTTCGATAGAAGTCCCCCTACACTTAATATAAACATTGTCCTCAATGTTTAAGCATGTGGGAGTAACCTCCCCTACACTTAGGACATTGTGCACTTTGTTTAAATCGTGCTAAGGATAGGACAACTAAAGTGATTCCTATTTTAATATTGAAGAATATAAAATAGAGAATCAAAAGAGTTTAGGATAGAACCGGGAAGACGGGAACACGGAATCACGGGTCGTCAAAAGTCATCAAGAATGTATCTTTGAAAGCTCAAATCCCTGCACATGATAAGAAAGAGAACAACAAACACATACTAGGGTCTCCCCTACACTTATTAGAAAAACAGAATAAAAGGATAGATAATTGGGTTGCCTCCCAAAAAGCGCTTGTTTTTGTTAACCGAGTCACGAGCCTGACTCGTCCCCGAATTAAATGGTCCATGGGGAAGCCTCGAATGTAATACCGGGATCAAAGACCTTATCCTCGTTCCCGGAGGACATTAATAAAGGTGAGGCCGGAGGATAAGTCTTAAAGGGTAGAAAAGTCCTCTCAACATACGAAAAGTATGTGAGGTTGTGATCCACGGGAGGTGGGGTGGGTAAAGGAAGCACATTGTCATCCCCCAAAGACAATGGATGATCACTGAGCGGCAAAGCCGTAAAGATGTTAATCATGGAATGGTCAATGTCACCCCCCGGGTCAAAGCACTCATCCTCCGTAATGGTGTCTAAAGGAGTGGATGAAAGGTGCTCGGGAGGGGGACTTGGGACAATACCTTCATGCAGCAAATTATCAAAAAGAATATCCCCCTCCGTGTCATCATCATCAATACCCGGAGGTATTGAGAGAATGTCGATTTCCTCTAGAGCTGTATCATTATTCTCAACTGAAGTAATAGACGGAGGTAAAGACTCGAAAATAGGAGCAGAATTCAATGCTTCAATCTTAGCAATAAGAAGATGAACTTTCAGTAATTTGTCGCGAAGAATAACGTCTTCCACCTCATCTACAAGACCAAGTTCAGTGGTGAACTTCTCGTAAGTCGGAGAGAATAAATCAACATCGCCTTCATCGCCCGGAGGAGAAGGAGACATTTCAAAAGTGAAATTCTCATAGCATGGAGAAAAATCATCAACATCAAGAGCGACCTCTTACGTAAGCTCCTCAAAAGTCAACACATCACAAACCTCATCAAAGAACTTGTCGAGACCAAAATCACTAATCTCACTCGATGTATCACTATCCTTAGACGCATTAGGGATATCAAGAGTAGGAGTAGTAATCTCAGTAGATGGGTTGAGATTATAGATATCATCCTCGTCATCATCATAATAGTATTATGGAAGCACAAGAGGAGGAGTATAATCACTAAGATTAGATACTTGTTCTTGTTGCTGTCGCTTTTCCTCCTCCCTTGCTTCGCGTATGCAAGCTAATTCTTGTTGAACGTATTGAAGTGTATTCAAAAAATTGGCTCGTTCTTCTTCACACATTCCAGCAGAAGGTTGATGATCGAGGGTGTATTGTGGGGGCTCAAAATTGTGAAAACTGGAATTATAGCACGGATGTGGCTCATAGTAATTCATCGGTTGAGAAGAATTAGAACACGGATTTGGTTCATAATAATCCATTGGTGAAGAAAAATGAGGACACGAATTTGGCTCATAATAATTCATTGGCTGACAATAAGAAGTATCGTGAGGGCCCCCAGAATGATTGCAACACGGATATTGAGAGAAACCCGGTGCATTTTGTTGATATGGATCGTCATATAGGGGAGAGGGTGAAGGATAGGTGTGTAAACACCCATCCTCTATACCACTTAATTACAATAATAACCGAGCCAAAACGTGTATTTTATGTCTTTTATGTCAGAATTATGCGTGGTTTGTGTTTTTGTTGTGATTTAGGACGAAAATGTGAAAAGTGGATAAAACACGGGCATTCACGGGCTTTTATTGAAGAAAAAGATGAAAGATGAAGTCGAGAAGTCTAGAGTGCAAAAAAGAACGGAAGTCCAAGACGAATTTTGAAGATTTATCGAAGAAAAAGTCGAAAGACGGAAGTTTACTTAAAGCCGAAGAACTCAAGTCTACTTTATTGAAGAATTAAAAGACGAGTTCAAATAAATCCTGAGCCAAAAGTCATTAAAAGTCCAAGAGTAAAGAAGATAAGAAGAAAGGACTAAGCATGCAATTAACAAAAAGATTAAGAAGGAAGGGCCTAATGATGCCATTAAGAGAAAATGAAGGAGGAAAGGAAGCTTCCTAATCCTCCCCTATAAATAGATTAGATGTTAATCACTTTTTCTTTGTTGGCTAATAGTGACAATTAGTTCTTCCATTTATTTACCTTGCACCTTTAAATTCATGTCAATTTAATTACTTGTCAAATTTAAATACCTTGTCTTGCACCTTAAATTCCTTTAATTTCAAGTAAGTTTCCATTTAATTCTTGTCAATCTTTACTTTATCTTGTTAATCTCCTATCTACCTTTCTGAATCTTTGATTTCTATGTTTATGTTCATGTTCATGTTCTTATTTTGATCAAAGTGGGTTTTGATTATTGTGGTTAGATTTGTTAGTTTTATTGATTTGGATAGTTTGTTTATGAATATTGGATGTTTTGTTATTAGTTTGGTTTAATCTTGTGTTTGATTTAGTTAAATTTGTGGTTAGATTCGTGTTACTGTGTTCCCTGTTCTTCGGGGGTGTTTGTATTCCTTGATTCTGAACTTTTATTATTTCCTTCATTCCGAACTTTTTTTCCTTCATTCTGAACTTTTATTTTTTTTCCTTCATTCCGAACTTTTTTCCTTCATTCCGAACTTTTATTTTTTCCTTCATTCCGAACTTTTTTTCCTTCATTCTGAACTTTTATTTTTTTCCTTCATTCCGAACTTTTTTCCTTCATTCCGAACTTTTTTTCCTTCATTCCGAACTTTTTAACAAACCTTCATTCCGAACTTTTTTTCCTTCATTCTGAACTTTTATTTTTTTCCTTCATTCCGAACTTTTTTCCTTCATTCCGAACTTTTTTCCTTCATTCCGAACTTTTTAACAAACCTTCATTCCGAACCATTTTTTCCTTCATTCCGAACTTTTTTCCTTCATTCCAAACTTTTTTTCCTTCATTCCGAACTTTTTAACAAACCTTCATTCCGAACTTTTTTTCCTTCATTCCGAACTTTTTTCCTTCATTCCGAACTTTTTTTCCTTCATTCTGAACTTTTATTTTTTTCCTTCATTCCGAACTTTTTTCCTTCATTCCGAACTTTTTAACAAACCTTCATTCAGATCTTTTTTTTCCTTCATTCCGAACTTTTTTTCCTTCATTCCGAACTTTTTTTCCTTCATTCCGAACTTTTTAACAAACCTTCATTCCGAACTTTTTTTCCTTCATTCCGAACTTTTTAACAAACCTTCATTCAGAACTTTTTTTCCTTCATTCCGAACTATTTTCCTTCATTCGGAACTTTTATTTTCAAGCTTTATTTTTCCCGCCTTTTTCCTAGTCGCACTTTAAGATTCTTTGCCTTTGATTTGTTTTAGCCTTGCCTTAGTTTAAGTTTTAGTTACGTTTTAAGTTTGCCTTAGATAGATTTATGTTTGCGTTATTTACGTTTAGTGCCCTTTAATTTCAGTCACGTTTTAAATACTTGCACTTACTTTAAATTAGTTTTAGATTTACTTTAATTGCACTTTTACTTTAAAGTTTCGCACTTTTATTTTAAAAATAACCAAAATATTCTTTTTCACCAAAAACAATAGAGTCATACTTTAAGCCGGAAATCAATTCGTTAAGATACCGAGAACAACAATTGAACCTAGCAAAATCCATTCATTAGTGAAATAGTGTCATAAGAAGAGAAGAATGAATTGAAGTATGAATTGATCGAATTGCACGATAGACAACGGCCAAATTCGTAATTAGGGATATCCATTCCACACCGTTCGCATGAACACCATTGACAAGATTGACTACCAGAAGATGGTCTTCCACACCCTACACAGTCAACAAACGAATCCATTAAGAACAACAGATAAGCAAGAAGAATATTTTTGGTGCAAAACTTTCGAAAAATAAATGCTTTTATGATTTTTCAAATGTTTTTGGATTTTTGAAATTTTATATTTTTATGGATTTTTGAAAATTTTTTGGCAAGAAAAATAACGTTCAAAAGTGAACGGATCCCAAAATCCAACGCGTCTCTCACAAAAAACCGTTAATATTCACGAAAAGAGCCGGTAGCGGCGCCATTTAATAACTAGGGATTTCCATGTATGAAAATTTGTTCGTCTCGATTCAATTCGAATTGATCTCCGGTTAAAAGTGTGACTCAGTCGTTCTTGGTGAATAATAAGAAAATGTTGTTGATTATCTATAACTAATTAAAAAGTAAATGCGAAAATAATAAAAATAAACTAAAGACGAATGACAATAATAAAGAAACGTAAAACAAGACGAACATTAAAAACAAAAAATTAAAACGATATTAAAACGAATATTAAAACAAATATTTAAAGAAACAAATAATAAAAGTAAAAGCGAAAATAATAAAAATAAAAATAAACTTTTTGAATTAAAAATAAAATTTAAATAAAAATGAAAGCAATTGGATTATAAAACTATTTTAAAACAAATAATAAAAACGTAAATTTAAACAAACAATTAATAAAAATAAAACTGAAAGACGAAATTTACTATCGACTCGTAAATAAAGTTTACTAAATGAAAAAGGAGAGAATAAAACTAAAATGGTACTTTAAAGCTAAACGAGGCAAAACCTAAAGCGGGTACTAAATAAAAGATAAAACTTGAACTTTACGAAAAAATATTAATTTTAAAAATCGAAAAATTCAACTAAAAATACGTAACTTTCAAAATTAAAATCAGAAAAACTTTCGGATAAAACTAAACAATTACGAAACAATACTAATAAATAAACAAGCTAGCAAGCAGGCAGCTGGAAGCTGCCAGCCAAGCACCTCAAATTGGCGCCAAACGAACTAAGCAAGCAAGCACACACGACAAAATTTCTTCGGAATAGCTACAGGGTTCTTCGGGAAATTCAATTCTTCGCAATAAGTGTTATTTCGGAAAATTCAATTCTTCGCAATAATTTTTTTTGGAGATTTAATTTCTTCGCAATAATTTTTTTTTCAATAACTGATTCTTCGGAATAAATCTTTTTCCCAACTTTCTTCGGAAAAATGTCTTTTTCGGAATAATTGTTTTTTCGGAATAATGACTAAATTCAAAAAAATGAATTATTTCGGAAGAATTAAGAAATTCAGAGAAGAACTAAATCTTCGGAATTTTGGACTTTTCAGAGAAAAGGTATAATTTCGGAATTCAAAACCCTTTTGCGAAGAAACATGAAAGACGGAATAACAAGTTACTATAACAATAAAAATTCACGAAATAAGCTAAAAATAAGCACAAATCAAATAAGCAATTAACCAAAACTTAATCTAAAACACTTTTAAGAAAAACTAATTTAACCACAAATCAAAAACTTGAAAAATACTAATAAATTTAAAAATTAAAAATCAACTTTTAATAAAATAAACTAATAAAAACACTTAATTAAAAATAAGCAAAATCAAACAATAAGCATCAAACACCATAAGCTATCAAAATCAAACACATAAAAACCCATAAACATAATCAACCAAACGCATCAATAAATCAATAAACATCAAGATTAAGCAACTACAAGATCATCTAAATCAACACAAGATTAATAATAAAGAAAGGAAGAATGAGAATGATTAATTGAAAAAGCTTGAAATTAAGATGATTAAAGATTCAAATTACAAGATTAATGAAAAAGCTTGAAAAACATTAAGAAAAACTAGAGAGAGAAAGTATTAAGCTACTCCTAATCCTAAACTAATCTACTCCTAATTTTCTAACCACCTCCTAATGACACATTAGGAGGGTATTTATAGGAGGAGTAAAAAATGATGCTTTCTTCCTTCTTTCTTCTTGTTCTCGACTCGATTTAAATTCTTTGTCTTTTTCGACGTTGTCTCGGGATTTGTCGATATTATTTGAACTCGTCTTATAATATTCTTCTTTAATTTGACTTGGTTCTTCGACTTCATTAAACTTTCGTCTTTAGACTTTTTCTTCGACAAATCTTCAGAATAGGCCTTGGACTTCCGTTCTTTTTGCACTCTTGATCTTTTGACTTCGTCTTTTCTCATTTTCTTCGATAAAAGCCCGTGAAAGCCTGTGTTTTCTTCTTTTTTTTCATCTTTTGGTCCTAAAACACAATAAAAACACAAACCACGCATAATTCCGACATTTACGACATAAAATACACGTTTTGGCTTGGTTATTCTTATAATTAAGTGGTAAAAGGATGTGTGTTCTCACACCTATCACAAGGACTATGTACATTTGCTTGCATTTAAAACATGTACCACCATTGTACACATCCAATATCCTCATATCTAGCCAAACTCTCTTTCTTGTTGTGGTATACCCCAAGCCACAACACAAACTCATACTCCTAGATATTTAGCAAGCCTTACACACTCTTCTCTCTTACCACAATCGGCTATATACTTAACAAAACACCTAGATATCTTTAAGCATTTACTTCAACTAGTTCTTAGTCCTCTCCAAGCATTTAGTGCTCCTCACTCAAGATACTTGGAATTTAAGACGAATCCAAGATCATTCTAGTAGAACCCGACGTCTAGAATCATCAAGCCATAGTCATCATCCCATTTTCTTGAAAACAAGTAAGTATAAACCTCCTTTAAGCTTTTCCTTACTTATTTCATGTTTCATGCATATACATGTTATAAAAATGGAGTTTAAGATGCATGCACACGTTGAAGTCTTATGAACAAACCCTAAACAACATATAAGCCCACGGCTTATATGAAGTTTATGGGTGTTCTTGCCTAAAAACCCTAAAAAACGGGTACATGTAAGCTTTTGTAACTTATTTAAGCCCTAGAATAATCACTTGCCTTAAAATGTGTTAAAAACTTAATATAAGCCGAAACCATTAACCTTATATAAGCTCATAAGACCTAATATAAGCCAAGGACTAAACTTATTTAAGCTATGTTTTTTAAGCCGAAACATGAAACCCTAAAAGCTTATATAAGCCAAGACTTAACATTAGCTTATTTAAGCCCACTAATGAAATAAGTCGTAGCTAAGCAAGCCCATATGTCATTAAGCTTTAAATTTAATATAAGCCCTACGTTCATCAAAAATATATGCCGAGGCATATAAGCATAATATAAGCCTTAGATAAGCCCATGGAATATAAGCCTAATTCATTTTAGAAAGTAAGTACAATTAATAAAAGCCCATAGTAAAAACTTGGCCCATTTAGTAAAACCAAAGTTACTAGTTACTTATTTAGTTACCTAGTGAAATTTATATAAGCCCATTAGGCCTACATTAATAAGCCGAGACCCAAATGGTCTAGTCAAGCCCAATTTCTAAAACATGGAGACTTTTCGTGCCTTTTATGACAAGTGGTGAAAGTATGGGTCGATTTGGTAACTTAACGAACCCTATATAATTTTTTTCGTGACCTTTTGTTAGTAGAAGGGCCAAACTTGTCACTTTCCAAAGTATAGGGGCGGTTATTCAAACTGTGGGTTGTATGAAACCACAAGGGCCATAGTTTCCAAAAACCTAAACTAAAATGGAGCCCTAATTGTTTTTATAAACAAACCGAGACCTTGAGGGGTCATTCTTGCCATTTGTGTAAAGTTTTACAAGCCCTAATCTTATTTAACTAATATTCGAAACTTAAATGGCTATTCCTGCCACTTTTGAAACTTAACTCAAACCCTATAAACTCTATAAAATGTTTCCGTGACTTAAGGGACTATTTGTGTCAACTTGGAAACTTGAAACAAGCCCTAACTCCTTATAATATTAATTCCAGACTTAGGGGGGGTGTTTTGACATTTCCCCAAAGTTTTACAAGCCCTAGGGGCGTTTTTATAAATAAACTAACTAACGAGGATTAACGGCGTAATAAACTTAACGAATGAAACCTTAAAGGCTATTTTTGTAAACTGTCGTATTTACAAGGGTTTACTAGTACTTGTTTTAAAATAATTAAAAGTATTAATAAAATATTTAATTAAATTTAGTTATAGGAATAATTAAATAAATCACCATGTTTAATTACAAGACTTTATAAACTGACGAAACTCGTTAATTACATTTTTGAGACTTAAGAAAATAATATAATATTACCTTACGGTTTATTTAATTAAAATCCATTTAGTTAATTTGAGCCCGTTTACAAAGTCAACCTATATATTTTTAGACATTAAAAATATACGTCTATCACAATCTTAATAAGTATAAACATTTAGCCAATCGTTATAACATATTCATTTGTGATCATGCATTCTTTAAAATCATACATCCATCATGCATTGTTAAATTATGCATTGTCTAAGGCACTTAAAAATTACTTAGGTAATTACTTCGGTTCGTGATCATATTGTGCCAGTTTGTTCAGTGACATCATCATCATCACATCATTACCACTAAGGTGAGTTCATGGCCCCATCTTTACTGTTTTATAATTGGGGGAGAAAACGTACAAAAACTATATTTATTATATGCAAAACATGCACTAACAACAACAACAACAACTTATTGCCTATTGTTTGCCCCATACCCGTGGACTGTAATAGTTAATAGGGGTAGCGCGAAATGTGTGAATAGATCTATTTGGGTATTGACAATACCCGGCCTGCGTGACTTGCTATCACGAAACGCTTAGGCCAAGCAACAGGTTTACATCATTGTCGGACTGAGGTAACAACATCGGGACAGATCCAAATGGGCGTACCGAACAACTTATTTTGTCTAGCTTCTATTACAGGGAAATAGGAACTATTATAGTATGTAGCTTAGTGCTCTACTATCCTTGTGGTGTTTTGGCATATTATTAACTTATTATTTAAATAAACATGTGAACTCACCAACTTCGTGTTGACCCCCACATTTTACTCTATATATTTTCTAAGGAAAATAAAGCAGGTTCATGCATTGGATTCCAGCATTTTAGGAGCATCATGTCTACCATTGGGCTGGGATATTTACTTCTGTTTTTAATAATAAATGCGGTTTACAAACAAGATACTAAGTGTGTACAATTGATTAATTTAATATGTATTAAATGACTTTTATGATCATTGCTCTATATACTATGTGCTATCGATCCACCCAAGTAACACCCCAATTACTATTCCACTGCATTTGACCAACTTGGGGGTGTTACATGGTCTACGTGGCGAACCGGTCCAGACCGGACAAGAACCAGACCGGACCAGAACCAGACCGGACCTGAATCAGACCGAACTCGATCCAGACCAGACCCGGCTCAAACCCGGTTCAAACCGGCTGACGTTAGCATGACGTCAGCAAACACGTGGCGGGGCTGGTCAATGCCAGCGCGCCACATGCCACTCGTATTTTATAAATATGTGCAAGTGGCTGGTCCAAGGTTCAGAAATGGCGGCGCCGACATTTGCAGTGCGAGGTCAGAGTGGCAGGTGGCGGCGCTGACATATCAGCTGACATTTCAGTGGCGGCGCAGAGGTGGTAGAGAGAAAGGGAGGCTGACCTATCAGGTGACGACACGTGGCGGCGGCGCCGCCACGTCAGTACGAGGTGGCAGGCTATGCAGACTGCTGTGGCAGCTAGCCAATTATATTGCGCCACGTGGAACTTTCGATGAAAACTATGAATAGGGGCGTGTGTTAGCCCAATGATGGGCACATGATCCCACAACTGTCCACAATTTCAATACAAACAAGGAAAGGCAATAAAATTCAAGGCCAGCTGTCCCCTTTGTGTTAAAAACAAGGAAAAAAGATGAATGAAAGGACGAAAATGCCCCTGTGTTCATCAGCCTATTTATACTTCCCCATCTCATTGTATTTGCAAGTTTTTTTCATTTTAGTAGTTTTTACACATAGTTGTAGTAGCTTATTTTTCTCTCAAAAATAATTGTAATTTTACTTTCAAGCCTTTGTAATAGCTTATTATTAAGCACTCCATTTATTAATAAAAGTCAAGTTTTAGCTTATTCTCTTAGCTTATTCTCATTCTACCTTTCATTATCTGTCCTTAATAATCTAGCTTATTATTTTGGGATTAGTTTTTTTAACTTTTTCCAAATAAGTTAAGATTTATATATAAGTTTGAAATAATTCATTTCAAGCTTATTGTGGGCTTATTTTCCTAGATCTAGCTTATTGTTGGAGAATTTATCTAATTAGCTTTTTAAATCTCATAAGTTCTAAGCTTAGACTTACAACTTATTTATAAGCTAGCTTTTTAATTAATTACTTTTAGTTTATATCTATTAGTTTTTCTAGATCTATTAGTTTTAAGTTTTAAAAATTAAAAATATTTTCATAAAACAAAAAAAAATAGTTAGATCTATTAGTTTTTTATGCAAATTTGTTTAGATCTATAAGTTTTTAGTATAAAAATCAAAGTATTTTTATAAAACCAAAAAAATTAGTTTAGATCTATTAGATATTTGATAAAATAGTGTAGATCTATTAATTTTTAGTTTAAAAAATTAATATGTTTTTGTAAAACTTAAAAAATATTCTAGATCTACTAGTTTTGTTTGAATCTCTTCATTAAATATTAATAGTTGCTTATTATTCTAACCTCTTGTGTTATTGTGATCTTGGCGAATCGATTCATCATGTTTGATAAAGAGCTTATGGTTTAAGAAATTTGGTTCGAGTTTGATTTGGTTGGTCGTGTACTTTATGGGTCGGGATACGCTTAGATTAAGTTTGATTTGGTTGGCCGTGTACTTTATGGGCCATATTTTGTTGCTTATGATTGATTGCGTTTAGAGCGTTATCTTCGGATTACAGGTACCAAAGTTGTCTCCTTTTTAAATTTCTAGTTTAATCGTTTTAGTTTAATTAATTAGGTTAAAATAGTTTAATTTTTTTTAAGAAAAAATATATTTTTCATAAAAATCAGTTTAATTAGTTTTATATATTATTATTGTTTTAAAAAAACAGATTTAAAGGTTTAAATTTTAGTTTTCATTTAGATAAGATTATTATTAGCATAAAACTTACACCTTTTTGTGATTATTAAACTTATTAGTATATAAAGCTTCTAGCTTTATCATCTAAAAGATTAATAAGCTAAAAAGGTTAAAGCTTTACGCTTTATTTTTAAGTTTATCTTTGTGATTTCATTTATTTTGTCACTTTTGCTTGTTATTACGTGCTTGCATTTAGATTAATTTTGCATTAGGGTAATTAATATTTTTAATTATAGTTTAGTTTTGTTGCATCTTAGAGTTTAAATTTTAGAATAATTTTATTTGAACTATTTGCGCTTTTATTTTTATATATTCCTTAGCCTAAATAATTTTCACCATTTAAGTTTAATTTGACAATAGATACCAAGCAAGCTTTATTAACCAAAAACGATTAATCACATTGTTAAAGTTGAAAATCAATTGGAGTCGATTCGAGGAAAAACGATTATACTACAAAATGGTTATTAAATTGGCGTCGCTGCCGCTTCGCTCGTTACGATTGACGATTTTCGTGAGAAGATTTGGATTTTGGAATCCGTTCACTTTTGAACGTTATTTTTCTTGTTAACAAAATCAAAAACATAAAAAATCAAAAAGATAAAAATAAAAATAAATAAAAAAATCATCAAAAGCAAATTCTTTCCTAAGATTTGCACCAAAAAATTAAGTACGATTGTTAATTTTCTTATTTCGATTTCTCTTTTTTTTATTGTGAATATATTTAAAAAACTAAAAAATACAAAAAGATTTTCTTTTTACTATAGATATTACGTATAAGAACCTCAATATATAATATTTCCATAAGTATTGCTTGCAATACCTCGTATTTGGAGGCGTTCCGGTTCCTTCTACGTGTATCGATCAAACTAAAATAAAGGCAAAAATAGATAAATACGTTCGTTAAGCAAGAATTCTAAAAAGTACGAATTTTAAGGTGAATAGAAATGCGACGTGCTATAAAAGGTCGTCTAAGGGAAGCTAGGTACTTAAGTGCTTGGCGCCACCTCATTCCCCCCGTTCACTTGTAAGTATTTTGAGAAGGAAGGCTCATCAAGGGTTTTGCCACCCAAGTAGTATTACGTATATATTTTTTGTATCTTTTTGATATTGAACCTCGAGAGGGATAATCCCTTTCCTCTCAAAGTCATCGAGGTATCCTACCTCATTCCTCGTGTTTAGTTGTATGTGAATTCGCGCGCGTGCATTGAAATTATGATTTTGTGTGTGCTCAAGAAGTGTTGTTCGTACTCGATTAAATCCGAATTGATCTCCGGTTAAAAGTATGACTCAGTCGTTTTTTGTTAACAAAAAGAAGGTTTTGGTTATCTATTTCTATTTAAAAAGGTAAAAGCGAAACGTAATAAAAATAAACCAAAAACAAATAACTAATAATAAAGGAGCAAAACAAATAATAAAACGTAAATTAAAACAAAACAATTAATAAAAATAAAACTAAAAGAGGAAATTAATTTTTGATTTGAAAATAAAATTTACTTAATGAAAAAGGAGAAAATAAAACTAAGTGGCTACTTTAAAACTAAACGAGACAAAAACTAAAGCGGGTACTAAATAAAAGTCAAAACTTAAACTTTTCGAAAAAATACTAATACTCAACGAAAAATATAACTAAAAATACGTGACTTTCAAAATAGAAATCGGAAAAACTTTCAGATAAAACTAAACGATTAACGGAACACATGTTACTCTAGTGGAAACATGTTCCCATGAGGGAAACAAGATGTTAGGCGCCAAAATTGATTAAGCATGCAGACATGCATGTCATTCTATCGTAATGTTGGAATTGTAAACTATCAGAATGTTGTATCACAATATGAAAATCTATCACAATATGAAAACCTATCACAATATGAAGTATCACAATATGAAAACCTATCACAATATGAAGTATCACAATATGAAGTATCAGAATATGAAAACCTATCACAATATGAAGTATCACAATATGGAAAACCTATCACAATATGGGTGTTGACAATTGGGCAGCGTTTCATCGAAATATGCCTTATACCCGATCGCAATATACGATGCCAGGGGCTATCGCAATCCACGATCGGAATAAGTGATCGGAATGAGCTGTCACAATGTAGAAACCCTAATGATATTGTGACGGAAAGATCACAATATACGGATGGAGTAAAAATAAGCATAAACCCGAATAAGCACTTATAAAAAACTTAACCAAAACAACAATAAGAAGAACAAAATATGCTACGAATTTAAAAACTTTCAAGATACCAAATAAGCAAAAATTTTAAATTGAACTTAAAAGAAAAAGATTAAACTTTTTAAAACATTTAAAAGAGAATAAGCTAAACACTAAATAAGCTAAAACACCAATAAGCTAACCACGAATCTAAGCAAATGATAAAACTTGTGAAACTTCAACACGTGAATCAATAAACACAAAAAGTAAAGATCTTTATGTGGCGTTTAGAAAAAGAGAGTGATAAAGATGATGAACACGAAATCGTAACTAACATGAAAGATTAAAAAGATGAAGATTAAAACAAGATTAAACTTTAAAAGGTAAAGATTAGATTAAAGCAAGAAAAAAAGATAATAAAAGATGAAGTTTTCCTAGTGAGATAAAGTTAAACACTTTCTCTCTCTAAAAATTAAAACTACAAAAGAAAAAAAATGAAGACTAACTCTAAAAACTCTATTTTCTAAACTATATATAGGAGGTGGAAAATGCATGTGTTGCTTTCTTTTTTTCTCGTCTTTTAGTTTCTCGTCTTTCTCGACTTTGTCTCGGGATTAGTCGAGTGATAAAACGAACTTGTCTTCTAATTTTCTTCTTTTAGTAGACTTTGTTCTTCGACTTTGTCAAACTTTCGTCTTCAGACTTTTTCTTCGATAAATCTTCAGAATAGGCCTTCGACTTCCGTTCTTCTTGCACTTTTGATCTTTTGACTTTGTCTTTTGTCTTTTTCTTCGATAAAAGCCCGTGAAAGCTAGTGTTTTCTTCCTTTTTCATATTTTTATCCTGAAACACAATAAAAACACAAACCACGCATAATTCTGACTTTTACGACATAAAATACACGTTTTGGTCCTGTTATTATTGGAAATAAGTGGTAAAAGGATAAGTGTTTTCACACTTATTAAATCCCCTACACTTGACCATTGCAATGCCCTCATGCAATGCATTAGTTACAAAGCAAGATTTACATTTTTCATCATAATCAATCCACCTTGGCCTTTATTAAAGAGATAGAAAATTATAAAATATTTAAAGGAAGAAAACAAGTAAAAAGATCAAAAACTTACCTTAGGGTTTTGGAATGTCATGAATGATTATCACCCTCAAGTTTCACGTTCCCCATACCAAGCTTAAAAACGAGATCATTGTTATTATAAGTTAGCAAACTAACACAAATTCATGTGGCCCAATTATTCACTTAGAATCCCTTATTACTAGGTGTATCTCTTATATTTTATGATTGTCTTGAATGATCACGAGGATGCATTGTTGAGTTATTTCGATAGTTATTTAGGCGAAAAATAAAGTGGGACGATTTAATCAATAGTTAGCTAAAGGACAAAATCTTTTAAAACTGCTTCTCGGGACCTCATAAAGTTCATATCTTGGCATAACTCGCTTCACGATTTGAGACCTTTATCAGATCGATATTTGGCATTGACTTCATACTTCAAATCTTGAGAGACGTTCATGAAATAATGGTCTTCTCTTCATAATAGGAATTTCTTCACTTGAACTTTTTGAGAGATTCTTCATATTTGGACCACGACTTCTTCATTTTTCTCCAATATTTATTTGGGATTTTGATATACAACGATCCGCCTCCTTTTAGGACTTGGATCTATTTATCCTCATACCTTGTTAGGATCTTTTCGGATAGACTTCTCCATGATCTTTACGGGAGTATTTGCTATTCGTCGTGTGTCTCGATCCTTCATATTGATTTTTGATAAATGATTCTTCACATCACTTTGGATCTTTAGCAACAAAATGTAGCCCTCATGCCTTGTTAGGGCCTTTTCGGACTCGCCAATCTTCGCATCCCACTTCAATAAGATATGTCTTGGCTATGAACTCTAATTAATACCGAGCAACTTTTAAACGATCTTGTGCTAGAAGCTAAGTAACTTCTCAAATCGTACGACCTTATTTATTGCAATTAAATTTATTAACGAGCGACGGGAGAAAAAGCTTATAATCAACTCAAATAAATTAATGAAAGAATACCAAACTTATAATTGACTCTATCATCTCTCGTTCTCCACAATTTAAAATCTCAAGGAATGAGACTCGTGGATGCTTAGCCAATTAAATAAAAGTATTGGGTTTTCAAGTCATCTATAGGATCATGCAAACTCTTAGACTTTTTCAAGTTTAGAATTCGCATTTTAAAGTTCCTTTGATAAACGACTTTCTACGATCAATTATAGGAACTTGCGAAAAGTTCTTGTTCTTAACCCGTAAGAGTTAAGACTTTTGCGTTTTAAAGTCCCCTATATAAAAGCCTAGCAAAACTTGACTTAAACACGTTAAGGATACTAGCTAGAGTAGACTTAGATAAGTAAACTCGGGTTGAGTCAAAAGATTCACGACGTTTGAAATTAAAAACACTTTATTAAAATTTATTCTAGCAAAGAAAGAAAATAACTATACAAAGGTAACTACAACTAGGCCAAAATAGATTAAAAATTTTGTAAAATGTCAAAAAATCAAATTTTCCGGTTAAAATGAGGACAAATACAAGGAAAAGACCACTTAACTTCGATATAAGTCCCCCTACACTTAATATAAACATTGTCCTCAATGTTTAAGCATGTGGGGAGTAAACTCCCCTACACTTAGGACATTGTGCACTTTGTTTAAGTCTTTCTAAGAAAGAGACAACTAAGGTGATTCCTATTTTGATATTGTAGAATATAAAATAGTGAATCAAAAGAGTTTAGGATAGAATCGGGAAGACGGGAACATGGAATCACAGGTCGTCAAAAGTCATCACGAATGGATCGTTGAAAGCTCGAATCCCTGCATATGATTAGAAAGAAAACAACAAACACATACTAGGGTCTCCCCCTACACTTATTAGAAAAATGGAATAAAAGGATAGAGAGATAATAGGGTTGCCTCTTGAGAAGCACTTGCTTTTGTTAACCAAGTCACGAGCCTGACTCGTCCCCAAATTAAATGGTCCATGGGGAGGCCTCGAATGTAATATCGAGATCAAAGACCTTGTCCTCGTTCTCGGAGGACATTAATGAAGGAGAGGCCGGAGGAGAAGTCTTAAAGGTAGAAAAGTCCTTTCAACATACAAAAAGTATGTGAGGTCGTGATCCACGGGAGGTGGGGTGGGTAAAGGAAGCACATTGTCATCCCCCAAAGACAATGGATGTTGACCAAGCGGCAAAGCCGTAAAGTTATCACTCATAAAATAGTCAATGTCACCTTCCGGGTCAAAGCACTCATCCTCCGTAGTGGTGTCTAAAGGAGTGGATGAAAGGTGCTCGGGAGGGGGACTTGGGACAATATCTTCATGCAGTAAATTATCAAAAATAATATCCCCCTCCGTATCATCATCATCATCAATGCCCGGAGGTATTGAGAGAATGTCGATTTCCTCTATAGATGTATCATTATTCTCAACTGAGGTAATAGACGGAGGCAAAGACTCAGAAATAGGAGCAGAATTCAACGCTTCAATTTTAGCAATAAGAAGATGAACTTTCAGTAATTTGTCGCGAAGAATAATGTCTTCCACCACATCTACAAGACCAAGTTCAGTGGTGAACTTCTCGTATGTCGGAGAGAATAAATCAACATCGCCTTCATCGCCCGGAGGAGAAGGAGAAATTTCAAAAGTGAAATTCTCATAGCATGGAGAAAATCATCATTAAGAGCGACCTCGTCCGTAGGCTCCACAAAATTCGGCGCATCACAAACCTCATCAAAGAATTTATCAAGACCAAAATCACTAATCTTACTCGATGTATCACTATCCTTAGACGCATTAGGGATATCAAGAGTAGGAGTAGTAATCTCAGATGATGGGTTGAGATCACAGATATCATCCTCGTCATCATCATAATAGTAGTATGGACGCACAAGAGGAGGAGTATAATCACTAAGATTAGATACTTGCTCTTGTTGCTATCGCTTTTCCTCCTCCCATTCTTCTTTTAGTTGAACCATGGCTTCTTGAAGTTGCAAAATAAGGGCGTGTGTTTCGTCATTCGGATTCAAAGAAGGTTGATGATCGATGGTGTATTGTGGGGGATCAAAATTATGAAAACCGTAATTATAGCACGGATATGGTCCGTCATAAATCAGCGGTTGAAAGGAATTAGAACACGGATTTGGCTCATAATAATTCATCGGCTAACAATAAAAGGTTTCGTGAGGGCCCCCACAATTGTTGCAACACGGGTATTGAGAGAAACCCGGTGCATTTTGTGGATATGGATCGTCATATATGGGAGAGGGTGAAATAATGTCATTAGAAGGGAAGAATGAATTGAAGTATGAATTGATCGAATTACACGATAGACAGCGGCCAAATTCGTAATTAGGGATATCCATTCCATACCGTTCTCATGAACACCATTGACAGGATTGACTACTAGAAGATGGTCTTCCGCACCCTACACAATCAACAAGCGAGTCCATTAAACACAACAGATAAGTAAGAGGAATATTTTTGGTGCAAAACTTTTGAAAAGAAATGCTTTTTATGATTTTTTAAATGTTTTTGGATTTTTTTTTAATTTTTTTTTTGAAATTTTTTTTTTATGGATTTTGAAAATTTTTGAGCAAGATAAATAATGTTCACGAGTGAACGGATCCCAAATCGAACGAGTCTCTCACAAAAAACCATTAATCTTCGCGAAAAGAGCCGGAGCAGCGCCATTTGAAATTATGATTTTGTATGTGCTCTAGAAGTGTTGTTCGTACTCGATTCAATCCGAATTGATCTCCGGTTAAAAGTGTGACTCAATCGTTTTTGGTAACAAAAAGAAGGTTTTGGTTATCTATTTCTATTTAAAAGGTAAAAGTGAAACGTAATAAAAATAAACCAAAAACAAATAACTAATAATAAAGGAGCAAAACAAATAATAAAACGTAAATTAAAACAAAACAATTAATAAAAATAAAACTAAAAGAGGAAATTAACTTTCGATTTGAAAATAAAATTTACTTAATGAAAAAGGAGAAAATAAAACTAAGTGGCTATTTTAAAACTAAACGAGACAAAACTAAAGCGGGTACTAAATAAAAGTCAAAACTTAAATTTTTCGAAAAAATACTAATACTAAAATTCGACAAAAAATATAACTAAAAATACGTGACTTTCAAAATAGAAATCGGAAAAACTTTCAGATAAAACTAAACGATTAACGGAACACATGTTACTCTAGTGGAAACATGTTCCCATGAGGGAAACAAGATTTTAGGCGCCAAAATGGATTAAGCATGCAGGCATGCTTGTCATTCTATCGTAATGTTGTAATTGTAAACTATCAGAATGTTGTATCACAATATGAAAACCTATCACAATATGAAAACCTATCACAATATGAAGTATCACAATATGAAAACCTATCACAATATGAAGTATCACAATATGAAGTATCACAATATGAAAACCTATCACAATATGAAGTATCACAATATGAAGTATCACAATATGAAAACCTATCACAGTATGAAGCATCACAATACGGAAAACCTATCACAATATGGCTGTTGAAAATTGGGCAGCGTTTCGTCGCAATATGCCTTATACCCGATCGCAATGTATGACGCCAGGGGCTATCGCAATCCACGATCGGAATAAGTGATCGGAATGAGCTGTCACAATAAGCTGTCACAATGTAGAAACCCTAATGATATTGTGATGGAAAGATCACAATATACGGGTAGAGTAGAAATAAGCATAAACCCGAATAAGCACTTATCAAAAACTTAACCAAAACAACAATAAGAAGAAAAAAATAAGCTACGAATTTAAAAACTTTCAAGATACCAAATAAGCAAAAATTTTAAATTGAACTTAAAAGAAAAAGATTAAAATTTTGAAAACACTTAAAAGAGAATAAGCTAAACACTAAATAAGCTAAAAACACCAATAAGCTAACCACGAATCTAAGCAAATGATAAAACTTGTGAAACTTCAACACGTGAATCAATAAACACAAAAAGTAAAGATCTTTATGTGGCGTTTAGAAAAAGAGAGTGAAAATATGATGAACACGAAATTGTAACTAACAAGAAAGATTAAAAAGATGAAGATTAAAACAAGATTAAACTTTAAAAGGTAAAGATTAGATTAAAGGAAGAAAGAAAGATAATAAAAGATGAAGTTTTCCTAGTGAGAGAAAGTTAAACACTTTCTCTCTCTAAAAATTAAAACTACGAAAGAAAAAAAAATGAAGACTAACTCTAAAAACTCTATTTTCTAAACTATATATAGGAGGTGGAAAATGCATGTGTTGCTTTCTTTTTTTCTCGTCTTTCTTGACTTTTTCTCGGGATTAGTCGAGTGATAAAACGAACTCGTCTTCTAATTTTCTTGTATTAGTAGACTTGGTTCTTCGACTTTGTCAAACTTTAGTCTTCAGACTTTTTATTTGATAAATCTTCAGAATAGGCCTTCGACTTCCGTTCTTCTTGCACTTTTGATCTTTTGACCTTGTCTTTTGTCTTTTTCTTCGATAAAAGCCCATGAAAGCCAGCGTTTTCTTCCTTTTTCATATTTTTATCCTAAACCACAATAAAAACACAAACCACGCATAATTCCGACTTTTACAACATAAAATACACGTTTTGGTCCTGTTATTATTGGAAAAAGTGGTAAAAGGTTTCACACTTATTATGCATACATACCGAGTGGTGTACCAAATACTTCTAATTCTTCCAAAAAGAAGAAGAAAAACAAAAAGACCGTCAATCAAGCCGATCCCGAGAATCGAGCTTTGAACAATACGATGGCAACGGATAATCGCCCGATGATTGAGATCTTGCAATCCCACGTGGAGGTCAATGATGACGCGATTGTGGTGCCCGAGATTGAAGCAAATAATTTTGAAATTAAAACGGGTTTTATTCAAATGGTTTCCGCTACACCATTTTTGGGTCGTTCCCAAGATGGCCCTCACGATCATATTAAGAGATTCATACATTTGACAAATATGGTGAAATACAATGGGGTGACTCAAGAGGCAATACGTTTGTTGCTCTTTCCTTTTTCCCTCTAGGGACAAGCCTGGATTTGGCTTGATAAGGAACCACCCCAAAGTATCACCACATGGGTGGATTTAGAGACCAAGTTCATTAACTACTTTTTCCCACCATCACGGACCACCGCTTTAAGGAATGACATCATTACCTTTGAACAAAAATATGGGGAAACGTTTAGTGAGTCTTGGGAACGTTTTAAGGAGATTTTAAGAAAATGTCCACAACATGGTTTCACAAAAGTACATCAAATAAATACGTTTTACAATGGTTTAACTCTAAATGATCAAGACACACTCAATAGTGCCGCGGGGGGGGGGGGGGGGTAATATTCTTGTGAAATCCATGAACGAGGCTTGGGCAATAATTGAAAACAAGGCAAAAGTACAAACTAAGAGTGTAAGGGCTACAATGGCTAGTGCTAGTGATAATGAGGCGAATAATCAAATTAAGGCGCTTACTTCAATTGTGACAAAACTTGTTTTAAGAGATAACCCTCCCACTATGTTGATCCCAAACTTAGATCGATTTAGCTTTATGTATACGAGATTAGATCAAGTAATACACTTAGAGAAACCTTTGTATATGCTTATGAATCTAAGTGTTATGCGGAATTTAACACTTAAACAAGAACATACAATGATATAAACAAACTTTCACTTTGATTAATGATATCAAACTTGCTTACAATGAAAGTAGTTTACGAATGAAAACTTATATAAAACATAAACCTAAAGGTCTTCTTTTATAGACATAAGAAGCCTTGTACAATAATCTACGTATCAGCTATTCTAGGTAAAGATAAATATAGAAAATACATTGTTGTTCTTATCTTTACTAGAAGTAATATACAATACAATAAACGCGTAGAGTATATCTTTCCATCAGTGCTTGTCTTCAGTGTGTCAACGCTTGACTTTATCTTGTCAACGCTTGAGCTGTCAGCGCTTGTTTTGTTCTTGTCAACGCTTGTTTTACTCTTGTCAGCGCTCAAGTGATCTGGCCTTAATTTATTCCCAACAATCCTCCCCTAAACTTGATATCCACTCTTATGATCAAGTTTCTGAATAAGCATTAAGGACTAGGAGGAATCTTACAAACCTTCTCATATTGGTAATGAATAAATCTGATCAAATCTTTTGCCACGTCACATGAATAATCTATTTCCAGCTGAGTGTCCTTCATCTTCTCCAAAATAGCCTTGGATATGAAATACTGACCATCCACAAGTAGATACTCAGCAAACTTTATAGAACTCAAATGGTAAACACCAGCAGCTGAATATAATCTCCATTGAAGACCACTGAGGTCATCTTCAAGATCCTTCCAAATAGCAGGATCCTCATCTTTTGGTCCATACATTCTTTTGAATGTGGACCACAGTTTTATTCCATTAGCTGAAGTTGGTGCTTCAGCCTCATACTTGGTCTCCAGCAACCTCCATAGGTCCACCAAGTCTTCTCTATCACAACTTGTAAACAAAGATATGAGAGTGGTAAAAGTGTGTACCTCTTTACCATATCTGCCAATCTTCCAAAACCCACATTCATTTTCTTTATAGCTCACAATTGGGTTTTTGGAATCTAATGTTAACACTTGCACCATATTTGAAGCTTCTAATGGTGAGAGCTTGAGGCTCTTTCTTATAACAACTTCACTTGGATATAGTGGATCCATATCTTTGGGAAACTCAAGAGAAACTCCCTTTTTCACTGGTCTGGGAATAAACATAGCTTTCTTGAGTTCTATTTCTTCTGCAAGTTCTTCTTTCCTTTCATCAGAAAGAAGTCTGAGAGTGTTTGCTTCCTACACTCTCACCCAAATGGGATAATCCTTGCATTCCAACTCATCAAATGTCAATGCCTTCAACTTCTGATAAGTCCATCCTACTCCATGACATCTGAGCAACATGCAGTATAGCTCCCTTCTATCCCTTTTCAATTCTGAGAGAATATTACTTGCCTTGTGTTTCAAAATTACCTGGCAATCTTTCTGAACTCTGAGGAGAATCTCCAAACCCCATATTTGATCTGAAGTGGTCAAGTGTGGATTCTCCATACATCTTTCTTCCCAAGAATTTTACATTTGAACCACCTCTGGCATGTCAAAGTCAACCTGCAATTTCAATTCTCTCAATTTCTCCTTGGCCAACTCTTCTCCATACTCAAGTCTTTCTGGTTCTATAATCATCACACTTGAGTCTGAGCTAGCTCCATCACTTCCTTCTTCTGAAGTCACAACAAATGGTGACTCTTTCACCTCCCTTTTATCCTGTTCCATGATTTGTGCAGCTAATCTTCTATCAAACTCAACTTGAGCTGCATCCTTTGGAACAATCTCTTCTACCATAATACCCTTACCCTTATCTAATGGTGCAATTGTTGGTAAGGTAGATGGTGATACCTGTGTAGAAACCTCCTTGATGATAGATGATGACTGGGATACATCACCCTCATGTGCAGGTCTGTGAACGCCCAATTTTGTTCTATCAGCGCTCAAAATATTTCTGTCAGCGTCTAAATTCTCCTTGTCAACGCCCAAATATCCTGCCTCAGCGCCTTTTGTAACCTCTTCCAACATGGCTGTAAATGATAAATTCAAGTTGGTAGGAGAAACTAAGGACGTATCAAAACCTGTTTGTTTCTTCAAAGTTGTAAGGGCCTCAGCAACATCCAAAGATTGACCATCATGGCTGCCCTTATCACTCAGATTTATTGGATCTTCCTCCCCTTTGGAAGATTCCTCCATACCCCTCCTTGCACTAGCACTCTCCAAAACAACAATCCTCTCCCTCAATTGCTTGAGTTCAAGGCCTTGTGAGCTGACAACTTGTACTAAATCTGCATTTTGCTTTTGCAAGCTCATGCAGACTGCCGTCAATTCCATAAGAGTCATTGGTTCCAGTCTGCCCTCTTCTAAAATGGGGATTTGACCTCCCAAGTCAGATTCATTGGGCATGGATGAGGACTTAATGATGGTGGGACTGCCTTGGCCAGCTTCTAAGCCAGAACCAATAGTCCCAGCCTCATCCAGGTCACCAGCCACACTTGTGGTGGTGGTTCTCTCTGCTACATGGCTAGGACCACCAGAGGAGAACACTCCAGTAGTCCTTTGGCGTTTCATCAACCTATATTCAGGGGGTGTGGAAGATGGTGTGGAAGAATGGGTGGATGTGGGTTGGTTAAGGGCTGTTTGGGTTTGTGAAGGTTGTGTGTCAACGTTGGAAATAGGCACATCAACGCCAACATTTAATGTGTTAGCGTTAAAGGGATCTTGGTCAATTTGCATATGTTTAGGTGAAGGTATGGGTTCAGGTATTGGTTCAAGTTGTGGTTGGGGGTCTGGTTGGGGTTGTGCTGCTGCAATAACAGCAAGCATAGCTTGGGTTAAGGGTAGGTCACGATGGGGTGGTGAGTTCATCTTCATAAAAATAGCTTTCTTTTGCTCAGGGATCTTATAAAAATCATTATGATCCCTTGTGCAATATCCTTGAACATCAAAAACCATTTGTAAAAATCGGGGATAAGCTAAAGTCATTTTGTTCCCCTTATTTTTACACATGCCCTCAAAAATCATATTAGAATAATTAAATTTTTGCCCTGTTGCAATGCACACAATAGCACTTGCAATAGATCTATTGATCTCATTGTGTGCAGTGCATTTGGGACTCAAACATTGAAGGAGGACATGTATGAGGTACTTCCAGGCTGGGGGAAATTCCTGTTTATGATACTTGTTTAGAGTACCTTCATCAGGAAAAGGATATCCCAAAGCCCTTAGCCCTTGTTCTATTTCATTGATGGGAAGGGTGGCTATACCATCAGCATCATCAAGATGCAAGGCTTGGCGTACCAAAGCCTCAGTAACCACCCAAGGTCCCCATGAACAATAGGAGTCAATGTAGTCACTCTATTAACTGTTGAGGAACTAACAGTGTTCCAAAACTGTTTAATATGTGTGACTGGAATGAGTGGTGCATGAGAAAGAGCATCCCTAAAGGGGGATGCGTTCAAATACGCCACCATTTGTGTGTATTGGGGAAACAGAGTATCATCAGCTTCAAGATACGCGATCATGTTATGTTGACTTCTGAACCCCAATTCCAAATCTGATGGTCTAAACTTTGGTGCCATTGATGAAAGCTGTTAAAAATATTTGATAAAGATGAAGTTGATAAGAGAAAATTGTGTTAGACAAGAATTATAGATACCCTGTTTAAAAATAGGAGCCAAATTTATAGGAGAAGAAAATGCATGTGATTGGCCCAAAAATAGGCAAGTATTTTCAAAAACACAATCATGAAAATATTGAAAAAGTATAAGTTTATCTCATGCATTAAATGAGAGGTAACAACTCCCAAAATTACGGCCTAAAAATATGTCAAAAATTAACAACTGGGTAGGCCCCATTGAGTGTCAACGGTAAAAAATAACCTATCAACGCCCAACGGCTATAATCTTGTCAACGTTTGCCTATAGCCATGTCAGCGTCTAATTTGGTCACAACAACGCTTGGAAAATTCTTGTCAGCGTCCAAAAATAAAAATGTTTAAAAATGAAAAATGACCTTAACAAAGTAATTTATCCTAGAGAAGATAACCAAAAAGCTGATAATTATTATAGGGCGGCAAGCACTGTCCAGTTATGCACACTTGCTTAAGCAAGATAGACATAACAGTCCTCTAGTGTCCCTTCCTAACCAAAACTCTTAACAACCAAGTTACCTTATAAAATTCCTTGTTACTCCCAGGTAAATCCCATAAAAAAATTATTCCCAAGTCTCCCAACAGACCACAACCAATTCTAGGCCAAAAATGTCTTGGCAGCATGCATAGTATATCAACTTTGCATGCTATAGTGCCTCATGATTTAGTAAAACTAACTCATACTCACCTGTAGACACAATCTAGAATTGTGATAAGAGTATCATATGGATACCCAAACATCCTAAAGGTTCCTAAAACCTCCCCTTAAACTATGATACAAAAGTTGCTAAAAACATTGCATGAACATAAAAATTTATGTCAAGATAGGAATTGAAAATTCCAACCATCATCCATAAATAAAAACTTGTCCAAATGCTTCTCCATTGATCCATAAGCAACTCTGTATCCAATGGTATACTGCTAACACCATCTGCACATTTAGATTGAAAACCACAAAACTAACATTGTTGCTGACAACGCCCCGACAACACATGTCAGCGTTGAGGGAAGCTTTGTTAGCGTTAGACATTTATATTGCTGACAACGTTACAAAAACACTTATCAGCGTTCAAGCAACCTTTGTCAATGTTAGAAAAATATAGTAGAAAATCTAAATCATCAATAAGACCAATAACAATGCATCATCCTGTACATACTTTTACAAAAAGACTCCAAAACACATATTATGTGAGATTGACCATTCCAATACTTGTTACCAAGTATTGAAACCTCCCAGCATCAAAAGGTTTAGTTAGTAAATCTGACACATTTTCCTCAGTGTCAACCCTATCTGGTTGTATTAAACCTTTTTCAAAGCAATCTCTTATAAAATGGTGTCTATTTTCTATGTGTTTAGTTTTAGAATGATGTACAGGATTCTTAATGATGCATAAAGTGCTGTTATTGTCAACAAATATCTTGGTATGCATGAAATTATACCCATAGTCCAACAGCTGGTTCTGAATCCATAAAACTTGTCCACAACAAGCAACTGCAGCAACATACTCAGCTTCAGTTGTAGAATTAGCCACCATTGTTTGTTTCTTGCATTGCTAAGATATCAACCTGCTCCCAAGAAATTGACATCCACCAGTTGTGGATTTCTTATCAAATTTATCACCTCCATAATCACTATCTGAATATGCAAACAGCTCCAATGGTGAATCCTTTGGGTACCACAAACCAACACTAGGATAGCATCTTAGGTACCTAAAGATCCTCTTCACAGCATAAAGGTGACATTCTTTGGGAGTCACTTGATGGCGTGCACAAGCACACACAGCAAACATGATGTCAGGTCTGGAGGCAGTAAGATACATCAAGGATCCAATCATGGATCTATAGTGCCTGACATCAACATCTTTCCCATCTCCAATCTTTCCCCAAGGGTGTTCTCTATCCATAGGAGTAGTAGCCCTCTTTTCATGTGGAGAAAAGCCAAACTTCTTCAACATCTCAGCCACATATTTATCCTGGGAGATGAAGATACCATCTTCTTTCTGCTGAACTTGTAAACCAAGAAAGAAGTTCATCTCCCCCATAGCACTCATCTTGAATTTGTCTGTCATAAGCTTGGAGAAATCCTCACTCATCTTTGGATCAGTAGACCCAAAAATGATATCATCAACATAGACCTAGACAAGCAACACATCCTTGCCTTTCTTCTTTGTAAATAGTGTCTGATCTATGGTGCCCCTCTTGAATCCATTGTCCACCAAATAGGTAGACAAAGTACCATACCATGCTCTAGGGGCTTGATGAAGGCCATACATAGCCTTTTTGACTCTATACACTTTATCTGGATGCTCTGGATCCTCAAAACCAGGAGGCTGCATTACATATACTTCCTCAACAATAGTTCCATAGAGGAAGGCACTCTTGACATCCATTTGATAGACAGTGAAGCCCATGCAGGATGCATAGGCTAGAAAAATCCTTATAGCTTCAATCCTTGCAACTGGTGCAAAGACCTCCTCATAGTCTATCCCCTCCTCTTGTGTATATCCCTGAGCCACTAACCTTGCCTTGTTTCTGACCACAATGCCTCTTTCATCTCTCTTGTTCCTTAGAACCCATCTTGTCCCTATAGGTCTGACATATCTGGGACAATCAACCAGCTCCCAAACATCCTGAATTGCAAATTGGTGAAGCTCATCCTGCATTGCTTCCACCCAACTTGGTTCTTTGAGAGCATCAAATATTTTCTTGGGTTCCTGTTGTGACAGAAAACAGGCAAACAAACATGCTTGTACAAGAGGGGTATCAACCTTCTTGTGTATATTGGCAATAAACCCACCAAGACCTTGATGAGATCTTCTAGTCTGAACTAGAGTATTAACATGACCAATGATTTGAGAAGGAGGATGATTCTTCATGACTGAAGTAAGTACTCCTCCCTCAAAAATTCTGGTATCTTCAACTTCATTCTCCATGTTGCCAATATCTTCTTCATCAGACTCTCTTATATCAACATAAGGATGACCTTCTTCATATGAATTGGAAGGTTCACCTTGTTCAAAAGTGGAAGAGAAAAGATGTGCAAACGTGTTGTCAACGCCTGAATCTTGATTGTCAGCGCTTGGGCTAACAACGCTTGAACTGTTGTTGTCAACGTTTGAACCATCAACGTCTGAATTGGTCTTGTCAGCGCTAGATTTGCCTTTGTCAGCGCCTGAAGGACCATGCATGTTTGTATCTGGTGGTACTTGGAAACCACCATTATCTTTACCAGCAGCAGCAGCAAACGCATCTGTCCAAATGGGAATTGTGACATATTCTTGTATAGGAGATGCCTTTTCTGCTTGTGATCCAACCTTTTCATGAACCTGTGTACCTGAAACATCAACAACTTGTTCCTCCACAACATTTGAAGCTACCTTCGCAATGTCTGGATTAGTGACAGGCATATAATTTAAAGTTCTAGATAAGGGTTCCAAGTCAAACAACCAATTAGGACCACTTTCAGGATCACTAGGTTTATTCTCTAAAAACCTAACATGTACTCTTTCAAGTATACGTTTTTCCTCTTTAAGATAAACCCTATATCCCTTGCTCTGCACTGAATACCCCATGAAGTAGCCTTCATCACCTTTTGCACTAAATTTACCTAAGGCATCACTATTGTCCAAAACTACTACATGACAACCAAAAGGTCTGAGAAAACCAATATTAGGTTTTCTTCCCCAAAGCAACTCATAAGGTGTTTTATTCTGAATTTTGTTAACCAATGCTCTATTTTGAACATAACAAGCTGTATTAACAGCCTCAGCCCAAAAGGCTATAGGAAAATGAGCATCAGCCAACATTATTCTGGCTGCTTCAATTAGGGTTCTATTTTTCCTCTCAGCAACCCCATTTTGTTGTAGGGTTCTAGCAATACTAAATTTCCTAGTAATTCCTTTCCTGGCACAGAAATCATCTAGCTTCTTATTCCTAAATTCACCACCATTATCACTCCTAAGCATTTTAACGTCATTGCCAGACCTCTTTTCAATCTGAGTGATAAAATCAATTAGAATATCAGCTGTGTCACTCTTCATAGCTAGAAAGAATGTCCAAGTAAACCTAGAGAAGTCATCTGTGATAACAAAGAAATATGACTTACCATTCAAACTTTCTATATTGGTTGGACCAAAGAGGTCCATGTGTAGCATATGAAGAGGTCTAGAACTAGTATGCACCTGTTTGGACTTGAATGAGACCTTGTGCTGCTTGCCTTTAAGACATGCAACACAAGAGTGGTCATTGTGGAAGGCCTTCTCAGGCAAACCATCAACCAAACCAAGTCTCACAAGTCTATTTATATTTTTAAAATTTATGTGTCCTAGTCTCCTGTGCCACAAATTACTTTCATCTACTGAGGCTTTAGCATAAAAACAAGACATATTATTGTTCATTTTAATCCCATTCAAATTCACATTGTATATGTCTTTATGCCTAGGTGTTCTATACTCAATATATTTCTCATTAGGAATCTTAAAATCCTTTCTTAACACCAAACACTCAGTATCAGTAAACAGAACTTTATTTTTGTTATCACAAACTTGTGATACACTAAAAAGGTTGTAATCAAGTTCTTTTACCAGAAAGACGTTCTCAAAACGCAAATTCTTGGTGAGAACGGTTCCTTTGCCTGTGATAGTACCATATCCGCCTCCAAAGTATACCTTATCACCATCCTTAATGGGAGTGAAGTTGGTCAAATAGTCTTCCTTCCCTGTCATGTGCCTTGAGCATCCACTATCCCAATATCCATAATCATTGACCTGTCTTTGAATGCCCTGTACATAAAGAAAACAAATTAGTTTTCTTTGGGAACCCAAGTCTTAAAAGACTTGGATTCATCTGGTTGTTCAATAAGAACAGACTTAGTTCTCACAACAACCCCATTCTCATCCTTCTTAGGATGAAATACCCAATTAACCCCAATAAATTTTGTAATGACCTTTGAAATGTAATTAAATCTGTTGCAGGTCACTGAAATCCCATTATCATTAGGGTTTTGATCTTTCTTGGGTTTCCATGTTAAGCTTGAATAAGCTTTAGACCTCTTACCCTGTGGTTGCAAATATTTAGGTCTGGTCACGTTTCTGTCAGCGTTGGAATTGGTCTTGTCAACGCTGAAATTACCCTTGTCAGCGTTGAACCTAGGGTTTGCTACAGAAACCCATTGCCTATTAGACCAGGTGTTTGTCTTTTGAAATGGTCTTTGTCCATGAGTGTTAGACCCTCTAGTAAAGAATGGGGCAGGTCTAATCACTTGTGGACTTTGCTGTACGCAAGGTTTGGGTCTGACAACGTTTGACTTCCTAACAACGTTGACTTTGTTCCTGTCAGCGCTAAAATTGTTCCTGTCAGCGCTGGCTTTGGGAGCGTTGACACACTTGTATGCCAAGTGTGAAAAGCTACCACAAGTGTAACAAGCTTTTCTAGACACAACCTTAGGTCTAGAAGAGAAGAAGCCTGCTCCATTATTGCTAACTTGGCTCTTGGGTGACCTAGTATTCCTATACATCTCTGCATATTTAATGCTAGGTTTTCTATCAGTGTTTGAGCCTAGGTCAATAACTTTACCAATGACTGGGTTTGTAACCTTAATGGGAGTTGACTCATTGGGACTATCACATAGCAATCCACCCTTAACAAACAAAGTAGGGTTAGCTTTCTTCCATTCATTCAGGTCAGTCAACTTTTGTTGGTACTCTTCAACTGGAGTGACAACTCTTGGTGGAGGAATGAATTCCTCCTCTTGGAATTCTGGCAAACCAGTCCAAGATAGGTCCTTTTATTGGACACCATAGAAGTCACCAGGTGGTGGTGGAACTAAAGAGTAATCATTCATCCCAATCCCAGTCATGTCCTTAGGATCCCTTTGTTTACCCACACAGTCTCCTAGGGTTTGAGTGGCTCTATCAAATCTTTGAATTTTAAGGCCAACATTGTCTTTATTCTTAATGGCCTCATCTAATTTAGCCTGTAACTCACCATTAACCCTTTCCATGATGTTTCTAATATCCATACTAGCTTCTAACTCATGTTTTAAGATATTCATTTTATCTTTTAAGTCAAATTCCATTTTCTTGTATTCAAAAACGGTTTTCTCAGTTTGAATGAGAGCTACTTGGTAATTAGACAGTTTGCACTTTTCAGTACTCACATCACTCATTAATCTTAACACTTCTTTGTTAAGTTTCTCAGTGTTTAACCTACAACCTTTACTACAAAAAGCATCATTGTATACCTCATTATCATATGAAGAGGAGGAGTGTACCATGAGAGCATATTCAACATGCTCTTCTTCTTCAGCCTCAGCAACCAAAGCTTTATCCTCTTCAACATTCTTAGCCAGAAAGCTCCAATCCCATCCCATACCATCAATTCCTTGAACTGCAACCATGGCTTTGGAATCCTGAGCTTTAACAACTTGACTTGAGGGTTTACCAGCATCAGATCTTCTAGGAGATCTGCATTCCTTCATAAAGTGCCCCATACGATGACAGTTGTAGCATTCAACTTTGGATTTATCAAATCCAGCTGTGTCTTTTGCATTGAAGGTCATCTTCTTCTTAAACCTTCTGTTCCACCTATTTGCTCTTATACTAGCAAGAGCCATGTTCCACTTGATGTCCATCTCTTCCAAGTGCTCATCACTTATCTGCTCAAGGTCCTCATATGTAATCACTGAACCATTGGGTAAAGAAGCAATATAAGCACATACAGTATCCAAATCTAAACTAGCAGGTTTAACTCTTGGGGAGTCACTCTTGAATGTGTCAGCGTCTGAATAGGAAACGTTGACAGGACTTGTTCCAGCGCTGACATATGATGATCCAGTAACTGGATGCATGTAAGAGTCCTTCTGATTGAATTGACCTTCACTATGAGAGAAGAAGGCTATGTTACTGGTGGTAGACTTGCTTCCATGCTCTAAAAGAGTTTCATCTTCTAACAGCCTTAGTTTGTTGTAGATGTCATCAAACGAGGAACTTTTGTAGGTATTAATGGCAAGAATTGATCTTGCCTCAATCTTCCATGCCTCACCAAGACTTTTAAGAAAGGTAGCATTAATGTCGACATCACCAAGTTGTGTCCCCATGAAGGACAACTTGCTTGTAATGTCAAGCAATCTGCTTCTCACACTACTCAGTTTCTCATTGGGTTGAGCTTTGAAGACAGCATAATCATGCATGAGTTGCTTTTTCTTCTCTTCCTTAGTGTCTGCATTGCCACCATATGCAACTTCAAGAGCTTCCCAAAGGTTTTTAGCAGATTCATAGCCTCTATATTTATGCTGGTTCTCTTGTCCCAAAGAGACTTTCAGAATATTTAGGGCTTTCATGTCGACCCTTTTCTTTGCTATGTCTTCAGCAGCCACAACTCTACCGTCTCCGGGTTTTTCTTTCTTGTCCTCTTTAGAACATCCAGCAACAGCTGATCTTTGAGCAATAACATTAGCAATCTTTTGGGCTTTATCGAATGTGTTTCCATATTCAATAACCTCCCAAAGTGTGTAGTCATAGATTCCCAGATATTGCTCAAAGTTGAATTTCCACAAATCAAAGTTGGTTGCATCAAGCATGGGAATCTTGATGTTTGGTAAAGATGAGGAGGAGGAGGTTATTGCTTCAGACATGATGTTGTTAGGGTTTTTGAGAAAATTAGGGTTTTGGTGATTTTTAGGGTTCTTGTGTTCTTTAAGATCCAAAGTTCCTCAACAAGCTCTGATACCACTTGTTGATCCCAAACTTAGATCGATTTAGCTTTATGTATACGAGATTAGATCAAGTAATACACTTAGAGAAACCTTTGTATATGCTTATGAATCTAAGTGTTATGCGGAATTTAACACTTAAACAAGAACACACAATGATATAAACAAACTTTCACTTTGATTAATGATATCAAACTTGCTTACAATGAAAGTAGTTTACGAATGAAAACTTATATAAAACATAAACCTAAAGGTCTTCTTTTATAGACATAAGAAGCCTTGTACAATAATCTATGTATCAGCTATTCTAGGTAAAGATAAATATAGAAAATACATTGTTGTTCTTATCTTTACTAGAAGTAATCTAGAATACAATAAACGCGTAGAGTATATCTTTCCATCAGTGCTTGTCTTCAATGTGTCAACGCTTGACTTTATCTTGTCAACGCTTGAGCTGTCAGCGCTTGTTTTGTTCTTGTCAACGCTTGTTTTACTCTTGTCAGCGCTCAAGTGATCTGGCCTTAATTTATTCCCAACACACTACACATGTACATGTTATAAATGAGACTTGTGAAACGTGTGAGACTTGTGGTGGACCACATCCGTACTATAATTGTGACAAGGTTTACAATCAACAACAAGAAGTTTATGCTTAAAATACCAATGAAAATGAAAGGGTTCATTTAAAATCGAATGTTGATGTTAACCATTTGTCTTATAAGTCTAATAACTATTTGGCTCCCTCGGGCTTTGTAGCTCCACAAATACCACCCCCACCCACCCAAAATACCCAATACCAAAATAGGAACCACGGTCCTCAAAGGGGTAATTTTCAAGGAAATTCAAATGCAAGGGGTTTTAATCAAAATCAAGGGAATTTTCAAGGGCAAAACCAAGGGTTTAATAATCAAAATCAAGGCTTTAATAACCAAGGTTTTCAAAACCAAGGTTTTAATCAAGGTTTTCAAAATTATAATCAATATCAAAACCAAGGTTTTCCTAATCAAGGGTTTAACAATCAAGGGTACAATATGCCTAATCCCCAAATGGACTTGGTTCTCCAAAAACTAAGTGAGCAAGACCGTAAGCTTAAGGAAATTCAGGAGTCCACGGATAGGAAATTCATGCAAATGTTGCACACCCTTCGACCCCAAGGTGCCCTCCCTTCTAACACCGAGACCAATCCTAGGGCTAACGTTAATGCCACCACTACTAGGAGCGGTAAGACCACCGAAGAACCTTCTTATTCCCCACCCAAACAAGGACCCGAGATTCCTTCTACTTCTACCCACCCACTTTCACCTTCTACTTGTGAGATACCTCCCATAAAGACTTCGTCTACACCTTATGTTCACCCTTCCCCTTAATCTTATACCACACCTTCGGTTCCCAAACCAATTCCTTCACCTTTCATTTCTATCCCTCCTCCACCCAAGGATGTGAGTGAGAAATCCATTCCAAAGCCTTCATCTCAACCCAATATACATTATCCCTCAAGGTTGAGGAAAGAGAAATTGAAGAATAAGGATGATATTCAAGTTTCGAACTTCCTAAAAATGTTCAAACAATTGAATTTTAATATCACCTTTGTCGAGGCTCTCGCTCACATGCCTAAGTATGCTAAGATGTTTAAGGACCTTTTAAGTGATAAGGAAAAGTTGCTTGATATTTCCAATACCCAATTGAATGAGAATTGTTCCTCGGTTCTTTTGAGAAAATTACCGGTTAAGCCAGGAGATCGAGGTCGATTCCTTATTCCTTGCAATTTTCCAGGTGTAGAGAATTGTATGGCTTTGGCGGATCTCGGAGCGAATATCAATCTTATGCCATTGTCCGTGTGGAAACAATTATCTCTACCCAAGCTAGTCCCCACTCGTATGCCTTTAGAATTAGCTAACCGTTCGGTTGCTTATCCGGTGGGGATAGCCGAGGATGTTTTCGTTGGAGTCGACAAATTTACTTTCCCTGCCGATTTCATTGTAGTCGACTTTGAGATGGATCCCCGTGTTCCCTTAATTATGGGACGACCCTTCTTGAGGACTTGGTGTACATTGATTGATGTAGCCGCGGGTGAGCTTATCATGAGGGTAGGGGATGACAAAATCGTCTTTAACATGGGTAAACTTTCCAAACTTCCCGATGAGCCCGAATCCATGAATTTCATCGATGTGCTCGACGAAGCATGTGAAGAAAATTATCACGAGGCTTGTAAGAGCGGGATTTCTCATTTACCTCATGTTGAGACCGTAGCTTCTATTGCTCCTTCATTGACTCCATTTGGAGAAAGTGACTTTCTTTAACAAGAATTTAAAGCAAGTTTAGGGGACGTGGACTTAAAATATGAAGATTCTCCCACCGATTGGGAAGAAGACATTCGTAACCTTGAGAAACTTCTCAATGAGGATCATATTTCTCCACCTACTCCTAAGGAAGTTACAAACGATGATCCAAATTTGACTAAGCCTTCAACCGATAATCCACCGGATTTAGAGCTTAAGGATTTACCGTCTCATTTAGAATACGTTTTCTTAGAAGAAGATGATAAGTTACCCGTCATTATTTCTAAGTACTTAAAATAGGATGAAAAATCTCGACTTATCGAAGTACTTAAGAATCATAAGAAAGCAATTTCTTGGAAAATCTACGACATCCGCGGAGTTGATCCTAACTTTTGCACTCATAAAATTCTCATGGAAGATGACATTAAACCCAATCCAAAGTCAAATAAGGGTAAATCCCAAAATTCATGAAGTCATTAAGAAATAAGTTATCAAACTTCTAGATGCCGGCATGATTTACCCTATTTCGGATTCATCGTGGGTTTGTCCTGTCCTGTGTGCCTAAGGAAGGTGGAATAACCATTGTTCCCAATGAAAACGAGTTAATTCCTACTCGACTTGTAACGGGTTGGCGAGTTCGCATATACTATCATAAGCTCAATGATGCCACTTGTAAGGATCATTTTCCTCTTCCTTTCATGGATCAAATGCTCGAGCGTTTAGCGGGTAATGACTACTATTGCTTCTTAGACTGTTTCTCCAGATATTTTCAAATTCCTATCGATCCAAAAGACCAAGATAAAATCACATTCACTTGTCCTTATGGAACATTTGCTTACAAAAGAATGCCTTTCGGCTTATGCAATGCTCCCAAGACTTTCCAAAGGTGTATGATGGCTATATTCCATGACATGGTTGAACAAACTATGGAAGTCTTTATGGACGATTTTTCGGTCTACGGTGATTCATTCTGTTTTTGTCTTGCCAATTTAGAACGTATGCTTAAACGGCGTGAAGACACTTGTCTCGTTCTTAATTGGGAAAAATGCCATTTCATGGTAAAAGAAGGCATCGTCCTCGGTCATAAAATTTCTAAATCCGGTATCGAAGTCGACCGTGCTAAAGTTGACGTTATTGCTAAACTGCCTCAACCTACCACCATCAAAGGATTTAGGAGTTTTTTAGGTCACACGTGATTCTATCGACCTTTCATTTAAGATTTTTCTAAGATAGCTCGACCAATGACTCATCTCTTAGAGAAAGATGCTCCTTTCTTCTTTTCTCAAGATTGTCTTGACTCTTTCGACACTCTTAAAGGTAAATTAACTATGGCACCGGTCTTAGTCTCTCCAAATTGTGAGTTACCTTTCGAGCTCATGTGCGATGCTAGTGATTTCGCGGTAGGAGCGCTTTTAGGTCAACGAGTTAACAAACACTTCCAACCAATCCATTATGCTAGTAAGACAATGACGGGGGCTCAATTTCATTATACCACTACCGAAAAAGAGCTTTTAGCCGTAGTGTATGCTTTTGAGAAATTCCGCCCCTATCTTGTACTTTCCACCACCATCGTTTACACCGACCATTCTGCTCTCAAATACTTTTGACCAAGAAAGATGCTAAACTGAGACTCCTTCGTTGGGTTTTGCTCTTACAAGAATTTAAAATTGAAATTCATGATAAAAATGGAGCCGAAAACCTAGCCGCGGATCATCTTAGTAGACTCGATAATCCTTATTAAGGGGAACTTCCAAATCAAGAAATTAATGAATATTTTCCCCTTGAGACCCTAATGTCTATCAATTCCAATCTTGATGATACCCCATGGTTTGCGGACATTGCTAACTATTTGGCGGGTGGAGTTCTTATCGAAGGGTTAACGTCCCAACAAAAGAAAAAATTCTTTAAGGACATTAAGCACTATTATTGGGACGACCCTTATCTTTTCAAGCAATGTGCGGATCTTATCATTCATAGGTGTGTTGATGGGCCCGCGGCTTTACAAATCGTTGAAGCTTGCCACAAAGGACCAACCGATGGTCACTTTGGTCCAAATTACACCGCTAAGAAAGTTTTTGACTCTGAATTCTATTGGACCACCATTTATCATGACGATCATGATATGGTTAAGCATTGTGATTGATGAGACTGTATTTATACATAGTCTCATCGTCCAAATCGGGCTTAAAATGCTTAAAATATCATCAAAATACCCCAATATGTGCTTGTGTTTGTTCATTGTGTATTTTAGGTATGGATATCGTGAATTCACCAAAAGGTTACAAGAATCAAGCAAAAACGAACACGGGAAACGAAGCCGCACAAAGAACCAAGCCCGAAGAATGAATTTTGCAAAAATGCCCTTGAAGTTTGAAGATTGTACAACTTTGGTCCCTCAACTTTTGAAGAATGACACTTTATACCCCTCAAATATCCTTATATATGAGTGGGGTCCCTAAAGTTTGAAGACTTTACATAAATAGCCCTTGAAGTTTGAATGAAATTACAAGTTAATTCACTTTGTTAACTTAAGGACTTAACTTGTTATTGGGAAAGGACTAAGTTTGCAAATACTATGGACTAAGGATGCTAATGTTGACCTGCTGCCATTTAACCATAGGGACTGTTATTGCCAAAACCACAAACATTTTAACCAAACTCCCATTATAACTAACCAGCCGACAGCTTTGTCCACATCACCCCATTTCCACCACTCTCTATCCAACACATCACCCCCCCCCCCTCTCCACATCAGATTCCACCCAACCCTTTAACAGATTATTTAATCTGTTAATTTTGGAGGCAAACAAACTTTTCAAACTAATTAACCCCTAAAAAACGATTAAACCCCACCCTGCTAATCACCCCATCATCATAAACCCTAAAATCTCAATTCACTCAAAACAAAGGGTTATGGGCCAATTAACTCCAGAATAATGATTAGTGGTGAGTAAACCAAAACCCACATCTTTAACCACCCACCCACTCACTCCTTGGGCCCTACTCGTGCTCCCCTACCACCCCCAAAATAGCAAATTAAGCATCTTGACAGAAATCAAATGGATATGGCTTATTCCTTGGTCCCAAAGTTGAGATGAACGTTCAAGATCAAGTTCACCAACTGGCAATCCAACTGGCAATCACATGCCACCAAATTGACCAAGTGTGAAAATTCAAAGCTAAGGGCTTTTGTGGAATTTCAGTAGGAATTAGGGTTTAGCTTTTAGCTTCTCTAGAATCTTCTTAGTTCATGTATAAATAGGGTGGTTTGTACCCTATTCTTCTTTGTTCCAGTTTTTTTATGTAAAATTTTTAAGTTACTAATGTTAATGAAAGCTTGAGATTTTTGGCATAAATACTGTGTTCCATTTATCTGCTTTTCTAGTGTAAGGTTTATTTGAATTTCAAAATAGTTTAAGGGTTTCAAAAGAGTTTAAGTTTTCAAAAAATTCAAGTTGTTCAAAGATTTGGTCAGAAAACGTTTTTTTTATTTAAGCTGAAATCCCAATCACTTTGAAGTGAAAGTGGATTGGTGTTGGGATTTCAGAAATATCAGTTGGATTCAAAGTTTGGATTTCAAGTTGGTTTTTCAAAGATTTTCCACAAGAAAATCTTATTTTTTTACTCACTCATTAATTCTTACTGTAGATTAAGCCCATCACAAGCTTGACAAGCTTGTGATAAGCTTAATTTGCTTGAAGTCTTTTTCTTGTTTGGTTGTGGTTGTGCAGGTTTAAAAAGAATTAAGGCACCATCATTCTCATTTCCATTTGTGAAGACATTGACATCCCTGGTTCTGTTGTTGAACCTCAACAGGGATCCTCTACACGTTTCATCAGTTCATAAGGGCCAAAATCAACTCAAAATAGAAGGCATCAGCCAAGGTTTATGGCTTGAACCCTATTTCAAGTTTTTTTTAAACTCTATGTGAAATTTGTGAAATTTGTATGAATCTGTTGTATTGTTGATGTTTATTGTTGGTTTATGCTTGATTATTGATTATATGCTTGTTAGATTTAGTTTCAATAGGTTTAAGGGTGATTTGAGTAAATCTGCTTGTTAATTTTGTGTTTACTGATTATAAGGGGGTGTTTGGGTCTGCTTGTTAAGCTAGGAACTTGACAATTTCTAGGGTTAAAAACAGATAAAAAACACTCCATAAAGGTAGTTACATTAAGTAGGGTATTTGGTTTGAGTTGAGTAGGAGTTACAAGTAGTTTTCTTGGTAAAAATTAGCATAAAGCTTAAAAAATCAGTAAGATAGATTTCTTCTTTGTTTTGTTAAATTTTTGCTCTCAATCTTTGAGTATTGTTAGGAAAGGTGTTCATAGAGGATTGTGTTTGGTCCTAGTGTGTTTTGGTGATTGAATTGAGCAAGTTTGGTGAGCCCAAAACTCACCAAACTGCCAAGTGCATCAGCAAAGGACCCAAGGCCATTTTCTTTGTATTACATTAACTGAATTAGGCCCTTAGTGTGATATTTTTGCTTTGGACTTGTTCTTTTTCTTGATTAATCTGACTCCCCACACTTCCATGAGTGTGGGGGTGCCTTTGTTTCCAAGAGACTCCAAGATTTGAGCTTGAAATCAAGCTAAACATCACCAGACCCCAATTTTAATACAGTCAGTGGGAACAAGGTTCCCACTGCTAGTTGTTTAGTTGGCACTGCTCAGCTAAAAGACAGAAAACATCAAAAGTGTCACTATCAGACTTAACTTTTTTGTCTTTAGTGGTAAAAAATAGGAGTTAGGATTTAATTTTTGTTGCATTATTTTTCTTTTTTAATTCTTTATTTTTCAGTTTAATTAATTTTTGTTTTACTGTTCATTAAGTATTTTTTAGGTTTTATTGCCATTTTTAATTACTTTTATTTATTCTGATTTTGTCATTTAGTGTAAAAAGTCATATTTTTCTGTTTTAAAATTTTTCTTAGATTTAGAAAATTAATTTAAGATTTTTGGTTTTAAAATATTTACTGTTCACCTTTTTAATTATTTTTTATAATTAAATTAGTTTAATTAGGGTTTAATTACTAAACTGTTTTGTCTTTTAGTGCAAATTTTTACATTTTTCGAACTTTTTCAATTTTCTACTGTTCATTAGGGTAATTTAGGATTTTTAAAATTGTTAAATCAATTTTGACATTATTTTATTATTTTTTAGGATTATTTTAATTAAAAAATAGTTTTTAGTGATTTAAAAAATAGAAAAATAGTTTTTAAAATTTAATAAAAATACTTTTTAGTCATTAAATAATATAAGTTAGTTATTAGTTCAATAAATTAATATTTTGGACATTTTGTTAATTATATTTAATTTTTGGGCTTTAATTAGCATTAAAAATTGAATATTTAATTAATAAAAGGTTTTAAAATATATTTGTTGGATTTTTATTCTTATTTATATTATTTAAGACTTAGTTTAATCATTTAATTAATTTTTAGGTTTTAATTTTTAATTTCGTCACGTTTTACGTAATTACGTCATCGTTTTACGTCAACGTCGTAGTTTAATCGTAGTCGTAGCTCGTCTTTAATTTTTCTCTCTTTAAACCAAAAACGTCACTAATCCAAACATTGTTATTTTATATAATTGGCACATTAATACACACACCTCCTTCGAGAACGAACCCGCATTTATTCGATTCTTCGGTTTTCCTAAATCGTCGAGTTTAATACTTGCCGCATTTATACGTTGTTTTCCTAAACGCGTATTTACACAACTATCATTTGGCGCCGCTGCCGGGGAGGTGTTTAGTGTGCCATTATTATTAGTATCGTGTTTGTGTGAGTAGTGCGTTTTTGCTTTTCAATTTTTGGAAAGCGTAAATATCGTACATACTCATTTTTGTTATTTTTCATTACTATATTATAATATCCAAATAAATCGTGTTTAATTTTCCTAAATTAAACACACAAAAATCTTTTACTATATTGTAGATATATTGGTTTTCGTTTTTTATAGTGAATATATTATTACTATATTGTACTACGTAAGAACAACAAAAATACAAGTACTCCAAAAGCGTGAAAACGCAACCTTGATTCGGGATTTCATCACTCGATCATTGTATTCGAATCTAAAGCAAAAGTTTAAAGGCAAAATAGATAAATACTTTCGTAAGGCTTAATTTTGATTAACACAAACTATAAGGTGGGTATAAGGCGGTTGTATTTCACGACCTAAAGGAAAAAGGCTCTTAAGTGCTTCGCGCCGCCTCGTTTCCTCCGCTTGCTTGTGCGTGTTTTGAGAAAGAGGGCTAATCGAGGGTTTGCCGCCCAAGTATTATCTACGTATTATATATTTGCTTGTTTTCAAGATTAAACCCTCTTGAACGTTTTGGTGTTCCACCAACGTTCTAAAGTCATCGAAGGCTTTCACTCCACGTGATCGTTTTCATTCTTTGAGGCTCCTTTAATCGAGAAAGTCGATTCGAGGAGAGATTTGTAGATTTTTGTCTACGTAATACATTCAAAAATCCAAAAAAATTAAAAAAACAATCAAAAACCAAAAAAAAATTGAAAAATTGAAAAACCGCAAAAAGAATCTTCTTTGCTACCACCCATTCTACGCTTAGTGCATGCGCACTCGATCGAAGGATTATTCCAATTCTAGCGAAGCTTCGAATCGACGCAATCGTAATCGAAGGAATCGACGACGTAGACGAGAATTAGAAACCGACGTTCCTAATATCGTTGTTGAAGAAACCGTCGAGGAGATGGCCGACAATCGTTCGATGATGGAATTGCTCCAAGCGCCCACCGAGGGTTATGGAGACGCGATCGTAATTCCCGCTATCGAGGCGGAGAATTTTGAGATCAAAAGCGGAATGCTTTCGTTGATCCAAGCTAAGAAGTTTCGAGGTCGTGAAGCCGATAATCCTCACGACCATATTCGGAATTTTGATCGTCTTTCGGCCACGAGCAAGTTTAAGAACGTCGACACCGATGTCGTCAAGCTTATGCTTTTTCCGTACTCGCTCGATGGTGCCGCCAAGGATTGGTACGAGAAAGAGCCACCTAATTCCATAGTTACGTGGAAGGATCTCGTTTCCAAGTTCGTTAATTATTTCTTCCTACCGTCTAAGACAACGTTTTTCAAAAACGAGATTACGAAATTTGAGCAAAAATCGAATGAATCTTTTAGAGACGCGTGGGATCGCTTTAAGGAATTGCTTAGGCAATGTCCTCACCATGGTTTTTCCGAGTTGCACCAAATCGATACGTTTTACAACGGTCTTAATTTTCACGAACAAGACTCGTTGAATTCCGCCGCCGGTGGCAACTTTTTGTGTAAGACTCCGAGAGAAGCTTTGATAATTATCGAGAACCGATCCAAGGTTTACCAACTCCGCAATGCACCGAGTGTTGCCAATGTCGCCAATGTTAGTAGTTCTAATCGCGACATTGAGAGAGTTGATGCAAAAGTCGACAAGTTAACGAATGTGTTCACGTCTTTTCTCGTTGAGATGCAAAAGAAAGACGCTCCCGCTACGGTGAAAGCGGTTGAGGTTTCGTGTACGTTTTGTGGTGGACCTCATAATTATTACGAGTGTGCGGCTACGGATGGCCAAACGTCGAATGTGAGTGCGTTAAATGGAAACAACAATTTTTCTAATCAAAATAACGCGGGTCCATCACAACAAGGCAATTATAACCAAGGCAACAATTTTCAAAATCGAAACAATTTTCATGGAAATAATCAACAAGGAAATTTTTCGAATCAAAATCAAGGAGGTTATAATCAAGGTCGTAATATAACTTGGCAAAATCGAGATAACAATCAAGGAAACAATTTTTCAAGTGGTAATCAAGGAAATTTTCAAAGAAACAATCAAAACCAAGGGAACTTTAATTCTAATCAAAATAGTTCGTCAAACGATTTTCAAAATTACATGAAAACGAATGAGGCTAATATGAGACGATTAGAGGGAGAAATTGGTACTTTGAAAAACGACTTTACAAATACTTTGAAATTGCAAAACACAAAGATTGAGCAAGGGCAAATTGACTTAAAAAAGATGTTTTCGGCCATTATGAACAAAGCCTCGGGTTCGTCATCAAGTTCGTTACCTAGTGACACCGTTGCTAATCCGAAAGAACAATGCAAAGCCGCCTCGTCTCGTGAGAAAGGTCGTGTGATTACCCCTAACCTTGAAGGATTCCGTGTTGTTTATCCCTCTCAACCCTCGACTTCTAAGACGTCTTCTTGTTCTAAAGTCGATGGGGTGAACGTGGCAACCAAGGAAAAGAGTGCACACCCTCGTGTACCTCAAATTCCATCCACGGTTCAAAAAGAGAGCTTTGTCGACCTTACCAAAGTAACCCTTGAAGAAACTTGTGCTTCGATCCTTCTTAAAAAACCCAAAAGGCGTATGCCGAGAAAGGAAAAGGATCCGGGCCAATTTCTTCTACCTTGTGATTTTTCCGAGATTGAGGGATGTTTAGCACTTGCCAATTTAGGTGCTAGCATCAATCTCATGCCTCATTCTCTTTGGAAATTGATGAGATTGCCTTCACTTACCCCCACAGACATGACAATCGAGCTTGCAAATTGTACTCCACTTATACCAATTGGAATAGCCGAGGATGTCTATGTTAGGATTGGAAAGTTTGTTTTTCCCGTGGATTTCGTTATATCCGATTACGAGTGTGACCCTAAATGTCCCATTATTTTAGGCCGACCATTCTTATCGACGGCTCGAACCGTAATCGACGTTCACGAGGGGAGACTTACTATGGGATATGGGGATGAGAAAATAGACTTTTTCGCTAGAAAATCCCAAGGATTTAATGAAAATGAAAAAACCGAGGTTTCAAAACCTAATGATTCAAATTCTAATGATTTCAAAATGTTTACTTTAGCGGAAAGAATGAAGCTTGATGCATGTTTTGAAAGAATTAAGAAAAACGGTTTTAAGGATGATGATTTTAATGATAAAGAATACGTGTACCTAATTCAAAAGGGTATGTGTAAATACATGGATGAAAACTCACTTTGGGATGTTTTTAGCGAAACAAGTGAACCACCAATTCCGAAGGGTGACGTTAATGCCATCACGACAATGACCAAAATGGATTCGTCTTCACCACCTTCAAAGGACCACGTCTTTGAGGCTTCAACTTCTAACTCCATCGAAGTGCCTCCTTTGCCTAGCCCAACACCCGTTGAGGCTAAAGGGTTTGTCGACATCGATCCTCTCGTCTTAGAAAAGTCACCTAAGCATAGTCGTTTGACTTGTAAGTCCATGGTTGTGAGTGCTCACATCGACTCTTTCTTTGACGATGACGATGGCGATTTTGCCGAGATTGATCACGTACTTCGAAATCCACATACTATTTTTGATTCTCCTAAGAAGAAACATGTGAAGTACGATGATTATGAGTTTGATCCCGAGATTGAGGAAATCATTGAACGAGAGCTAGCTCTTATGCCTTCACTTCCACCTACGAGTGAGGTCGATCTTTCCAAAATCGAGGATGAACTAAATGAGTTGGAACGTCTTATTTTCGATGACGAACCAACTCATGTGACCACCAAAAATCCAATTCTCGAGGAGTTACCTAATCAACACTCCTCAAATGAGAATTACGTTTACCACATTCGTGAGAATTTAACTTATCAACAATCCCCACAAAAGAATGATGGTTTCGTGCTTGATCGTGATCTCTTCGAGAGAGTTTCTAAGATACTCAAGGAGGGGAATGACAAACCGTGGTTTGACAAGCCTATCTTTGATGAAGAAATCGATGAGATCGACGTTCATGAGGATGACGAGTATGTAGACCCCGAGGGGGCGGTGTTCTTTATTGACAAACGTTTTGAGAACTTATACAATCCGCCACCCCCTCCCACCAAAGACTTAAATGTGAGGATTTTAGCGCGACTAATTTTCAATTTGACACGCCAAATATTTTCAACATTATCAAATCGGGTTTTCATAGAGAGTTTACGAACGATCAAAAAGGAAAAGATTTTTAAAATGTTTTAAAATATTTTTCTACGTGTTTAACTCCGTCATCACATCGTGTTATGAGTACTACCACCTCGTCTACTCCTTTTGACGACGGTTGGTGTGGTTTTAGTATGGGGGAAGCCCCAAATGTTCCCTCACACTTTACCACCGAGGACGAGATTTACGATCCCGGAATTGCTTGTAAAGGGAAATCTCGGTCTTCCACCGATGCAATAAATGGAAATCATATCTATTTGCTTGGTGTGAGTCTACCTCGAGTAGCTCATGATTTTGACTTACCCATTGCCCCACCTTTCTACTTCTTATCTCTTTTCTTCTACCCCATTGGGGTTCGTGTTGGAGTAGCGTTGTTTCGTCTTTCATCCGAAAACGAAGACGCTATCTTTGACCCCGGTATTCGTGTATCGGATTTTTAAAGTACTCCACGTACTTTTGGGCATTGTTTATCATGTAAGCCCCACCAAAAATGACCATACCAATATTATCCCTAAATGATCACATTTATGGGGATCCGAGTCGAGCTTTTGACTCGGTTATCAAAAACAAGGTGCCTCGTGGGGGATTCTCATGCTTATCCTTGTAAATATTATCGCTTTCTTAGTTTAATGTAACGAGGGGACTTGTGCTCTTCCTACCTTTGTTCCGTGGTTGTTTGTGATTGTGATTCATTAGGTTCATCGTCACCATTGAAGCCTCTCGTGTTCGTTTTACGGATCACTCGAGCTTCGATCGTTGCCTTTGGAGATTCCGATATCCGATGATATCCTTTTATGTTCTAACGTTTATCTTATTAGCATAATTCATAAACGGCTTTTAGGTTATTCGTTTTACCCTTTCCATGCTCGAGATTAAGCATTCGACTTCGTCTCTAGTATGGGGGTGTTTACACCCCTAGACTCGAAACATTGAGGACAATGTTTAGTTTTAGTATGGGGGGGTGAGTAGATACTTCACCTTGCTTACGTCAACACGCAATCCAATATTCATCTTTTTGTTATCGTTTTGTTGCAAATAAGGCTAAAAATGGCCAAATTTTAAATTTTTTTTTTAGTTTTTCATAAGTGTTTAAGACACGAATGTAAGTTTTCCGATGGAGAGAACGAGAGTAATTTTTGACTCGACCGTGCGTGTTGAGCACTTAGCTTCGATTCCTTAACTTTTTAGGCTAAGTCTCTTAAATGAGGACGAGAAATGATAGAGTCATTTATAAGTCTCGTAATCGTCACGATCTTATGTGTAGTAATTATTAGCTTATTCTCCCCACGCTTTTGCATAATAAATTGTTAATAAATATTGATTTGGCGGTTTAGTCACTATTATTGGGTTTCTAATTTGTTTTGGTAGCTTCCATGTAACTAAATTGGGAAAACATTAAGGTATCGCCAGCGTCACGGTTTTGAAGTATTGGCACCCGAATAATCGAAAGCTTCACCTAATAATAAGATTTCAAGTGCTCACCTAAATTAAGCAAAAATTTGAAGCTCACAAGGCCGAAAAATCTATGCCCAAATTGAAAGTGAATCAAGCCTTAATCTTCGAAGCTTTAAAGATCCAAAATTCGCTTTAGCGTGAGGATATACGTCTTTGGCTAATAAAACCACCGATGAGGCGGATAATAAAAGGCAATGCAAGACCGAAGTCATAATAAAAGCTCCATGGCGGAGTTGAATAAAAGATGGAGGTAAACCAAAGATAATAAGGCCCGTCCGTTAGGGGGCGTATAAAAGTCTTGGTAATAAGTCTCATGTTCAAAACCATTATAAAATCGTGTTTGTCGATCCTTCTTGTTGACTTAATTTTTTGACATCGTTGTCTATTGGGATGAATTATTGATTTGATGATTTTGGGTACACCGTTAAAACTCTATTTTTAGACTTAATCTCTATTCACGCATAAGTCAATGATGTATCCTCGTGATCTTTAAGACAAAATAAAATATAAGAGATACCAAGTAGGAATAAGGGAGTTTAGGTTCGTAATTAACACTCATGAGATGTGATCGTGTTGCTAACTTATAATAACAATGATCTCGTTACACGCTTAGCATGGAATTGGGTGAAAATCGAGGACGACGAAATTATTTCTAACGAAGCATTCACGTGTTCTTGTTCTATGATCCTAAAAGTCACTTAATCGTGATGAAAACAATACATTATGTCTAAAGCACGTGTAGTAGTTTATTTAAATTTATGTCTTGAATAAAAGTCATCATAAAATGAATTTTGGAAGTGCTACGATACTTAATTCTAGCATTGCGTGGGGACACGGCAATGGTTTAGTATGGGGGAGTGATGAGACTGTATTTATACATAGTCTCATCGTCCGAATCGGGCTTAAAACGCTTAAAATATCATAAAAATACCCCAATATGTGCTTGTGTTTGTTCATTGTGTATTTTAGGTATGGATATCGTGAATTCACCAAAAGATTACAAGAATCAAGCAAAAACGAACACGGGAAACGAAGCCGCACAAAGAACCAAGCCCGAAGAATGAATTTTGCAAAAATGCACTTGAAGTTTGAAGATTGTACAACTTTGGTCCCTCAACTTTTGAAGAATGACACTTTATACCCCTCAAATATCCTTATATATGAGTGGGGTCCCTAAAGTTTGAAGACTTCACACAAATAGCCCTTTAAGTTTGAATGAAATTACAAGTTAATTCACTTTGTTAACTTAAGGACTTAACTTGTTATTGGGAAAGGACTAAGTTTGCAAATACTATGGACTAAGGATGCTAATGTTGACCTGCTGCCATTTAACCATAGGGACTGTTATTGCCAAAACCACAAACATTTTAACCAAACTCCCATTATAACTAACCAGCCGACAGCTTTGTCCACATCACCCCATTTCCACCACTCTCTATCCAACACATCACCCCCCCCCCCCCTCTCCACATCAGATTCCACCCAACCCTTTAACAGATTATTTAATCTGTTAATTTTGGAGGCAAACAAACTTTTCAAACTAATTAACCCCTAAAAAACGATTAAACCCCACCCTGCTAATCACCCCATCATCATAAACCCTAAAATCTCAATTCACTCAAAACAAAGGGTTATGGGCCAATTAACTCCAGAATAATGATTAGTGGTGAGTAAACCAAAACCCACAACTTTAACCACCCACCCACTCACTCCTTGGGCCCTACTCGTGATCCCCTGCCACCCCCAAAATAGCAAATTAAGCATCTTGACAGAAATCAAACGGACATGGCTTATTCCTTGGTCCCAAAGTTGAGATGAACGTTCAAGATCAAGTTAACCAACTGGCAATCCAACTGGCAATCACATGCCACCAAATTGACCAAGTGTGAAAATTCAAAGCTAAGGGCTTTTGTGGAATTTCAGTAGGAATTAGGGTTTAGCTTTTAGCTTCTCTAGAATCTTCTTAGTTCATGTATAAATAGGGTGGTTTGTACCCTATTCTTCTTTGTTCCAGTTTTTTTATGTAAAATTTTTAAGTTACTAATGTTAATGAAAGCTTGAGATTTTTGGCATAAATACTGTGTTCCATTTATCTGCTTTTCTAGTGTAAGGTTTATTTGAATTTCAAAATAGTTTAAGGGTTTCAAAAGAGTTTAAGTTTTCAGAAAATTCAAGTTGTTCAAAGATTTGGTCAGAAAACGTTTTTTTTATTTAAGCTGAAATCCCAATCACTTTGAAGTGAAAGTGGATTGGTGTTGGGATTTCAGAAATATCAGTTGGATTCAAAGTTTGGATTTCAAGTTGGTTTTTCAAAGATTTTCCACAAGAAAATCTTATTTTTTTACTCACTCATTAATTCTTACTATAGATTAAGCCCATCACAAGCTTGACAAGCTTGTGATAAGCTTAATTTGCTTGAAGTCTTTTTCTTGTTTGGTTGTGGTTGTGCAGGTTTCAAAAAGAATCAAGGCACCATCATTCTCATTTCCATTTGTGAAGACATTGACATCCCTGGTTCTGTTGTTGAACCTCAACAGGGATCCTCTACACGTTTCATCAGTTCATAAGGGCCAAAATCAACTCAAAATAGAAGGCATCAGCCAAGGTTTATGGCTTGAACCCTATTTCAAGTTTTTTTTTAAACTCTATGTGAAATTTGTGAAATTTGTATGAATCTGTTGTATTGTTGATGTTTATTGTTGGTTTATGCTTGATTATTGATTATATGCTTGTTAGATTTAGTTTCAATAGGTTTAAGGGTGATTTGAGTAAATCTGCTTGTTAATTTTGTGTTTACTGATTATAAGGGGGTGTTTGGGTCTGCTTGTTAAGCTAGGAACTTGACAATTTATAGGGTTAAAAACAGATAAAAAACACTCCATAAAGGTAGTTACATTAAGTAGGGTATTTGGTTTGAGTTGAGTAGGAGTTACAAGTAGTTTTCTTGGTAAAAATTAGCATAAAGCTTAAAAAATCAGTAAGATAGATTTCTGCTTTGTTTTGTTAAATTTTTGCTCTCAATCTTTGAGTATTGTTAGGAAAGGTGTTCATAGAGGATTGTGTTTGGTCCTGGTGTGTTTTGGTGATTGAATTGAGCAAGTTTGGTGAGCCCAAAACTCACCAAACTGCCAAGTGCATCAGCAAAGGACCCAAGGCTATTTTCTTTGTATTACAGTAACTGAATTAGGCCCTTAGTGTGATATTTTTGCTTTGGACTTGTTCTTTTTCTTGATTAATCTGACTCCCCACACTTCCATGAGTGTGGGGGTGCCTTTGTTTCCAAGAGACTCCAAGATTTGAGCTTGAAATCAAGCTAAACATCACCAGACCCCAATTTTAATACAGTCAGTGGGAACAAGGTTCCCACTGCTAGTTGTTTAGTTGGCACTGCTCAGCTAAAAGACAGAAAACATCAAAAGTGTCACTATCAGACTTAACTTTTTTGTCTTTAGTGGTAAAAAATAGGAGTTAGGATTTAATTTTTGTTGCATTATTTTTATTTTTTAATTCTTTATTTTTCAGTTTAATTAATTTTTGTTTTACTGTTCATTAAGTATTTTGTAGGTTTTATTGCCATTTTTAATTACTTTTATTTATTTGGATTTTATCATTTAGTGTAAAAAAAGTCATATTTTTCTGTTTTAAAATTTTTCTTAGATTTAGAAAATTAATTTAAGATTTTTGGTTTTAAAATATTTACTGTTCACCTTTTTAGTTATTTTTTATAATTAAATTAGTTTAATTAGGGTTTAATTACTAAACTGTTTTGTCTTTTAGTGCAAATTTTTACATTTTTCGAACTTTTTCAATTTTCTACTGTTCATTAGGGTAATTTAGGATTTTTAAAATTGTTAAATTAATTTTGACATTATTTTATTATTTTTAGGATTATTTTAATTAAAAAATAGTTTTTAGTGATTTAAAAAATAGAAAAATAGTTTTTAAAATTTAAGAAAAATACTTTTTAGTCATTAAATAATATAAGTTAGTTATTAGTTGAATAAATTAATATTTTGGACATTTTGTTAATTATATTTAATTTTTGGGCTTTAATTAGCATTAAAAATTAAATATTTAATTAATAAAAGGTTTTAAAATATATTTGTTGGATTTTTATTCTTATTTATATTATTTAAGACTTAGTTTAATCATTTAATTAATTTTTAGGTTTTAATTTTTAATTTCGTCACGTTTTACGTAATTACGTCATCGTTTTACGTCAACGTCGTAGTTTAATCGTAGTCGTAGCTCGTCTTTAATTTTTCTCTCTTTAAACCAAAAACGTCACTAATCCAAACATTGTTATTTTATATAATTGGCACATTAATACACACACCTCCTTCGAGAACAAACCCGCATTTATTTGATTCTTCGGTTTTCCTAAATCGTCGAGTTTAATACTTGCCGCATTTATACGTTGTTTTCCTAAACACGTATTTACACAACTATCAGTGATGCTTGCCAACAACAAGGAAGGATCACACATAAAGACGATATGCCTCAAAATTTCATATAAGAATGTGAAATTTTTGACGTATGGGGCATCGACTTTATGGGGCCATTTCCATCATCCAAAGAGAACAAGTACATCCTCGTAGCCGTTGACTATGTATCCAAATGGGTTGAAGCAAAGACTTTACCTACTAACGATGCGAGGGTTGTTGTGAACTTTTTGAAGCAATTGTTTGCTAGATTCGACGTTCCTCGTGCTATCATTAGTGATCGCGGTACTCATTTTTGCAATGATCTATTTTCACCTATTAGTATTTTTTTATATTTTCTTTTATCTCTTTTCCTTTTGTCATCACCATCATATGTATATTTCCATTTCATGAATAAAGTAAAAAAGGAAATAAATAAATAAAATGGTTTTAACAAGTTTAGACGTCTTTGATATATTAGGCCCGTCGTGAATATTTTGACTCAATCCGAATTTACTTATTAAAGTTTATTCTAGCTAGTATCCTTAACCATATGGACCTTAATTGGTTTATTAGGATAAGCATCCACGAGTCTCATTACTTCAAATTTTAAAATGTGGAGAACGAGAAATGATAGAGTCAATTATAAGTTTTGTATTCTTTCATGAACTTATGTGAGTTAATTATTCTCCCATCACTTGTAAATAAATAAATGCAACAAATAAGGTCGTACGATTTGAAAAGTTATTTAGCTTCTAGCCCAAAATCGTTTAAAAGTTGCTCGGGATTAAATAGAGTTCATATCCAAGGCATAACTTATTAAAGCGGGACGTGAAGATTGGCGTATCCAAAAAGGCCCTAACAAGGCATGAGGATATCTGAGTCCAAAAAGGCCCTCACAAGGCATTAGGATTCACTTTTTGCTAAAGATCCAAAGATGATGTGAAGATCATTATTCCAAATCAATATGAAGGATCAAGACACACGACGAGAAGCAATCACTCCCATAAAGATCATGGAGAAGTCTATCCATAAAGACCCTACAAAGGTATGAGGATAAATAGATCCAAGACTGAAAAGGAGGCGGATCGTTGTATATCAAAATCCTAATTAAAGACAAGGATAAATGAAGAATTAGTGGTCAACGTTTGAAGCATTTCTCACTCCAAATCGTCCTACTTTAAAAGATTTTTTCCTTTAGCTAACTATGGATTAAATCGTCCTACTTTACTTTCGGCCTTAATAAATTATCGAAATAAGTCAAAAATGCATCCTCGTGATCATTCAAGACAAAAATAAAATACAAGAGATACACCGTAGGGATAAGGGGGTCTAAGTGAATAATTAAACCACATGAGTAAGTGTTAGCTTTACTAACTTATAATAACAATGATCTCGTTCTTACGTTTGGTATGGGAAACGTGAAACTTGAGGGTGATAAATATTCATGACACCAAAAGCCCTAATTTAAGTCTTAGATATCATTACGAGTTTCTTCCATCAAACAATTTCAAGTAAATAAATAAAATGGAAATTGTTATATCTTTTGCTTCCTTGAATAAAGTTTTTATCTTTTCATCGTACTTTAGTTTCTTTTATTGTAGTAGTAGTATATCGTAATAAAGGCCGAGATAGGTTAATTTTGATGAAAAATGTAAATTTGTGCTTTAAAATTGTGCATTGCATGGAGACGTTGCAATGGTCAAGTGTAGGGGATTTAATAAGTGTGTAAACACTTATCCTTTTACCACTTAAAACAAGGAAAAACCAAACCAAAACGTGTATTTAATATCGTAAATGTCAGAATTATGTGTGGTTTCGTGTTTTGTTGTGGAATAGGTACAAAAGATCATAAATGAAGAAAACACGGGATTCACGGACATTTATCGGAGAAAAAGTCAAAGATGAAGTCAAAAGACCAAAAGTGCCCAAAGAATGGAGTTTGAAGGGCTAATAATGAAGATTTAATGAAGTTTTAACAACAAGGACCATTTTTGCCGTTTTTCAAAGTCATCCACTAATAAATCACATGAAAGAGCACAAATTTACGAAGCTAATGGTCTCGACCTCACGTCGTAACTCCTCACGGTTTGTTTTCTATGAATTTTTGAAGTTTATTAAGTTTTTAAATTAAATAAATAGTTTTTAATTAAATAAAATAAATAATATAAATATATAAATTTTTTTTCTGAATTAATAATAAATAAAATAAAATAAAGTTTTTATAAAAATATTATAATTTTCGGATATTATTCTTATTATTATTACTATTATTATTATTATTATTCTTATTATTATTATTATGCAAACAAGTCAATGGGGTCAAACTGCAGTCCAACAATAGCAAGAAGGGGTTAAGGAATAATTTTTGCATATATAAACCGAAGGGAATGCCCAGCTCAACTGGCGTCCCTTGGGTTCTTAAGGTTTGACACAAATAACCCAGGTTCGAATCCTAGCGCTGGACTTTAGCTGGGATTATATACCCAGTGCCACGTGCACCACCTCAGTGGTCCACGTGGCGAGCTGGACCAGAACCAGAGCAGACCCGATCCAGACCCGACCCGGTTCAAACCCGGTTTAGACCGGCTGACGTCAACAAACAAGTGGCGGTGGCTGGCCAATGCCAGCGCGCCACGTGTCACTGATATTTAATAAATATGTGCAGGTGGCAGGTCCGAGGTTTAGAAATGGCGGTGCCGACATTTGCAGTACAAGGTCAGAGTGGCAAGTGGCGGCGCTGACATGTCAGTGGCGGCGCAGAGGTGGCAGAGAGAAAGGGCGGCTGACCTATCAGGTGACGACACGTGGCGGCGGCGCCGCCACGTCAGTACGAGGTGGCAGACTATGCAGACTGCAGTGGCGGCTAACCAATCATATTGCGCCACGTGGCACTTTCGATGAAAACTATGAAGAGGGGCGTGTGTCAGCCCAATGATGGGCACATGATCCCACATCTGTCCATAATTTCGATACAAACAAGGAAAAGCAATAAAATTCAAGGCCAGCTGTCCCCTTTGCGTTAAAAACAAGGAAAAAAGATGAATGAAAGGACGAAAAGGCCCCTGTGTCCATCAGCCTATTTATACTTCCCCATCTTATTGTATTTGCAAGTTTTTTCATTTTAGTAGTTTTTACACATAGTTGTAGTAGCTTATTTTTCTCCCAAAAATAGTTGTAATTTTCCTTTCAAGCCTTTGTAATAGCTCATTATTAAGCACTCTTTTTATTAAATAAAGTCAAGTTTTAGCTTATTCTCATTCTACCTTTCTTTATCTTTTCTTAATAATCTAGCTTATTATTTTGGGATTAGTTTTTTATAACTTTTTTCAACTAAGTTAAGATTTATATATAAGTTTGAAATAATTCATTTCAAGCTTATTGTGGGCTTATTTTCCTAGATCTAGCTTATTGTTGGAGGATTTTTTAATTAGCTTTTTAAATCTTATAAGTTCTAAGCTTAGGCTTACAACTTATTTATAAGCTAGCTTTTTAATTAATTACTTTTAGTTTATATCTATTAGTTTTTTAGATCTATTAGTTTTAAGTTTTAAAAATTAAAAATACTTTCATAAAACAAAAAAAATAATTGGATCTATTAGTTTTTTATACAAATTAGTTTAGATCTATAAGTTTTTAGTTTAAAAATCAAAGTATTTTTATAAAACCAAAAAATTTAGTTTAGATCTATTAGATATTTGATATAATAGTGTAGATCTATTAAATTTTAGTTTAAAAAATTAATATATTTTTGTAAAACTTAAAAAATATTCTAGATCTACTAGTATTGTTTGAAACTCTTCATTAAATATTAATAGTTGCTTATTATTCTAACCTCTTGTGTTATTGTGATCTTGGCGAATCGATTCATCATGTTTGATAAAGAGCTTATGGTTTAATAAATTTGGTTCGAGTTTGATTTGGTTGGCCGTGTACTTTACGGGCCGGGATACGCTTAGATTAAGTTTTTGATTTGGTTGGCCGTGTACTTTACGGGCCATATTCTGTTGCTTATGATTGACTGTGTTTAGAGCGTTATCTTCGGACTACGGGTACCAAAGTTCTCTCCTTCTTAAATTTCTAGTTTAATCGTTTTAGTTTAATTAATTAGATTAATATAGTTTAAATTTTTAAAAATATATATATTTTTCATAAAAATCGGTTTAATTAGTTTTATATATTATTATTGTTTTAAAAAAAATAGATTTAAAGGTTTAAAAAATAGTTTTCATTTAAATAAGGTTATTATTAGTATAAAGTTTACACCTTTTTGTGATTATTAAACTTATTAGTATATAAAACTTCTAGCTTTATCATCTAAAATATTAATAAGCTAAAAAGGTTAAAGATTTACGCTTTATTTTTAAGTTTATCTTTGTGATTTTATTTTTTTTGTCACTTTTACTTGTTATTACGTGCTTGCATTTAGATTAATTTTGCATTAGAGTAATTAATATTTTTAATTATAGTTTAGTTTTGTTGCATCTTAGAGTTTAAATTTTATTTTGCATTTTAGAATAATTTTATTTGAACTATTTGCGCTTTTATTTTTATATATTCCTTAGCCTAAATAATTTTCCCCATTTTAGTTTGTTTAATTAGACAATAGATACCAAGCAAGCTTTATTAACCAAAAACGATTAATCTCATTTTTAAAGTTGAATATCAATTCGAGTCGATTCGGGGAAAAACAATTATACTAAAAAATGGTTATTACACCTATTAGTACGAAGGGAGAATAGCTACTTGGTGGCGAGCATGAAAAATGCGGAGAGGTAGCGGTGAGTATGACATGGTCATGTGACGGTCATGAAAAAGTTCTAGCTGTGCAATCTTGCATATGCCATTGGACGTGATAATGGTTGGGAGGAACTTGCGGATGATGGAAAATCCGTAGAGAATACAAGTCATAGGTTTGCTGATGGGGAAAGGTAGTAGAAACTACTAGAATAAATTCATAGGAGACGAGGTGGATCATTGTTATGATGGAATGAAGTTAGAAGTGGCCAATGTATTGGACCGGATGTGGATCGGACAACTATGAAGGTGATGGTAGTACCTAAAGTAGAAATTTAAAATGGCAAGGAACCGACAAGAGAACTGTGCGGACGAGGGGGCATAAGTCGTTGGGAATGTAAGAATGAAGATAAGGATATGTTAGAAGTTACACAATGGAAAGAAGTGACGTGGTTTTGGAAGAAGGGAAAGTTAACACTTAGAATCATGAGTTCTTTTGAGATCATCGGACGGATCGGGCTAGTGACTGGTAGGTTGAGGAATGACTGGAAGACTTTAGGTAGCATGCATGATGTATTTCATGTATCGAACTAGAGAAGATGCTTAGCAAGAGTCGACTTGCAAGTACCATTGGAAGTTATTAGTATAGATATAATACTTCGCTTTATCGAAGGGCTGGTAGAGAGTACGGATCGTGAAGTTAGGACATTGGTAAAGTAAGATACCATAGTAAGGATAGATAGAATATGGAAACGTGGACTAGAGTTCACATGGGAAAGATAAGTGAATGGTATGAGGAACTAGTATCCTCGTCTATTTGTTAATGAAGGTCCTAAGGAGTAAATCTCGAGGACGAGATTCCTATTAGGAAGGAGTGATGTGACAACCATGGTTTTGGGGTTCGTCACTTAGTCGTAATTATAAGTTATTTTATGTGTGACTATGTGTTTTACATGTCTATGTGTTTATTTTGTATGAATGAGGAAGGAATGGACATCGTATATGGGTAGGAATACTCATGAGCAAGTCGATGAACAGATATTTCATGTTCATGAGCTCATATTATAGTGACTATGAAATGAAATGGAATCATTTTGGTAATTTTACGTATACTGTTAGAAGTATTTAAAGTGATGGTCATATAATATACCGTTGCGAAGCTCGTGGAAAATGCTACATAATGGTGTTGAGAGTTCTAATATAATTTTTGGTATGTAACGGGAATTAGTCCCGAACACACACAAATGAGGAAGGCCTTCTATACCTTACACTTGTAGTATAAAAGGCACTAAGCACCTCATTTGTGTGTGTGTGTTTTCCATTTAATAGTTTTTAGAGAGAGAAACATATGTCTTTATCTCACTAGGAAATCACAACCTTTTTGTTTTCTCTTTATTATTCATCTAATCTAATCTTTTTTTGGTTTATTCCATGATGTTATTCGCATTGGGTTAAGTCGTGTGTAAAAGTCCTAAAAGTGGTATCATTCGCCAAGGGATTCGTGGATAGCTCTTCGGTGTTGTCCTCGTTTTTCTTGTGTTTCGTGATTCATATATCTTCTAAGTAGTTGTAGTAGCGATTTGGGTATTTTGGTTTGGCTTGAAACACGAATTACAAGGTAAGAAATCTCCATTTTTTTCTAAGTTCAAGTCTCGGAAACTTTATTCCACATTCCGATCGGAATATTGCGATCGCAAAAACCCTGGGGTTTCTACATTGCGTTCGAATATTCCGATAGCCATATTGCGATCTACAGTTACGATCGAATATTGCGATCTAATCTTACGATCACATATTGCGATCTGAAGTTACAATCGAATATTGCGATCAAATCTTACGATCACATATTGCGATCTAAAGTTACGATCAACTATTGCGATCTAAAGTTACAATCGAAAATTGCGATCTAAAGTTGCGATCTAAAGTTGCGATCAGGATTGCGATCTAAAGTTACGATCTAAAGTTGCGATCTAAATTGCGATCAGGATTGCGATCAAGTATACTGCGATCAAGTATATTGCGATCACTGCATTGTGATCACAACATTGTGATAACATTCCGATCAAAGCATTCCGATCGAAGCATTTTTAGACTTTGCCAGTATCTAGACTAGTTTCGGAGTGTCGTTTACAAAAAAAAAAAAAAGAGTTACAATTTTTCCGTCAAATAAATTCAAATTTTTTCCATACTAGTTTTAGGCTATTTCTAGCTCGATTTCAAAATTTGGCGATTACAAATATTTTCGCTGTATTTTATATCGGACTGAGGTATTTTTGTCAGGCTGGAAATTTTAGGCAAAGTTTGATTTTGTTGACACTCCAACACATGCTTTCTACGAATTGAGATCCTATTTTTCACACGACTTCTACGATGACGTCTCAACAAGATATTTATGCTGCGGGTACTGAGAATCGTCCACCCATGCTTACCAAGGAGAATTACACTACATGGGCTAGTCGTCTCATTCGTTATGCAAAATGTAAACCTTTGGGAAAGTTGATTGTTAACTCGATTCAAAAATGGCCGTATGTTAGAAGAACAATTCTTGTGCCTGGGGACCCTACGAATGCTAACCCAGTGGCTGACTCCAGTCATGAGCAAATGGATGAAGAATTAACTGAAGCTGAATCCAAACAACTCGACGCTGATGATCAAGCAATTCAAGTCATTCTCATGGGACTTCCTGAAGATGTTTATGCTGTTGTCGATAGTCGAGATGTGGCTTAGGATCCAGAAAATGATGAAGGGGAGTGAAATAGGGTTACAAGAAAAGGAAACTAAGTTGCTTCGTGAATGGGAGAAATTTACGTCTACTGAAGGGGAACAAATTGAACCTTACAATCATAGGTTTTCAACCCTTATGAATCATCTTAGAAGAAACGAACATGAACCTGCACAAATTGCTGCTAACATCAAACTTCTTGATAATCTTCCTTCTGAATGGTCACGATATGTCACTCTTGTCAATCAAACCAAGGATCTTCATGTCATGGACTACACTCAAGTATATGATTATTTGAAGATGAATCAAGATGAAGCTAACGAAGTTAGGGCTGAAAGACATGCCAAAACCAAAGATCCATTGGCTTTTATGGCAAATTCTCCGTCATCTATGTCATATCCCATGGTACCCTACCATCAACCCTCATCAAGTAACTTCATGCCACAACAACAACAACAACTCGCCCCTTATGGATATCAACTTCCTGTTGTTGTGAACTACTTACAACAACCCATTGCTTGTTTTGATGACATCACCGATCCTACACACGCGATTAATACTGGTCTTGCACTTCTTGCAAAGGCATTAAAATTTACCATTAACCCCACCAACAACAATCAGAGAATCTCCTCGAACGCAAGAAATAGGCAGATTGCTTAACCTTTCATGAATGCGAATCAAGATCGCCAATTGGTAGTTGCTGGGAACACGGGGACACAGTTTCAAAAATATGGTCAGAATGTTGGGCAGACCGTTGGGAATGCAGGAACTCAGTATGGACAAAAAGAATCTGAGTGTTCCGAATGTGGGTAATCAAAATGGGTTAATTGTTGTACCAGCAGTTAGTAATCAAATGGGAAATATTGTGGCTGTAAGGGCTGAGAATACTGGTATGGGAAATGGAAACAACAATCGTCAGGTTCAGTGCTACAACGGAAGGGGATTTGGTCATTATGCTCGAGATTGCACAGCCAAAAAGAAAAGGGATGATGCTTATCTTCAGACTCAGCTTCTTATAGCACAAAAGTAAGAGGCAGGGATTCCACTTCAAGCTGAGAATTTGATCTTATGGCTTCTGCAGCTGAATATGATGAGGAAGAAGAAGTGAATGCCAACTACATCTTGGTGGCAAACTTACAACAAGCATCTACCTCAGCAATGCATGATGACATTGCTCCCGTATATGATTCAAACGGTCCCTCTGAGGTACACCTACGTTTCGATGATAATGATATATATAGTACGTCGAATCAGGAGGAGGAGTATACTGAGATGCTTGAGCCCTACATTGAGACACACGGGGATCAAACGAATAATAGTAATATTAATTCGAATGAGCCTAGTGTGTACCTTAGTGTGGATCAAGTTGCCCAGCCTAAAACTCTTCCTGATGCGACCCATGCGTATTATAAATCTTTGTTTGATAAGCTTGCTAAGGATGTTGACCATGCTACGGTGGTTAATAATAAGTTTAGAGAAACTAATGCCAAATTGACCACTGAGCTTGCGGGATATAAGGAACGGGAGAAAAGTTTTGAAATTCATCAGGCTAAAATTAAAGAACTTGAACAAGCTCATGCTACATCGGTTTATCAAGAAAAATGCACTACCAAGAAATTATTTGCCTTACACTTAAGTAGTGCTAAAAAGATAAGCGAATTGAATGATGAAATCACCTCTCTTAATAAACAGCTTTCAACTGAAAAATCTATTATTTTGGATTTAAAAGAAGAACGAAAAAGCTGAAACATGATTTCAAAATTCGAGAAGATGGGCTTCTTGAGGATTTTTGCAAAGCTCAGGATAGGATTAGGGAATTAGACAACCTTTTGGTAAAACGTGGCCAAACTATGCAAACGATAAATATTCTTGCACCTAAAGTAAATGAGATAAATTACACCCGTTACAAAATGGCTTTAGGTTGTCCTCTTCCTCCCAATCCCGAATATCTTAAGCATGTTCAGGCCACAAATCAAGCTTTATATAATCGTAGTGTGCTCTTGTCTGATGAGCATGATCCTCCTAGTGTGCATGATTCTGAGGAAACTACTGAACTTGCTGTAGAGACTCGTTTAAGAATGCAAAAGCTTAATAAAGAAGTCACACCCGTTTATTATCTGAAAGTTAATCCTCCAACTATTTTTGTTCGGTCTAAAACAAGTACTGAAATGCTTTTGCTACAAAGTGAGGAATTGTCTGATGACCCTCCTAAACCGAGTATCACACGCCGATTTCTAAACGAGCTAAAAGAAAACTTTGTCATACTTAAACGTGTTGTTAATTCCAAAATCACTGGAGGAAATTTTACATCACCGGTTCAGAATGAGGTCCAGAAAATTCTTCACAACGATATTAATCCGATTATTAATCAAGTTGGTGCTAGGATAAGCAATTTGGAAAACACTTTTCTAATAGAATTAGCCAACTTCGTTGAAGACTTTAAATCTTTGGCGAAGGAGGCTGATGAATCTCTTGATAAAATCAAAGTTCTGGAAAACAATCTTGAACGCCTCTCTACAACACCTGATAGTGTTGATAACAGCCCTGTTGCGTTAGATACTTCTGTGTCGGATCTTGAAACCCTCCAAACTGAGCTTGAACGTACGAAAGAGAAAATGGAATCTGTTGTCATTAAAAAGGACAATGAATTTACCGATCTTTGGAATAAATTTGTCAAAAAATGTGATGAATGAAAATATGACAAAATTTCGTATGATAAAGCCTACAATGAAATGCAACAAACTATCGCACGGTTGCAGGCTCAGTTAGGAGGGGTTAAGGAAAAGAATTTGGCCTCTTCAGGGTTAGAGAATGCCAGTGATGGAAATGTACAGAAGCTTAAGGCTAAGATTGCAGATTTAGAATCTGTTATTATTTCATATAAGCGGGTTGTTGAACAAAGTAAGTCTGTCTATCAGAAACTTATTGATAAAATCTGTGAGAACTGTAAGTTAAAAGCCTTATTAAAAGATAAGACTTCTGAGCCTAGTATGATTATGCATGCTATAACTCAGACACCAGCAACCTCAGGACCCACTCGTATTCTTGTAACACCTTTTCCCAAGGTTGTTGGAACGAAAACTACTATGATTGCCCCAGGAATGTTTCGTGTTAGTTCTCCCTCTGTGCCTAGCAAACAACGTAAAGCAAGCGTTAGGACAAAACCGACCACTATATCTCAACCACAAGTCATTGATTTAAAAAGTGCTAATTCTAACAGACGCGTGTCTTCTTCTACAAGAATAAACAACTACACTAAGAGCAGAAGGCCATAGCCTACGAGCAATACAAGGAATGATAGGGTCCCTTTTGCCTCTAGAAGTAGTCTCCCCAAGATCAATAATGTGGTAGTAGAAGAACACCCTAGGAATTTACAGCGTTTCAATCATAATCAGAAACTTAACTCATCTGAATGTATTGACTTTAAGCTTGCTATTTAGAATGAAAAATATGAAGTTATTTATGCTAAATGTAATAAATGTTTCTTTACTTTTAGTCATGATGCTTGTGGCTTGACTATGAATGGTTTGAATTAGGGTGGTTACACTCGAATTGACAAGCTGTCAGTCAGTGAACAACAACGCATTCCTAAGGCTAAGGTGTATGTTCCAAAAAGTACGCATGTAGGGTCCACAGAAATTCTTGCTAAGCCTAGTAGCCATAGATTCACCTCTAAATGGTTGCCTACTGGTAGAAATTTTGACTGTAGTGGCAAAATTATCGACACTAGGAGATCTCATACTGACAGTGAAACGTCGGTATGTGATACGGCTTAATTATCTTCTAACCCTACATGAACCTATTTCATCGGTTGCCAAAATATTTTATTCGCTTATCATTGGCAGGCTGTTGAAATTTGTCTCTGGTGTGTGGACTCGGGATGTTCCAAATATATGACTGGGAATCGAAGCCTTCTCAAGAACTTTGTATGGCGTTTGATGGGAACTGTTCGATTTGGAAATGATCATGTTGCTGCAATTCTAGGCTATGGTGATCTTCATTGGGGAAATATAATCATCACCAGAGTCTCTTTTGTTGACGGCTTGGGACACAACTTGTTCTCGGTTGGGCAGTTCTATGATTCAAATTTGGAGGTAGCCTTCAGAAGTCATACATGCTTTGTTAGGGATCTTGAAGGAATTGATTTGTTGAAAGGAAATCGTACCACCAACCTTTACACCATTGATCTTTTTCAAATGTCTGCTGCTTCTCCAATTTGTCTCATGGCCCGGGCCACTTCAACTAAGTCATGTGGAAACCTTGGTTTCCGGATCTCTGAAGCTACTAGGAATGCATCATATTCATATGATTATACAATCAAAGTGGAATTAGAACATGACACATTAACAAGGTGTTTAGGCACAAGATACATGAATTAAAACAATTGGATAGCTAATTATATTGATAATCAACAATCACTAGACGTGTATATATTGAATCCCACGTCTAGTCGACACACGCTTTAGGTTTACATTGTGAATGAAGTTATGAATAAAACCTAAAACCCTTGGTTCCTTTTATAGTGTAAGGATTAGGGTTTATAAGAGATAATAATGAATAAACAAGTAAATCTTCTATTTAGATAAACATATACAGAATATCTCTTGCATACATATCCAAATAGAAGCTTCTAAAGGCTTCTTGTCTACGTTTCTAACTGATGAGACGGCTTTTATACATGGTCTCATCGTTCTTTTTGGACTTAAAATGCATTAAATATCATCAAAATACCCAAATATATGCTTGTGTTTGTTGCTTGTGTAATTTAGGTACGGATATTGAGAAAATGACAAAAGATCACAAGAATCACGCAAAAACGAACACGGGAAACGAAGCCGCACGATGAACCAAGCCCTAGTGAGGAATTTTCCAAAGAAAACCCTTGAAGATTTGAAGAATATTGAAGTTTGGTCCTCCAAGTTTGAAGAATTGACACTTTATACCCTTGTATCTTCATAATTACAAGTTTGGTCCCTAAAGTTTGTCAAAATTACAAAAAGGACCCTTAACTTTGAAGAATTGGCAAATTTAGTCCCTCATCAAATCTAAATTGTCAAAAATGGTCCTCCAAGAAGTCAACCAACAAGTCAAAGCCTTGAAGTTTGAAGATATGGCAAAATCAGTCCTTGGAAAATGAAGAAATTGCATAAATGGTCCTTGTTTCAATATTACAAAAACATTGTGCCAAAAATGACAAGTGTTGAAAGTTAAAAACAAAGGAAATGGGATTTGTGAGCTATTTATTACAAAATGAAGATAACTTAAAAAGTGGGGGGCCTAATGTGACCAGACAACAAAACCCCACCAGCCAACCCCCATCTGACACGTCACCCACCAGTTCAAACAAACCAGTCCACAACTTTTTGACCCTATCACAAACCTTTTTGAACCCACTCACTCTACTTAAACGCATTTAATTAACCAAAAGTGGGGGAAACCTGTTATTTAAAAAGTAATCCCCCAAAATGAATCAAAAACTCCACTGTTCACCACCACTTAACCCATAAACCCTAAATCTGCTTAACCCTCAATCCAAAGGGTTATGCACTAATCAACTCCAGATTGTTAATTAAGCCCACCCTCATTCTTTCCCACCTCACCAAAAGCCTCCACGTGGCCTGTGGTCCTCTCCCCAGCCTTCCCCTGCCCCACTTTCTAGCTTGAAGACAAAGCTTGGCAGTAATCCAACGAGCCTAGGTGATTTCGAGCTCCCAAAGGATACACCAACGGGCAAGATCATCTTGACAACTGCCATTTCACATGGAGCAGTCACATGAATCCAAGACCTCAATATCAAGAATTCAAATATGGCATCTTAACAGCATATTCCAAGAACCAACCAAGGGCATGATTGGGAATTCAGTCATTAGGGTTTCCATCTTCTAGAAGTTGTAAGCCTGTCTATAAAGGCATTAGGGTTTTATCATTTTCGGGTTGTCTCAGCTTTTATGTAATTTTTTTTTCAATGAATGAAAAAGTGTTTTATGCATAAGGCTGTGATCATTTACCTTTCAGCAATTTACTTTTTAAAGTTTGTTCATCTCTATTTAAGTTTGTGTTTTAAAAAGTTTTGAAAAAAAGGTTTTCAAGTTTCTGAATTGAAGCAAGTTCTTGGTAAGAACTTGTGTGTTTATTTGGTATTTCCAGTTTCAATGCATTGTGTTAATGCTTTGAAGAATATCAATGAGAAGTTTTGAAAGGTTTTAAAAAAGATTTTTAAGGAAGTGAAAAGAAACAGAAAAAGTTATTGGATATTGCTTGTGTTTGTTGTTGATTTCTTCTTAAACAGGTTTGAGTATTTGTTGTGGATCATTGTCAGCATATGCCCGGGCATATGGGAGGTGGTTATGCAACCACAAAGATCCTTGGAAGTAAGGATCTTAGGTAATCTTCTTTTTCCATTTTAAAAATTTTCAGAAAAAAGGTGTTGAGTGATTTGATTGATTTGATGCTATTTTGTGTTTAAGTTGTTTGATTCATGTTCTTTTATGTTTAGATGCATGCTAGAGTATCATAGAATCAGTTTGAGTAGCTTTTCAAGTAAATTGGTTTGTAAAATTTGGTTTTAAAAAAATTAAAGTAGTGTTTGGATAAGGGTATTAGCAGGTTTTAAATCTTTGATTTTGTTTCTAAAAGGTGTTAATCAGTTTAAAATAGGTTGAGTTAGGTTTGTTAGTAGTTATAAGTTAGTTTGTAAAGATTTGGAAGCAAGTCTAAGTGTTTAAAGGAAAAAAGTAAGCTAGAAATCTGTTTTGACACTTTCTGCTTGTTTTTTATGAAAATTTGGTGATTGAATCTTGATTGTTTGTTAAGTGTTAGGGTGATAGAGAGTTTGACATTGTTTTTGCATCAGTTTGTTAGTGTGTGTGCTGAATTTGAAGCTTAGAAGATCATTAGAGTGCATCTATAAGCTTAAACAAGCCCACAGACCTTCATTTTTTTTCACAGCAACATCCAATTGCCTAGTTGTGTTTGATTGAGTGGCATTTTTGTGCTTAGTGTGCTTATTTCTGCTTGTGTTGACTCCCTACACTCAGAAAGAGTGTAGGGGTGCCTTGTGTTCCAAAAGAAACTCCACACAATCAAAAGCCAAGACCTCTTGGCATAAAAATTGCTCAAAGTGAGGAAAATAAGAACTTGTGTTCTTGCCAGTGAACCTGCATACGTTTTTGAGCTTAACCTGAGCTTAACCTTGATCAAAAAGTGAAAGTAGTTTGGATTGCAAGTCATACAAGTTGCCTGTTTGGTTTGGAAAAAAAAAAAAAAAAAGTTTTTGCAAAAACCACTAGCCTGGCTTCGAACCCCTGACCTCTCGTTGGAGGGTTCAGAGTCCTTACCAGTGTGCTAGCTTTCATCTTGTGAAAAGATGGGCAAGGCCCATTACTTAAAGAGGTCTTAGACGTGCTTATTAAATACAAGCCGTAGCTTAATTGATTTTTCCCAGCTTATTTATTAAGCGTTTTGTGCTTATTTGATTTTTCCTAGGACTTTTATAGGTTGTAGGATTTTTCTGTATAAAAATATTATTTTTCCTTTTATTTAATTAATTTCTAGGATTATTTTTAATATTAAATTTAAAAAGTAATAAAAAAATATTAAACAGTAAGTAAAAAAATACAAAAAAATAGTTTTTAGGTTTTAATTCTTATTTTTGAGGTTTACATATAAAAAAGTTTTCAAAAACTTTAATTTTTAATTTTATTTAATTTTAGGGTTTTTAAGCAACTTTAAAAATTAATATAAAATTAATTAATAGGTTTCAGAAAATTTGGTTTGCATTTTTGTTCTAGTTACAATATTTAGGATTTTTGAGAATTTTTTAGAATTTATTTGAGAACTTGTAATTTTTTAGAATATTTTATTATTATTTTATTCATTAAAATTCAAAGTTTTATTTTTAACTTTTTTTCATTTTTACTAGATTCTAGACATTAAAATAGGAACTTTGTCACTTTCCAATTAATTTTTAGGCTTTTCAATTAATTTTTAGAATTAATTTAAGATTTAATACATTTTAATAGTTTTTTAGTGTTTAAAAATAGTTTAATTTGGTTTTAAAATTTTTAAAAATAGTTTTTAGCTTAATTAGGATATTTTTGAGGTTTACAAATTATAAAATCTTGTTTAGGGCTTTTTAATAATTAAAAGTGATTTTTAGGGCTTTAATTAGCATTAAAAAGTCATTATTTAATTAATTAAAAGGTTTTAGCAAGTTTGGATTTTTTGTAAACTCTTAGAATATTATTTGGGATTTTTAGTAATTTTTAGAAATTTTTAGGTTTTCGTCGTTTTTACGGTTTTACGTTTACGCCTTTTTCGTCGTAGTTTAATTAGTTTTCGTAACCGTCAATTCTTTCCTTTCTCATTTCTTTTTCAATTATCATAATCACAAACATCATAAATCAACTCTTAACACAACGCACTTGCCTCCTTGGGAAACGAACTTGCTTGGTCATTGGTGCTCGGTTTTCCTAAACCGACACCTAACGCTTACCACTATTTGTACTTCATTTTCCTAAAGGTCGTATTTTACTACAATCATTTTGGCGCCGCTGCCGGGGAGGCGTGTTGTGTTTTGGTTGAACCATTGTTGTTTTTATATATAGCCATAAAAGTATTTGTATTAATAGCACTCTATTAATACGTATTATCGTTTTTCGATTTTTGTGAATATTATTACTATATTGTATACGTAGAACAATAAAATCACAAGTACTCCAAATACGTGAGCAATCTCAACCTTGATTCGGGATTTCATCACTCGATCATTGTATTCGAATCTCAAACCAAAAGAAAAAAGGCAAAAATAGATAAATACTTTCGTGAAGCTTGATTTTGATAATACAAACTATAAGGTGGGTATAAGGCGGTTGTATTTCACGACCTAAAGGAAAAAGGCTCTTAAGTGCTTCGCGCCGCCTCGTTTCCTCCGCTTGCTTGTGCGTATTTGATTTTGAGAGTGAATCGAGGGTTTTGCCGCCCAAAGTATTACTACATATCATATATATTTTCTTGGTTTCATTTGATTAAACCCTCTTGAACGATTTGGTGTTCCACCATCGTTCTAAAGTCATCGAAGGCGTTCACTCCACGTGTTCGTTTTCATTCCTTGAGGCTTCGTTAATCAAGAGATTTGATTAGTGAGGAGATTTGTAGATTTTGGTCTACTTAATACATTCCAAAAAAATCCAAAAAAGTTAAAAACAATCAAAAACCACAAAAAAATTGAAAAAGTAAAAACACCAAAAAGAATCTTCTTTGCTCGCCTTCTCGTTGTACGTGACGTTTATGCAAACTCGCTCTAAAGCAAGACGTGCTCGTAAACGAAGAAACAAATCACTCACTCCTACTAGTGAGGACTCTCCTATTGACGAACCCATTGTAGTGAAAGAAGCACCCATGGCTAATCGAACTATGATGGAGTTGCTTCAAGCACCCACCGAGGGTTATGGAGAAGCGATTGTGATTCCCGCTATCCTTGCGGAGAATTTTGAGGTTAAGACGGGTTTGTTGTCCATGATTCAAAACAACAAGTTTCGAGGGGACGAAAAGGACAACCCGCATAACCACATTCGCCAATTTAATCGTCTCACCGCCACGTGCAAGTTTAAGGATGTTTCAAACGACTCGATTAAGATGATGCTTTTTCCGTATTCCTTAGCGGGGCCCGCAAAAATTTGGTTAGAGAAAGAGCCACCCAATTCTATATTGACGTGGAAGGATCTCGTTTCAAAATTCGTGAACCAATTTTTTCCGCCCTCTAAGACTACGCACTTGAAAAACGAGATTTCAAAGTTTTCGCAAGAGTTTAATGAGAGTTTTTCAACGGCTTGGAATAGGTTTAAGGAAATGTTGCACGAATGTCCTCATCATGGTTTTTTCGACTTGCATCAAATAGACACGTTTTACAATGGCTTGAACGATCATGAGCGTGATTATCTTAATGCCGCCGCGGGTGGTAATTTCTTGTGTAAGACGGTCGAGGAAGCATTGGTAATTATTGAGAATAGGTCTAAGGTGTATAGTCCTCGTAGCACGTCGAGTGTTCGTAAGGCTTCGTCTTCATCTTCACCTAGTTTGTCACACAACGTTGATGCTTGCCAAATCGAGGCTAATTTGGAGAACAAGATTTTTGATAAGCTTAAAGGATTGTTAATTGAGTTTAAAGTTGGTGAACAACCCGCTCCCGCTACGATTAAAGCGGTTGAGGTTTCTTGTATGTATTGTGGTGGAGCTCACGATTATTCCGAGTGCATTACCAACGGTGGTAACACTTCGAGTGCCTTCGCGGCCGCGGGAACTTATAACCAAAACGGTCAAGTTCCTCGCACTAATCAATTGACTCCACCGGGTTTTTCACCAAATCAAAATGCTAACAATTATCGAAACAATCAAGTTGGTTACCAAAGCAATCAAAAGAACAATTATAAGGGTAATAGCAACTATGGGAATCAAGGGAGTAGTAGTAATAGCCAATTGCAAAATCAAAATCAAAACCGTAATTTTCAAAATGCAAGTCAAGGTCTTCAAAATAACAAAGAACTTCCATTGGACTTTTTGAATTACACTACTTCAAATGATAAGATTATGGAAAACATTCAAGAGCAAATGGCTAATCAAGCTAAGGAAACGGCTAAGAATGCAAAGGAGTTAGCTAATTTCATTAAGGAAAATCTAGCCATGAGGAATGAATTGAAAAATGATTTTGCTAACCAAATTCGAGGTCAAAACAACAAGATAGAGCAAAGTCATGCTAGGCTTGAACAAAGAATTGACCAAAAAGCCGCTAGCCAAGATGTGAAGTTTAATAATTTTGATGCTAAGCTTAATGCAATTTTAGAATGCGTAATGGTGAACAAAGCCTCTACTTCGGGTGGTTTGCCTAGTAACACCGTTTCAAACCCGAAGGGAGAGATGAAAGTGATTACCACACGTAGTGGTAAGACACTTAAAGAACCAACTCCTCAACCAATTACTCCAACGGTGGAGGAAATTGAGGAGGAACCCGAGGTGGTGGTCGAAAAGGAGCATATTTCAAGCCCACAAAGTACCGCTCATGCCACACCTACGGTTGACCCATCACCCATTTTGGAACCCGAGATTCCAAAGGCTATGCCTATGCCCCAACCCACACCACCCTTGCCTTACCCATCGAGACTTAGGAAGGAGAAACGACAAGAGCGCGACAACTACCAATTTGAGCTTTTTATGAAAATGTTTCGTGACTTGCATTTTAATATAAGTTTTGCAGACGCCTTGGTCATGATGCCTCGATTTGCCGCTAACTTTAAGAGTATGTTGAACAACAAGGAAAAATTACACCAAATGTCTAGTTGTTCGTCGGTTTATCTTAATCGCATACCTCAAAAAGTCGGTGATCCCGGTAAATTTTTGATCCCTTGTGCAATTCAAGATATGGAAGAATGCTATGCCTTGGCCGATCTTGGTGCTAGCATTAACTTGATGCCACTTGCAATCTACAAGTCGCTCAATCTTCCTAATCTTACTCCTTCACGAATGTCTATTGAGTTGGCCGACCATTCCACGATTCTTGCATGTGGTTTGGCGGAAGACGTTTTTGTGAAAGTGGGGAAGTTCTACTATCCCGTAGACTTTATTGTTGTTGACATCCCCACGGATCCTCAAGTTCCTCTTATTTTAGGTCGTTCGTTTTTAGATACGTCTATGGCTTTGATTGATGTGCATGCTAGAAAGATCACCTTACGTTTCAACGACGAGGAACTTGTTATAAACGCAACTCAAAATTCTCAACTTTCTCATGTTTATTCCGTTGCTACCATAAACCTCGTTGATATGATCGACGTGGTTTGCGAGGAATTTTCACAAGAAGTTTTAGGGTTTGGTGATGAAGAAACTAGTGGCAATCCCACTATGTTAGATCCAATTCTTGATAATTCGACACCAACCTTCACTCCTTTCGAAGGTGGTGGTTTTACGTTGGAAGAATTCGATGTTCCACGTACTTGTGACGAAGACCTCGACAACTATGAGGACTTCTCGATTATCAAGGATTTTCTCAACGATTTCCCATTTCCTCCACCCGAGGAGGTTATGAGTATCGAGCCCATATCTTCACTTGAGGAACCACCTATCCTCGAGTTGAAAGATTTACCTCCTCACCTCGAGTATGTCTATTTGGAGGAGGACGACAAGTTGCCGGTTATTATTGCGAAGGAACTTTCGAATGATGAAAAAACCGCACTTGTCGATGTTCTTAAGGACCACAAAGGGGCGATTGCGTGGAAGTTATCCGACATTAAGGGAATCGATCCCAAATTTTGTACACACAAAATATTAATGGAGGAGGATTTCAAGCCAACAATCCAAAGTCAAAGGAGGGTAAACCCCAAAATTCACGACGTCATCAAAAAGGAGGTCCTTAAACTCCTTGACGCGGGAATGATTTACCCTATTTCCGATAGCCCTTGGGTGAGTCCTATTCATTGTGTCCCTAAAAAGGGAGGGATGACCGTTGTGCCAAACGATGCCAACGAGTTGATTCCCACAAGACTCGTGACCGGATGGAGAGTGTGCATTGACTATCGTAAGTTGAATGAAGCCACTCGAAAAGACCATTTTCCCTTGCCCTTCATGGACCAAATGTTGGAGCGTCTTGCGGGAAACGATTTCTATTGCTTTTTAGATGGTTTTTCCGGTTACTTCCAAATTCCCATCGATCCTCGTGATCAAGAAAAAACTACGTTTACGTGTCCATATGGAACGTTTGCCTATCGTAGAATGCCATTCGGACTTTGCAATGCACCGGGAACTTTTCAACGATGCATGATGGCTATTTTTCATGATATGATCGAGAAGACGATGGAAGTCTTCATGGATGACTTTTCCGTGTTTGGTGATTCCTTTACTTCGTGTTTGTCGAACCTTGAGAGAATGTTAAAACGTTGTGAGGAAACCAACCTTGTGCTCAATTGGGAAAAGTGTCATTTTATGGTTAGAAGTGGAATCGTCTTAGGGCACAAGGTCTCGAAAGCGGGGATTGAGGTAGATCAAGCTAAGGTAGACGTCATCGCCAAATTACCTCATCCCAAAACCGTTAAGGGAGTTAGGAGTTTCCTAGGCCACGCGGGCTTTTATCGACGATTCATCAAGGATTTCTCGAAGATTTCTCGACCCATTACACATCTTCTTGAAAAAGAGGCACGTTTTGTCTTTGACGAAGATTGTGTACGAGCCTTTGAGATCCTTAAGAGGAAACTTACCGAAGCTCCCATTCTTGTTGCTCCAAATTGGAACCTCCCCTTTGAACTTATGTGTGATGCAAGTGATTACGCTATTGGGGCCGTTTTGGGGCAACGTCATGATAAGCATTTCTTGCCCATTCACTATGATAGCAAGACGATGACCGAGGCTCAACTTAAATACACTACAACGGAAAAGGAGTTCCTTGCCGTGGTGTATGCATTTGAGAAATTCCGACCTTACCTCGTCTTGACAAAATGCATAGTGTATACGGACCATTCGGCTATCAAGTATCTCATGGCTAAACAAGATGCAAAGCCGAGATTACTTCGTTGGATTCTCCTCCTTCAAGAATTTGATCACAAAATCGTTGACAAAAAAGGAGCCGAGAATCTAGCGGCCGATCATCTCTCTCGTTTGGAAGATCCTCACCAAAGTGTTTACGAACCTAAGGAAATCACCGAAACATTTCCGCTCGAGACACTTGGTGTAGTGAATTCCAAACTTGATTCTTCTACCCCATGGTTTGCGGATTTTGCAAATTACCATGCGGGTAACTTCATCATTAAGGGTATGACAACTCAAGAAAAACGAAAATTCTTTCGTGATGTCAAGTTCTATTTTTGGAACGACCCTTACTTGTTTCGAACTTGTGCGGATCAAATCATCCGCCGTTGGGTATTTGGCACCGAAGCTTCTAACATCCTTAGAGCTTGCCATGAGGGACCCACGGGTGGTCACCACGGTGCTAATCTCACGGCTAAAAAGGTGTTTGATGCCGGCTTCTTTTGGCCTACTATTTACCGAGATGCACAAGATCTTGTGAAGTCTTGTGATTCATGCCAACGACAAGGAAAAGCCTCACAAAAAGATGAGATGCCACAAAATATCATTCAAGTATGTGAGATCTTTGACGTTTGGGGCATAGACTTTATGGGGCCGTTCCCATCATCTCGTGGTAATAAGTACATTCTCGTTGCGGTTGACTACCTTTCTAAGTGGGTGGAGGCGAAGGCCTTGCCCACTAATGATGCTCGTGTGGTAGTTAAGTTCTTGAAAAGTTTGTTTGCTAGGTTTGGAACCCCTCGTGCTATCATAAGCGATCGTGGAACCCATTTTTGTAATGACCAATTTGAAAGGGTTCTAAGGAAATATGGGGTTACACATCGTCTTTCTACGGCTTATCACCCACAAACGAGTGGGCAAGTCGAGGTTTCAAACCGAGCTTTAAAGAGGATTTTGGAGAGATCCGTGGGGGAAAACCGACAATCTTGGTCGGATAAGTTAGACGATGCTTTATGGGCCTTTAGGACCGCTCATAAGACACCCATTGGGTGCACTCCCTATAAGCTTGTGTATGGAAAGAATTGTCATTTGCCTATCGAGTTAGAACACAAGGCTTATTGGGCCCTAAAGCATTGTAATGATGACATGGAGACCGCGGGAAAACACCGGAAAATGCAATTAAATGAATTAGATGAATTAAGGGACATTGCTTATGAAAATTCATTGATTTATAAAGAGAAAACTAAAAAGTTGCATGATTCAATAATTAAAAACCGGGTTTTTAACATTGGGGATCAAGTTTTACTTTTTAATTCAAGATTGAAAATATTTTCCGGTAAATTGAAATCCCGTTGGTCCGGTCCATTCACCGTGACTCAAGTGTTTCCTTATGGGACCATCGAGCTAGCTCAAGATGATGGTCCTAACTTCAAGGTGAATGTACATAGGTTAAAGCACTACTTCGGTGGGGAAGTTCCATCCTTGAACTACCTCGACCAAGTCACCTTCCCCAATGATAATTAGTATTGAGGGGATCGAGTCGAGCTCATGACTCGGTAATCAAAAACGAGGTGCCTCGTGGGGGAGTCCCATGCTTATCCTATGTACATATTATCGCTTTCTTAGTCTAATGTAGCTTACGTGTGGGGATTTGTGCCCTTCCAACCTTTGTTTCGTGGTTGTTTGTGATATGTGGTTTTTAGATCATGATCTTCACGATTGGAGCCTCTCGTGTTCGTTTTATGGGAGCACTCGATCGTTTGCTATTGGAGACATTTCTCAATATCCATGATATATCCTTTATTGTTCTAACCTTAGGTTTTTAGCACACTTCATAAACGGCTTTAAATTTAATGGTTACACCCTTTTCATGCTAGATTAGGCATTCGACTACGTCTCTAGTATGGGGGTGTTTTCACCCCTAGACTCGAAACATTGAGGACAATGTTTAACTTTAGTATGGGGGGTGAATAGATACTTGCCTTGCCAAACCTTCACGCTTTCCAAAGTTTATCGTTTTGTTTATCGTTTTGTTGCAAAATAAGGCTAAAAATGGCAAAATTTTAAAAATTTTTCTCATATTTTATAAGTGTTTGAAGACACGAATGTAGATTTTCCGATGGCGAGAATAAGAGTAATTTTTGACTCGACCGTGCGTGTTGAGCACTTAGCTTTGATTCCTTAACTACACATTAGGCTAAGTCTCTTAAATGAGGACGAGAAATGATAGAGTTAATTATAAGTTACTATGCTAAACGTAGAGTACTCGTATTCTTTCAAAAACTCATGTGTTCTCGTTGTTTGCTTATTCTCCCTTCGCATGTAAATATTTTTTGCTTAATAAATATTGACTTAGCGGTTTAGTTAGGATTGTTGGGTTTCTAGTCTTTTCTAGTAGCTTCCGTGTAATTAAATTGGGAAGACATTAAGGTATCGCCAGCGTCACGGTTTTGAAGTATTGGCACCCGAATAATCGAAAGCTTCACCCAATAATAAGATTTCAAGTGCTCACCTAAATCAAGCAAATAATTTGAAGCCCCACAAGGCCTAAAATCTATGCAAAATTGAAAGTGAATCAAGCCTTAATCTTCGAAGCTTTAAAGATCCAAAATTCGCTTTAGCGTGAGGATATACGTCTTTGGCTAATAAAACCACCGATGAGGCGGATAATAAAAGGCAAGGCAAGACCGAAGTCATAATAAAAGCTTCATGGCGAAGTTGAATAAAAGATGGAGGTAAACCAAAGATAATAAGGCCCTTCCGTTAGGGGGCGTATAAAAGTCTTGGTAATAAGTCTCATGTTCAAAACCGTTATAAAACCGTGTTTATCGATTCTTCTTGTCAACTTAATTTTTTAACATCGTCGTCTATTGGGAGGGGTTATTGATTTGATGGTCTTAGTTACACCGTTAGGACTCTATTTTTAGACCTAAATCTCTATTATCGCATAAGTCAAACAATGTATCCTCGTGAAACATTCAAGACATCATAAAATATAAGAGATACAACTTAGGAATAATGGGAGAATAAGTACGTGATTAGGGCATATGAGTAGTGTTAGCATTACTAACTTATAATGACAATGATCTCGTTGCACGCTTAGCATGGAATTAGAGTGAAAATCGAGGACGATGAAATTATTTTTAACGAAGCATTCACGTGTTCTTATTCTATGAACCTAAACGTCCCATTTTGCGATGAAAATCATACATTATGTCTATAACACAAGTAGTAGTAATAGTAGTAGTGTAGCTAGTTTATCATTCCAATAAAGTGAATAAAAATGAATTTTGGAGATGCTACGATACTTTATTCTAGCATTGCGTGAGGGCACGGCAATGGTTTAGTATGGGGGAGTGATGAGACGGCTTTTATACATGGTCTCATCGTTCTTTTTGGACTTAAAATGCATTAAATATCATCAAAATACCCAAATATATGCTTGTGTTTGTTGCTTGTGTAATTTAGGTACGGATATTGAGAAAATGACAAAAGATCACAAGAATCACGCAAAAACGAACACGGGAAACGAAGCCGCACGATGAACCAAGCCCTAGTGAGGAATTTTCCAAAGAAAACCCTTGAAGATTTGAAGAATATTGAAGTTTGGTCCTCCAAGTTTGAAGAATTGACACTTTATACCCTTGTATCTTCATAATTACAAGTTTGGTCCCTAAAGTTTGTCAAAATTACAAAAAGGACCCTTAACTTTGAAGAATTGGCAAATTTAGTCCCTCATCAAATCTAAATTGTCAAAAATGGTCCTCCAAGAAGTCAACCAACAAGTCAAAGCCTTGAAGTTTGAAGATATGGCAAAATCAGTCCTTGGAAAATGAAGAAATTGCATAAATGGTCCTTGTTTCAATATTACAAAAACATTGTGCCAAAAATGACAAGTGTTGAAAGTTAAAAACAAAGGAAATGGGATTTGTGAGCTATTTATTACAAAATGAAGATAACTTAAAAAGTGGGGGGCCTAATGTGACCAGACAACAAAACCCCACCAGCCAACCCCCATCTGACACGTCACCCACCAGTTCAAACAAACCAGTCCACAACTTTTTGACCCTATCACAAACCTTTTTGAACCCACTCACTCTACTTAAACGCATTTAATTAACCAAAAGTGGGGGAAACCTGTTATTTAAAAAGTAATCCCCCAAAATGAATCAAAAACTCCACTGTTCACCACCACTTAACCCATAAACCCTAAATCTGCTTAACCCTCAATCCAAAGGGTTATGCACTAATCAACTCCAGATTGTTAATTAAGCCCACCCTCATTCTTTCCCACCTCACCAAAAGCCTCCACGTGGCCTGTGGTCCTCTCCCCAGCCTTCCCCTGCCCCACTTTCTAGCTTGAAGACAAAGCTTGGCAGTAATCCAACGAGCCTAGGTGATTTCGTGCTCCCAAAGAATACACCAACGGGCAAGATCATCTTGACAACTGCCATTTCACATGGAGCAGTCACATGAATCCAAGACCTCAATATCAAGAATTCAAATATGGCATCTTAACAGCATATTCCAAGAACCAACCAAGGGCATGATTGGGAATTCAGTCATTAGGGTTTCCATCTTCTAGAAGTTGTAAGCCTGTCTATAAAGGCATTAGGGTTTTATCATTTTCGGGTTGTCTCAGCTTTTATGTAATTTTTTTTTCAATGAATGAAAAAGTGTTTTATGCATAAGGCTGTGATCATTTACCTTTCAGCAATTTACTTTTTAAAGTTTGTTCATCTCTATTTAAGTTTGTGTTTTAAAAAGTTTTGAAAAAAAGGTTTTCAAGTTTCTGAATTGAAGCAAGTTCTTGGTAAGAACTTGTGTGTTTATTTGGTATTTCCAGTTTCAATGCATTGTGTTAATGCTTTGAAGAATATCAATGAGAAGTTTTGAAAGGTTTTAAAAAAGATTTTTAAGGAAGTGAAAAGAAACAGAAAAAGTTATTGGATATTGCTTGTGTTTGTTGTTGATTTCTTCTTAAACAGGTTTGAGTATTTGTTGTGGATCATTGTCAGCATATGCCCGGGCATATGGGAGGTGGTTATGCAACCACAAAGATCCTTGGAAGTAAGGATCTTAGGTAATCTTCTTTTTCCATTTTAAAAATTTTCAGAAAAAAGGTGTTGAGTGATTTGATGCTATTTTGTGTTTAAGTTGTTTGATTCATGTTCTTTTATGTTTAGATGCATGCTAGAGTATCATAGAATCAGTTTGAGTAGCTTTTCAAGTAAATTGGTTTGTAAAATTTGGTTTAAAAAAAATTAAAGTAGTGTTTGGATAAGGGTATTAGCAGGTTTTAAATCTTTGATTTTGTTTCTAAAAGGTGTTAATCAGTTTAAAATAGGTTGAGTTAGGTTTGTTAGTAGTTATAAGTTAGTTTGTAAAGATTTGGAAGCAAGTCTAAGTGTTTAAAGGAAAAAAGTAAGCTAGAAATCTGTTTTGACACTTTCTGCTTGTTTTTTATAAAATTTGGTGATTGAATCTTGATTGTTTGTTAAGTGTTAGGGTGATAGAGAGTTTGACATTGTTTTTGCATCAGTTTGTTAGTGTGTGTGCTGAATTTGAAGCTTAGAAGATCATTAGAGTGCATCTATAAGCTTAAACAAGCCCACAGACCTTCATTTTTTTTCACAGCAACATCCAATTGCCTAGTTGTGTTTGATTGAGTGGCATTTTTGTGCTTAGTGTGCTTATTTCTGCTTGTGTTGACTCCCTACACTCAGAAAGAGTGTAGGGGTGCCTTATGTTCCAAAAGAAACTCCACACAATCAAAAGCCAAGACCTCTTGGCATAAAAATTGCTCAAAGTGAGGAAAATAAGAACTTGTGTTCTTGCCAGTGAACCTGCATACGTTTTTGAGCTTAACCTGAGCTTAACCTTGATCAAAAAGTGAAAGTAGTTTGGATTGCAAGTCATACAAGTTGCCTGTTTGGTTTGGAAAAAAAAAAAAAAAAAGTTTTTGCAAAAACCACTAGCCTGGCTTCGAACCCCTGACCTCTCGTTGGAGGGTTCAGAGTCCTTACCAGTGTGCTAGCTTTCATCTTGTGAAAAGATGGGCAAGGCCCATTACTTAAAGAGGTCTTAGACGTGCTTATTAAATACAAGCCGTAGCTTAATTGATTTTTCCCAGCTTATTTATTAAGCGTTTTGTGCTTATTTGATTTTTCCTAGGACTTTTATAGGTTGTAGGATTTTTCTGTATAAAAATATTATTTTTCCTTTTATTTAATTAATTTCTAGGATTATTTTTAATATTAAATTTAAAAAGTCATAAAAAAATATTAAACAGTAAGTAAAAAAATACAAAAAATAGTTTTTAGGTTTTAATTCTTATTTTTGAGGTTTACATATAAAAAAGTTTTCAAAAACTTTAATTTTTAATTTTATTTAATTTTAGGGTTTTTAAGCAACTTTAAAAATTAATATAAAATTAATTAATAGGTTTCAGAAAATTTGGTTTGCATTTTTGTTCTAGTTACAATATTTAGGATTTTTGAGAATTTTTTAGAATTTATTTGAGAACTTGTAATTTTTTAGAATATTTTATTATTATTTTATTCATTAAAATTCAAAGTTTTATTTTTAACTTTTTTTCATTTTTCCTAGATTCTAGACATTAAAATAGGAACTTTGTCACTTTCCAATTAATTTTTAGGCTTTTCAATTAATTTTTAGAATTAATTTAAGATTTAATACATTTTAATAGTTTTTTAGTGTTTAAAAATAGTTTAATTTGGTTTTAAAATTTTTAAAAATAGTTTTTAGCTTAATTAGGATATTTTTGAGGTTTACAAATTATAAAATCTTGTTTAGGGCTTTTTAATAATTAAAAGTGATTTTTAGGGCTTTAATTAGCATTAAAAAGTCATTATTTAATTAATTAAAAGGTTTTAGCAAGTTTGGATTTTTTGTAAACTCTTAGAATATTATTTGGGATTTTTAGTAATTTTTAGAAATTTTTAGGTTAAAATTTTAATTTTCGTCGTTTTTACGGTTTTACGTTTACGCCTTTTTCGTCGTAGTTTAATTAGTTTTCGTAACCGTCAATTCTTTCCTTTCTCATTTCTTTTTCAATTATCATAATCACAAACATCATAAATCAACTCTTAACACAACGCACTTGCCTCCTTGGGAAACGAACTTGCTTGGTCATTGGTGCTCGGTTTTCCTAAACCGACACCTAACGCTTACCACTATTTGTACTTCCTTTTCCTAAAGGTCGTATTTTACTACAATCACTAACAATGCTTACATTGTACATGACAATGCTTGGATTGTACATGTAAAACCCGTAAAAATAAGGTCATAACTTAATTCTATTTTCAATTATTTTGAAGTATTTTATAACGTTAAATATTATTATGTTTAACGGTTTAAGTTGAAACCGATATTAAATATTATATTTTAATATTTTGACGAGCAACGAGGACTACTAGTGATCGCGATACCGACGGATGCCAAAAAATTTTATATTTTATTATCGATAGTTTCGATATTTAATACTTTCGACGATATCGTTTCAATTGCGTGTCGAGTCGTTATATTATTATTTTTCGTGTGCGATTAAACTTTTAAAAAAGTACAATCTAACATTTTCAGGTAGTGAAATATTTTCTCGTATAATATTTTGAAACTTATTTTTGTGTTGGTTGACGAACTCACAATTTACGGATTTAAATTTGGGCTTACGTGCATAATTTAGCGTCCCTTACGACTAAACCGGAAACCTTAGGATTACGTATTTACGTTTTTGAACTCCGTTTTTTATGAGACAATTTTTATTGGATTCGTTTTGTGTCGTTGGTTCATAATTTATAAAAACGTTTTTCGTAAAACGACCCGAGGGCACGCAAATCGAGAAAACTAGAATCGAGGAATACCCGTAAACTAGTGAGATGGGACAAAATACATTGTCCCACCCCACTAGCTAACATGGGATGGCACACATGACACCACATCTAAGGATGTGGCATCATGTTAACTAACTAGCTACAAGTGTAAGCAAAGCTTACACCTTAAGCTACTCTTTTCCACTATCTAACACAAAACCATCAACTAACTTCACACATTCCATTTACTTACATGCAAACCAACACAAATCCTCTCAAAAACCTTCACCATTGCCATCCATATTCAAGCTACAAACACCCCTTTTGATCTTTTCTAGCCATGAAATACATGTTTACTAGCTCTATCATGGAGTTATCTTGAAGCCTTGATCATTTGGTGGCCATATTAACAACATTAGAGGTGATTTGCTTGTGTCCTAGGGCTGATCTCAACTATTGTTCTTGGTGTTTGATGATCTTGGAGTTACTTGTGGTGTTCATCAAGTTCTTGTCTTCCAAAAACAAGAAATACACTTGGTTGGTAAAGAAGATCATCCTCTCCATTTTCTCTTGTTATTTTTGTAAAGAACAAATGTATTTTCTTTATTTTGTATATGTATATGATGTATATATGATGATAAAAATATTGTGTGGGGATCAAGTGTTGATAGATATGCTTAAAAAGGTTAATAACTATAAGAAATAAGGCTAAAATCATGATTATTTAGTTGGCTGTATAAAAACAGTATATAACTAAAACTTGAACTGATAAAATTGCATGGTATGATCCATTTACAGTAAGTACAATATGTTATACACATGTGAGAGTTGGCCATGCAATGGAATCAATATAATGAGTGAGATATGATCAAAACAAGTTGGGTGTTCTAATCTGAATAAGCAGTTTTGTAGGGACTGTTAAGGCAAGATACACTTAAAATGAGCAGTAGCTATAACTAAGTTAAATGTAGAACATAATATGAAGATCATGCCACCCAAAAATGAGCTTCTAATTCATTATAGAACTCTAGATATGATAAAAATGGTGAAGATGAAAATAAAAATCAGATTTTGAGAATTAATGTTTATTATTATTATATAAGCACTCAAATTTTATTGTATAAAATGTAAAATAAAAACCCACTAACTTATGAAACTTATTTATATAAATATGTAAAAGGTTAAATAAATGGATAAATTATATAAATGGTAGTGGAATAATACTTATAAGTAATAAAAACTATAAACTTGATTTTTACGACTTTTTCGGCTATTACCGTAAAATTAACGTTTTTCGCCAATTAAAACTTAGACGATCAAACCCGTCTAATGTAAAGTTTTTAAAAGTCATATACTGATATATAAGTAACTAATACAAGTAAAAACCGATAAAACCCGAACTATAGGACATACGGACATTAACGAGCTAACTAAGCATATTGGACGAATAATTGGACCAAATAAGTTAAACACTTATAAAAAGAACTTATTGGGCTTAACCCATTTGGGCCCAACATGGAAAGTATAGATACTGATAATATAGGTATAAAATAGATTAAAACAAGTTAAAGAATTTATACTAAGCTTATTGGACTTAAAATAGGTAAGTAGGTAAAACTAGTAAACTAGTAAAAAGTTACCAAAACGTAAACACTAAAATGAGTAAACAAGGATATATAAACCCACTTGATCATCATATGTACAAAATCATCATATGTATATTGTTATTTTGATAAAAGTCATTAGACAAGAGTCTAAGACCGATTATTATTTATATAGGTTTCCGTGACCGAAGCACGCCCGTAGCCGATAATCCGCTTTTCATAATCAACGTGAGTCTATAGCCTCGCTTTATACTAGTTATTAAATGATTTTAAACCCGCGAGGGGGAATACATGTTTTATAAACTTAGAACACAAGATTTTTATGGTATGTTTTGTCCCTCTATGAATGGACCCGTGGTTGCCTTTAAATTGCATTAAGTGATTGCCTTTGTTAAAAACCTCAATTATGGACCGTTAATTAACCTATGATGGGTTAACCGCTAGTACAATTAATAGATCTATGGGGGAAGCCGCCCCGGTTCAGTTTTTGTGGACTTGTCATTGAAGCTTAGGCCGGAACTCCACACTGTTTGAACATATTGTATTGAGAAGTCAGGTATACGGCAATGTACCAATAATCTGGAGGTAACCGCCAATTAATAAATCTCTCGTCTTATTAGACTGATATGGGAGTGTCTAAGGGCTCGGTTCCATGAGCTTATTGCAATTTATGCTATATACAATTATCATTGTTGATGCAAATTATTATTTGATGCTTATAAGCATGCCACAAACTTATAATCTTTGCTTGTGTTCAAATTGATTTCATAAACCTATAGATTCACTCGGCATTTTTGCTGATCGTTTTACTCACATGTAGTTCAGGTAATCAGGAAGGGTGAAGCTTGGAAGCCAAGAGAATGAATGTTGTGCACTACTTTGCAATATAAACTCTTTGAAAATTTGTCGTTCCTTTTGTTCAAAACAATTTAAATCTTTTGTTTTGGTTGTACTTTGGTTACGATGTCTTGGGACTACGCTACTCTGACAAATGTTTTAGGAACGATAAATCTAAAACGTCTCTTTTCGAGTCGTTCTTTATAAATTATGTGTTGTTGTATCATTGTTTAGCACCCAAAGATGTATTCCGCTGCGTGTAAATTTGGGGGTGTTAAAGATTGGTACCAGAGCCATGAGTTATAGAGAACTAGGTCTTTTTCTAAAAACCTAAACTATAACTGTCGGTTTTATTTTTCAAAGAGTCGGTGCACATGATTTCGCGTGACTTCAGGTTCAAGCTACTTCTGGGATTACAACTTTAGTATACATTATTATGTATGCCTTATTGCTAAGTATTTCTAAATAAATACTATAATCCTTTATCGATATATATTTATGTCGTTAAACTTTTCGATAAAAGTTTATCATTTATTAATGATTAACTTAAATAAATACAATGAATTTCAAGATCTTTCTGTATTTATTTTTGAAGTATTTAAATTGCTTTTATTGCAAAATGTTTATATTATGACCTTATATACCTTTATCTGCGCACGTTACTTTCATTTTTTTAACACTTTGAGATATCTATAAATATCCAAATTGTTTTCCGGCTGTTTGTGCTTGGACGTCTTGAAACGTAGTCTCTAGACCATTGTGTAGTTCAATGTGTCCCTGGAAAAGACTAACCGCTATCGTGTGAGTCACACATTTTGAAACTCTCCTATAATCGTGTTGAATACTATCATGGTTTTTTATAATATTTTGTTGATTTTTATTACCGTTTTACACGACATGCGAAGATTTAATTCGTTGACATTTAAATGTATCGACTCCGAAGTGTATTGTTCGCTTATATCTTGGTAACGTCATTCACCGTTTTGCTTCCTAAATTTCGTGTTGAATACCTTGAAGCAACTTATGTCATTCATTATACTATATTTTATTTGATGCTCATTATGAGATTTATTTTTCATCGTTGTAAAATCCACAAGACATGTGTGTATATATATATTTTGAGCCGTTAGAAAGTGTCGAAAAATATATTTAATGGAGAAATTGTAGGGACAGTATAAACAGGTCAAAACTTAAAAGTAAAACCTGTGTTTTTAAAATAAAATAGTCAAACCGGCACAGAACTTGTAGGGGTATTTTAGTCATTTTACATTGGGTTTCAGGTCTCGGGCAAAATTAGAAAGTTGTCTGAAACGTCGTTTTGTATCAAAATACTTTAGACTCCGAGTCTTGGAGATGTCGTTTATCGGGTCAATTAATCGGCTCATATTAAAAGTTAAATCTGATAGAAAAATTCAGAACATGGGTTTTAAACGTTTCTAAGAAGTTTTGAGTTCATTTGAGATCGTAAAATTTTAACGAATATTATTTTACAAGTAACTAATACTAGTTGCATGTGAAAATGATTAAAAATAGAAACATTACAGGATTAGCAATTACCAGATTAATGGTGTAATTTGAAAACGAATAATATATTTTCTTAAAAGCAGGTATGTATTGTGTAGCTTACGATGAGTACACATTTGGATTGTTTTATTCTTTTTATATATATGACTCTTTTGTCATTCGATATTATTATTATTATTTTTCTTCTAACCTTCCACTGATTTGAGTTGAGTTTTGAAGTTTTGCCTTCACATTCTTCGTTGACATTCTTATCGCGTATCTCATGACGTTTTCGTCTAAACCTTATAACCCTTTGAAAACTTAACAACTTGTAACCATTTCATTGGTTGTTTTATGAGCTACTATTTGCCACTTTTTGCAAAACTTTGACTACTTTATACGTTGTCATAATGTCATATTATAAATAAATCTGATATTGTTTTACGATTATTTTCACCAATTATTTTTACTTTGGTCTTATAAAACACTTTTCGTAAGATTAAAAGTTGCTTATTGAGTACCTCACAAATTACTTGTATCCTATAAATTTATAAACTATTTTTAAATTCCATTTTACAAATGGCATGGTTTATATAAACATAAGAAACGTAATACTTTTCGAAGAAACGGAGCACTGCATTGCTAGCCCTAAATTATACATGGCCTGATCACCTATGTCTAATTTAGAAGGAGCCATGCTAGGCTGAATAGTAGTCACCTTAAAAATCTTGATAATAATCAACTTTTTACTTGTATTTATGCTAAAGATAAATAAAATGAAATAATGTGAAAAGAAGTTTTGAAAACCTTTATATTTTATGCAAGTAGCGCAATTTCTATGCATCCGCATATGTCTTCTTACCTTTTTTGAACGAATTACGCGCTTACGAATACGTTTTTACTCGATGATTGTTTTTCCACTTGTTACTTCATTTTGTCTTATAACTGATTTCTTTTGACTATTCGTCTAATTACTGACTGTTGATAAATGACTTGAAAGTCTCGATGTTTTATCCTTCCTTCTTGTCCAATCTTCTTTATGCGACTGGGTAGATCTTTGGAATGTCTCCGCACGTGAATAATGAAATATCACTAGATTGATTTCCGTATATCCGGGATGACGTCCGTCACTCTCGTTTGTCTCGAAATCCACTCTTGTGAGCCGTGCTTTGACTTCTCTCTTTAAACACTAACATCGTTCATTTGATTTGTTTTAATTACAAGTGATTATTAGGATTTTTCTTTGATTAAAATTTTTGTATGGATCTTATTTCCGATCGTGTAACGACCACCGCTAAATTAACAAGCTGATATTGGTGAACCACCGACCGCACTAACAAAATTGACAAATTGTTTAATCTGTTATTTCTTATCGTCTTACCATCAACGCCTTTATTTTATTATTCTCTTTAAGAATTCATACAATATTTGCTTCGTTCTCTTTTGTACCATTGATTTCGTATTAATTGTTGACTATTATTTTCATTCGTATTCGTTTGTTATCTTGTCACATTTCGAAACCCGAATACATCCCATGTTTATTTTGAAATAATAAACACCTTTAAGTATTTCTACAACGTATTATAAAATTTTTATGTTTATACATTTTTTCCAATGATTTTTAATTATCGAAATAACCATCATAAGTAAAAGGTCAAATTTATACATCATATTTTGTATAACTAAAACTAATGTTTAAAAATGAAATTATGTTCTACCTTTTGAACTAATTGACTTATCATACTTTACTTCTAATGTAATGAAATTTCCATTTTAATTTATATTCCTAATAGTGATTTAATTTGGAAATTATATTCTCTAATTGTAACCATCAGTATGAGTTTAATTAATAAATTTATGTCATTCTTTCAAAGTTCTTAAGACCACCAAATAAATTTTGAAACTATTTTACTTCTATTTTTGATGTATCATCTTTATCAAGAAAGTACCTCAACTGAGTTTTAAGGTAATACCAAATCCGGGACGGATAATTGTGACAAATGTTATTTTAATGATAATGTATAATTTATTCTTCGCTCTCATTTTCCTAGTATTGTGAATTATTATGTTTTACGGTTACGTGAGTCGAGATCCCTCGTCGATCGTCAACCTTAAATCATTTTGCCACATCTTGTCCGTTTATGCGTTTACTGAATTCATTTTTATCTCGTTCAGTTCCTCGTATTGAAGATCACTATTTTATTCTGAGTTTAAAATGAATCTCGGGAAGCAGTGTATAATAAGAAACGATAAGTGTCACAGGATTTATGCGTGTACTTGTGGAATGATTGAGGACCGAATCTCTTAATGAATGGAGTTAATAAATTTGTTACAACCTCGAGGAGCATGTTGAAGCCGACACCGCAAGTGGAAAGACTCTTGTGATCAAGTGGTTATTATCAAGGGTTCATTCAAGGTTTTCTCGATGATTAACGATGGAAATCTATACTTGATGTTATTATTCGACCTTTTATTTTTATGTACTTATGTGGTATGTGATCTAGTCAAATGATCGTAAGTTGTGAGAACTTGAGGCGGCATCATCCGATGACGTCCGATCATATAGAACACATATTATGTAATATCTTTTTGACTTTCAACGATGATGTTTATTGAGACTTTAATACGCGTTGGCGAAAGTGAGGGGAGTTGAGCGCCAGGACGTCGCTCCCTTAAGGTGGTGAGGATGTAAAACCCGTAAAAATAAGGTCATAACTTAATTCTATTTTCAATTATTTTGAAGTATTTTATAACGTTAAATATTATTATGTTTAACGGTTTAAGTTGAAACCGATATTAAATATTATATTTTAATATTTTGACGAGCAACGAGGACTACTAGTGATCGCGATACCGACGGATGCCAAAAAATTTTATATTTTATTATCGATAGTTTCGATATTTAATACTTTCGACGATATCGTTTCAATTGCGTGTCGAGTCGTTATATTATTATTTTTCGTGTGCGATTAAACTTTTAAAAAAGTACAATCTAACATTTTCAGGTAGTGAAATATTTTCTCGTATAATATTTTGAAACTTATTTTTGTGTTGGTTGACGAACTCACAATTTACGAATTTAAATTTGGGCTTACGTGCATAATTTAGCGTCCCTTACGACTAAACCGGAAACCTTAGGATTACGTATTTACGTTTTTGAACTCCGTTTTTTATGAGACAATTTTTATTGGATTCGTTTTGTGTCGTTGGTTCATAATTTATAAAAACGTTTTTCGTAAAACGACCCGAGGGCACGCAAATCGAGAAAACTAGAATCGAGGAATACCCGTAAACTAGTGAGATGGGACAAAATACATTGTCCCACCCCACTAGCTAACATGGGATGGCACACATGACACCACATCTAAGGATGTGGCATCATGTTAACTAACTAGCTACAAGTGTAAGCAAAGCTTACACCTTAAGCTACTCTTTTACACTATCTAACACAAAACCATCAACTAACTTCACACATTCCATTTACTTACATGCAAACCAACACAAATCCTCTCAAAAACCTTCACCATTGCCATCCATATTCAAGCTACAAACACCCCTTTTGATATTTTCTAGCCATGAAATACATGTTTACTAGCTCTATCATGGAGTTATCTTGAAGCCTTGATCATTTGGTGGCCATATTAACAACATTAGAGGTGATTTGCTTGTGTCCTAGGGCTGATTTCTCAACTATTGTTCTTGGTGTTTGATGATCTTGGAGTTACTTGTGGTGTTCATCAAGTTCTTGTCTTCCAAAAACAAGAAATACACTTGGTTGGTAAAGAAGATCATCCTCTCCATTTTCTCTTGTTATTTTTGTAAAGAACAAATGTATTTTCTTTATTTTGTATATGTATATGATGTATATATGATGATAAAAATATTGTGTGGGGATCAAGTGTTGATAGATATGCTTAAAAAGGTTAATAACTATAAGAAATAAGGCTAAAATCATGATTATTTAGTTGGCTGTATAAAAACAGTATATAACTAAAACTTGAACTGATAAAATTGCATGGTATGATCCATTTACAGTAAGTACAAGATGTTATACACATGTTAGAGTTGGCCATGCAATGGAATCAATATAATGAGTGAGATATGATCAAAACAAGTTGGGTGTTCTAATCTGAATAAGCAGTTTTGTAGGGACTTTTAAGGCAAGATAAACTTAAAATGAGCAGTAGCTATAACTAAGTTAAATGTAGAACATAATATGAAGATCATGACACCCAAAAATGAGCTTCTAATTCATTATAGAACTCTAGATATGATAAAAATGGTGAAGATGAAAATAAAAATCAGATTTTGAGAATTAATGTTTATTATTATTATATAAGCACTCAAATTTTATTGTATAAAATGTAAAATAAAAACCCACTAACTTATGAAACTTATTTATATAAATATGTAAAAGGTTAAATAAATGGATAAATTATATAAATGGTAATGGAATAATACTTAAAAGTAATAAAAACTATAAACTTGATTTTTACGACTTTTTCGGCTATTACCGTAAAATTAACGTTTTTCGCCAATTAAAACTTAGACGATCAAACCCGTCTAATGTAAAGTTTTTAAAAGTCATATACTGATATATAAGTAACTAATACAAGTAAAAACCGATAAAACCCGAACTATAGGACATACGGACATTAACGAGCTAACTAAGCATATTGGACGAATAATTGGACCAAATAAGTTAAACACTTATAAAAGAACTTATTGGGCTTAACCCATTTGGGCCCAACATGGAAAGTATAGATACTGATAATATAGGTATAAAATAGATTAAAACAAGTTAAAGAACTTATACTAAGCTTATTGGACTTAAAATAGGTAAGTAGGTAAAACTAGTAAACTAGTAAAAAGTTACCAAAACATAAACACTAAAATGAGTAAACAAGGATATATAAACCCACTTGATCATCATATGTACAAAATCATCATATGTATATTGTTATTTTGATAAAAGTCATTAGACAAGAGTCTAAGACCGATTATTATTTATATAGGTTTCCGTGACCGAAGCACGCCCGTAGCCGATAATCCGCTTTTCATAATCAACGTGAGTCTATAGCCTCGCTTTATACTAGTTATTAAATGATTTTAAACCCGCGAGGGGGAATACATGTTTTATAAACTTAGAACACAAGATTTTTATGGTATGTTTTGTCCCTCTATGAATGGACCCGTGGTTGCCTTTAAATTGCATTAAGTGATTGCCTTTGTTAAAAACCTCAATTATGGACCGTTAATTAACCTATGATGGGTTAACCGCTAGTACAATTAATAGATCTATGGGGGAAGCCGCCCCGGTTCAGTTTTTGTGGACTTGTCATAGAAGCTTAGGCCCGACCTCCACACTGTTTGAACATATTGTATTGAGAAGTCAGGTATACGGCAATGTACCAATAATCTGGAGGTAACCGACTATTAATAAATCTCTCGTCTTATTAGACTGATATGGGAGTGTCTAATGGCTCGGTTCCATGAGCTTATTGCAATTTATGCTATATACAATTATCATTGTTGAAGCAAATTATTATTTGATGCTTATAAGCATGCCACAAACTTATAATCTTTGCTTGTGTTCAAATTGATTTCATAAACCTATAGATTCACTCGGCATTTTTGCTGATCGTTTTACTCACATGTAGTTCAGGTAATCAGGAAGGGTGAAGCTTGGAAGCCACGAGAATGAATGTTGTGCACTACTTTGCAATATAAACTCTTTGAAAATTTGTCGTTCCTTTTGTTCAAAACAATTTAAATCTTTTGTTTTGGTTGTACTTTGGTTACGATGTCTTGGGACTACGCTACTGTGACAAATGTTTTAGGAACGATAAATCTAAAACGTCTCTTTTCGAGTCGTTCTTTATAAATTATGTGTTGTTGTATCATTGTTTAGCACCTAAAGATGTATTCCACTGTGTGTAAATTTGGGGGTGTTAAAGTACATGACAATGCTTGCTTTGTCAACCATGGATTTGCTCTTGTCAACACATAGATTGCTCTTGACAACGCTTAGACAAAATCTTCATGTTTTCTTCGTTTTTGAGTTTCTGCCACATCAACTTTTTGACCCAACAATCTTCCCCTAGTTGATGTCGGCAAAACTCTATGTGTATCTCTTGTAAGTTGTACATGATCTTCAAATTGCTTCCCCTCAAATGTAGCATGTATATCTTCCCCTTTTTGTCACATCAACAGGGAAGTAAATAATATATGCAATCTTGAAGATTCTCCAAATGTAGCTCTATGTAATGATCTTGAAGAAAAATAAATAAAGTATTCTTGATGTAGAAGTAGAATAACCCAACCTTGTGTTACATGTCTTGTACTATCTACGTGATGAAGAACTTATACTGATGATTAAATATAAGTAGACCTCGATCCCTTGTCAATATTCTCATCCTTTGTGAGACACTGAGCACGATAATGTAACTCCTTCAAGTGTTATGACAAGTCTTCGTCACCAACCATGTAAAGCACGAACAAGTTACCTTTAAAGTCAGTGGCTGGAAGTGCATGACTTTAAGATATGATATTACACAAACTCGCGAAAATCTTCTTCAATCATCAAACTTACCATAAGAATTCTTCCCCTTAAGCTAACACCTCTTCATGACAATTCTTAATCTTCATATCATATGTAAAAGCCATTAGATGGATAACTCTTTTACAAGGCTACCCCGATTACATAATCAAATCCAATAAATTACCTCACGAATTTGTTGCTAACTCGCTTTAAAATCATTAATCCCTTTAAAAATATCCGAGCCATAAATATCAATTTGATATTCTGTATAAAAACGGAGATTCCATGTACCTTCGTGTGTAAATTAACTCCTTTTTGTGTGCTAAAAACATACCAATTTTCTTAAACAGCAACCATTCTTTTGTTATCCGAGAACCTTCTTTGTCCAATATCCTTTCTATGTGTACTGTCACATATCGGAAAACACCTATCAACGCTTGAGCAAGCGTTTCTCGGACAACTCATGTCAACGCCTATTCTGTCAGCGTTTGACTTATTCTTGTCAGCGTTAAAATAACAAACGTCGGCGTCAAACTTAAACTGTATCACATGGCAGCCCAAACCTCGTACAGTTGTAGCCCATGTCTTTTCTTTCTTTATCAACGTCAAATTAAATAAACTTGGGACCACACAATGATCTTGTATATCATAACCCCACACGAGCAGTAACCAATACTGCTTTCTGAACATGTTGTACCTTTTCTTATACTACCAAATAAATCAAAAGTGAGTTAGCAAAATATACTTGTCCTCGTGAACAAGTCAATCCCATGTACGTCCTTTTCTTGTTTTGACTTTTAGCAACTTTTGTTTTTCTCTTTGAATCAAAATAGCAACGATGTCAAACATATGAGTATGCCACATCCCTTTCATACTCACAACATATACAAACCCCACGTGATGCCTACTATAATGAATGATGGTTTACAGTTGCTTCCATGTTTGTCGTGTGAACACAAAGATTTAGACAAACCTTGTAGATTCACCAACGTCTTCTATTTTGTACTTATTTGACCACTAAGTAAACAATTGGCAACATCTTGGACTTTATCAAATAATAAACAAACGGTTTTAGGCATAGACACAAAACCTTTTGTTCGTTTCTTTTCCAATCATGGGACCACCTTCTGTTAGATTTGCATCACGTCAACGCAATTACACTAAATAATCATCATAGATCACATCAGCTACCTTTTTCCCTTGGATTACAACAGCCTTTTCTGTTCTTCCAAATAACAAATAACACTAGTCGATCTAGGGTTTGATGAGACATAAACCCTAAAACAAAAATCCTCTTAATAACATCACAACAGCCACAAACCTCATTCTTCTGCTCTTTAATTCGATCTAGGGTTTAAGAAACCCTAGTTCATGATTTTATGTGAAAAGAGCAAAACATTAATACCTTAAATAGTGAACTTCGATGCTGAATATCTTCATCATTAGGGCTCAGATCGAAAATACCTTCGGTGAGATTCTAGACACAAGTGCCAAGAATATACAGTTCAAAATCACGAAGATCCAACGGTTAACGAAGGAGAGATCGTGTTTTGAATATGGTTGTCCACAGAAAACTGCATTCACTCACTGCTGACTTTGACGCTTAATAACCTTTTCCCGGGGATAAAACTCAACAATCCCTCCGGTGGATGTTTAGATATATGTATGTAGAACACACATAAAACATTTCGTGACGATCCAACGGTCCAATAAAAAGTTATGACCTTCTGAATACTGCTGCGCACACAAAAACGTCCAGAAAAACCCTAGGCTGATTTTTCTTCTTTTCACCATACACGAACACCTTGTTGGTCCTAGCATCAGGAGCCACGAGGCTCTGATACCAATTGTAGAAACCTTGGTTTCCGGATCTTTACGCTACTAGGAATGCATCATATTCATATGATTATACAATCAAAGCGGAATTAGAACATGACACATTAACAAGGTGTTTAGGCACAAGATACATGAATTAAAACAATTGGATTGCTAATTATATTGATAATCAACAATCACTAGACGTGTATACATTGAATCCCACATCGAGTAGACACACGCTTTAGGTTTACATTGTGAATGAAGTTATGAATAAAACCTTAGACCCTTGGTTCCTTTTATAGTGTAAGGATTAGGGTTTACAAGAGATAATAATGAATAAACAAGTAAATCTTCTATTTAGATAAACATATACAGAATATCTCCTGCATACATATCCAAATAGAAGCTTCTAAAGGCTTCTTGTCTACGTTTCTAACAATGCTTACATTGTACATGACAATGCTTGGATTGTACATGACAATGCTTGCTTTGTCAACCTTGGATTTGCTCTTGTCAACACTTAGACTGCTCTTGACAACGCTTAGACAAAATCTTCATGTTTTCTTCGTTTTTGAGTTTCTGCCACATCAAATTTTTGACCCAACAAGTCATGGTTATGGCATCAAAGCTTATCTCACCTGAATTTCGATGCCATCACCCAACTTGCGAAAGATGTCTCGTTACCGGTCATCCAAAGTTTAAATATACAAAAGACCATCTTTGTCCTCCCTGTGAGCAAGGTAAAAGTTAGAAGAGACCTCACAAACCCAAACCTGTTCCCAACTCATCGAATAGGTTACATCTCTTACATATGGATCTATGTGGTCCAATGAGAATCAAAAGCATTTATGGTAAGAGGTATGTCCTAGTAATTGTGGATGATTATTCTCGTTACACATGGGTTCATTTTCTTGCATCAAAAGGTAAAGCCCCTGATGTAATTATTAACTTCTTGAAGAAAACATCAGTACTACTGCAAGCCCCTGTCATTATTGTGAGAACGGATAACGGCACAAAATTCACCAATCATCACCTGAAAGCTTACTTTGATGAAGTTGGGATCTCTCATCAAACTTCGGCTGTAAGAACTCTAGAGCAGAATGGTGTTGTGGAACGGATGAATCGTACGTTAGTTGAAGCAGCTTGGACGATGCTTCTCTCCTCCAGTGCACCGTTATTCCTTTAGGCTGATGCCATTGCAACTGCATGTTATACTCAAAACCGCTCCATTATTCACACCCGATTCAACAAAACACCTTATGAGATCATGAATGGACGAAAACCGGATATATCGTTTCTACATGTATTCGGGGCTCTGTGCTATCCAAAGAATGATCGTGAAGATATCGGTAAACTTGAACCTAAAGGTGATATTGTCTTTTTCATTGGTTATTCTCCAACTGCTTGTGCTTACAGGGTTTATAATCGAAGGACAAGGAAGGTAATGGAGACCATGAATGTCACATTTGATGAACTCTCGGGTATGGCCTCTCAACGTAGAAGTTCACATCCCGAGTCTCAAGGTCAGACTTCTGGACACGTAAGTTCAGGACTCGCGCTTCAATTTGCACCGTTAGCAATCATCGTTACAAACCTCGGAACGTGACTTGGAAGTTTTATTTGGGGCTAATCTATGATGAATATATGGAGGGTCCTTCGTCATTTGGTGTTCCTTAAAATGCCCCAGCTGCACCTGCTACGGTAGTTCAAGAACCTCCGATTGCATCTACACCAACGACATCTTCTTCTACACCATCTACGTCAACTTCAACCACATTGATTCCAAATATTCCAACCACTTCTCCAACTGCTGATTCAACTCAACAACATTCTTAGCAAATTCCTAATCATGTTCATCTTTAGAATGACATAGTTGCTGAAAATGCAAACAACGCGATGCTCAACGAACATGAGTTTGTTAATCCATTTGCGGCTTCCATAAGTACTACTCAGCCTTCAACACCATATGTGGATCCGTCGAGCTTGCATCAAGGTTCTTATACACTTCCACATGAACACAAATGGACTAAGAATCATCCTTTGGTTCAAGTGATTGACAATCTCTCATGACCAGTCTCAACACGAAATCAGCTGCGTACCGACGGTGATATGTGTATCTATGCACTATCAGTCAACTCAATGGAACCAGCAAGTGTTAAAGAAGCAATGACCGACGCATCATGGATTGAGTCTATGCAAGAAGAGCTCAATCAATTCATCCGGCTTGATGTATGGGAGTTAGTACCACGCCCGAACAATATCGATCCCCTTGCCCTGAAATGGTTATTCAAAAACAAGATGGATGAAGAGAAAACGGTCATTAGGAAAAAGACTCGGTTAGTTGTGAGAGGTTATAAACAGAAGGAGGGAATTGATTTCGTAGAATCCTTCACCCCAGTTGCTCGAATGGAAGCTATTAGGATTTTCTTAGCATACGCTGCACACAAATCGTTCACTGTGTATCAAATGGACGTGAAGACGGCTTTCTTGCATGGGCCGTTGAAAGAAGATGTTTACGTATGTCAACCTAAAGGTTTCATCAACATCGAACATTAAAGCCATGTCTAAAAGTTGAAAAAGGCAATTTATGGTCTGAAACAAGCACCGAGGGCATGGTACGACGAATTATCATCATTTCTTCTCCAAAATCACTTCAACAAAGGAACCATTGATCCAACGTTGTTTATCAAGCACTACGGTAACGACATCTTGGTGGCTCAGGTCTATGTAGATGATATAATATTTGGCTCTACAAACCCAAAATATTCCATATTATTTGCCGACCTTATGAAAAGCCGATTTGAACATGATGGGGGAAATGACGTTCTTTCTTGGTCTCTGTAACACCCCATTTTGATAATGGAATGTCACGCGTAATTATGGCGTGTCATCAAAGCATACAAGGAAAAATGTCCAAACATTACATGACCATAAAAGGAAAATACCGGAATCAAACATCGGTAGTCCAAAAGTAAAGCTCATCACACACAAACATAAGTACTGTAAAGGAAAGGACTAAACAATGTCCATAGCAAGAGTATCAAAGTAAAGATAATGCATAAAGTAAAGAAAGGCTAGATAGCTTCCAGTCCATATGCACGTACGCTTAAAGTCTACGAGCGTCCCTGAGTACCTGCCGTTTTGGGAACATAGAAAAGGAAAACAGATGAGCAATATGCTCAGTGCACGGATGTACAATAAAGCATGAATACGATAAGCATATAACATATAACAGCGGAAGAAACTAAGTACCGAATAATCTGGTTAAGTCTTGGTAAAACTGGTTTTATAGTTTGAAAAGCCTTATGTTTATCTTATAAAAACTGTTTAACATATTCTACCATTAGCCAATATAGGTCATGAAAATCCACCGTGCATGAATACTTGGAGGGGTGACCTCATCATGCAATTTAGAGGGGCTGCCTCTAATTTAATATACTGGTTTGGGTAGGAGGGATCAGCTCCTTGTGAAGGATGCAAGGCACACACCACATTCACACTGAGTAATCTGCTGAAAAACACGTAACTAGGATGCACCCATACGCCCCACATGATAAATATAATAATATGGCTAAAAGCTGAAAGGACGCCACGAGCAATCACTCCGCCGTGGTGAAGTCATAACATCAGTGCCTCTAATGTTATGGTTATGGTACCTCCATAACTAGGTGAAACTGGTCATGCATTTATATGGCTATAGGCATTCTAAACTAAACATAAGCAAGTCAAACATATAAACTTATACTACGGGAAAACATTTGGCTGCATACGGGGAATCCTAATAAGGAAAGAATGTCCATACTGAAAGGACGGGAATCCGTACCTTATGTCCAGTGAACGAAGAAGACGAACTGAGGAGAATCCTACTTCGGTATCACTAATGCTACATAAATACATACGTGAATAAGTATCTGATTACTAAATATGTAACTGGTTTTATATCATGTCTTAGCTTATTTTATACGTTCATATCATGTTTTACTGTTTTAAGCCTTAAACTGTGTTTATCTTATAATCTGTCTATTCTGATTAAGTATTTCTGGTATTTCATGTATTATTATACTTACTGTGTAATAATAAGTAACTTCCTAAAAATAGCAGGTTTCCTAAAATAGAAAGTTCCAAAAATAGAAAGTTTCCAAAAATAGAAAGTTTCCAAAAATAGAAAGTTTACAAAAATAGAAAGTTTCCAAAAATAGAAAGTTCCCAAAAATAGAATTACTGGTTAAAATAGATAAGTTTCTAAAAATAGAAAGTTTCCATAAATAGATTAGCTGCCTTAATTAAATAAGTTTCTAAAAATAGAAAGTTTCTATAAATAGATTAGTTGCCTTAATTAAATAAGTTTCTAAAAATAGAAAGTTTCCATAAATAGATATAATCTGGTTAAATAAGCTAAGTATATAAGCTTAAGTGTTTTCTGATTATTTTTCTAAGTCATAATGATATAAGGTATAGTTTATTAATTATTACATGTAATTTAAATAAACTATAGGTTAAAAGTATTTAATTAAATATATCATGTTTTTAATTAAATAAGGTTAAATACTTAGGTTAAAACATGTATTATTAATTATTAATAATATAACCTAAGTCATGTTAATTAATTAATTATAACCATGGTTTTTAAATAATTAATTAATTATAAGTAAAAAAAATAAATACTTAGGTTTATAATTCCATGATCTAATAATTAAATTATAACCTAATTCATGTTTTATTAAATTAATCATGTCATATAATTATTAATTTTAACATATGATCATTAAAATATAACCATAACATAAACCATAAACCGGATCGTGACTAGAAACCATGAACCGGACCTGAAATCGACACCATACCCCGAACCAGTTCAGGGTTCCCTTTTGTTTGCTGCTGTCGTGGGACCCACACCACCAAACCGGGACCATATGGTCTCGGTGGTGGTCTATTAGCCAAACCGAGACCCCCTTGGGGTTCGGTTTAGGCGCCGGCCAAACAAACACCCCTAAAAACCTCCTTTTTGATTTACCCAATAACCATTTACATGTTTGATTGATGTTTTTAATTAGGTTTTTAGAAACATCATGTTCTTATTTAATTTTATTAAATCAAATCAAAAAGAAAAAGGATTAAAAAGGTATACCGAATGCGTGGATCTAACGAGGATGAACACACACGAACACACGTACAAGATTCAAGATCAAAATCAAACAAACACCCCCTTTTCTTGTGTTGTATGCGGCGGCCAAAGAGGACAAGAAGGAAGAAGCCAAAAATCTTTTTATGGTTTTTAATGTTTTTACTGTAAAGTGAAAAATGAAAACAAGATTTCACATTAACCCTTGTTAGATAAAAATTTAGATGGGCTTGGCCCATCTTTTGGTGTAGCCGCGGTTAAGGGGGCCCCACATTGGGTACCCGTACCGTTTTCCGTGTCTCGATATTTAAGTGTTCGTTCGTGTTTATTTGTGTTCGTGGTTTATGTGTTCTCGTTAAATATTAACCGTGACTTAATATATTTATTTGTGCTCGTAATAAATATATATACGTAATTAATATTAGTTCGTGATTTAATTACGTTCATGATTTCATGATCACATGCTCGTGATTAATTATTGTTAAATAATTATTGTGTGTTCGTACGTAATAAATACTTATCGTGTTCTAACACGTACATAATACGTAAAATCCTAACACGTAAACGTAATCATGCTATAATAGGAAAGTTTTAATCTAGTACGTACGATCTTAAGGGTACTATTCATGGTAAAAGCATGCGGGTTTTACAACTCTTCCCCCCTAAAAAGAATAATTCGTCCCTAAATTATAGATAGAGTAAACTGGAAAAGAAGAACATACCCGAATTCAAAATATGAAATGAGGGTAAGAAGCCCGGATAGACTCCTCTGTTTCCCAAGTGGTTTCCCGCTCGGTATGATCCCTCCAAAGGATTTTGACGAATGGAATCGTCTTCCTTCTCATGACTCGTTCTTGTCTGTCAAGAACTCGTTCGGGTTATTCTATGAAAGTGAGATCTTCACGTATCTGTTCCAGTGGATACTGAACCATGTAAAGGGGATGATACTGGTACCCTCTGAGTAAGGACACATGAAACACATTGTGTACATGCGAAAGCTGCGGAGGTAACGCTAACCGGTAAGATACTTCACCGACTCGTTCAATGATATCAAACAGTCCGATGAAACGAGGACTGAGCTTCCCTTTAATCCTGAAGCGTCTAACACCACGTACCGGTGAGACCTTAAGGAAGACGTGATCTCCTACGTTAAAATGTATGTCCCTACGATGCTTATCGGCGTAACTCTTCTAACGTGACCGTGCCTCCTGAAGTTTCTGCTTAGCCACTATGATCCTTTCATTGGTCATCTCTATGATTTATGGTCCTTCAAGTGTTCGCTCGCCAACCTGATCCCAGCAGATTGGGGTGCGACACTTTCTGCCATACAACATCTCGAAAGGAGCACACTTGATACTTGCGTGCCAAGTGTTGTTGTATGCAAACTCCACCAAACAAATATAATCGTCCCAATCACCCGTCCATTCCAACGCACATGACCTCAACATGTCTTCCAATGTCTGAATCGTTCGCTCCGACTGTCCGTCCGTTTGAGGATGAAAAGCCGTGCTAAGCTTAAGTTGTGTACCCCAAGCTTTCTGCAGACTCTTCCAAAATCGCGAAGTGAAACGAGGATCTCTGTCTGAGACGATGCTGGATGGTGCACCGTGGAGTCTCATGATCTCTCTTCTATACGTATCGGCAAGTTTACTTACCAGATCTTCCTTGCGGATCGGTAAGAAATGAGCTGATTTGGTAAGTCGATCTACGATAACCCAAATTGCATCGTGCTTCCTCTTGGTAGGCGGAAGACCAGTAACAAAATCCATGGTGATTTTGTCCCACTTCCACTCTGGAATATCTAACGGTTGAAGGAGACCGCCAGATCGCTGATGCTTGATCTTAACCTAGTGGCAGGTAAGACATTTGGAGACGTAAGTGGCCACATCCTGTTTCATACCACTCCACCAAAAGTATTTCTTGATGTCATGGTACATCTTAGTCAAACCAGGATGTATAGAGAATGGGGAGCTATGAGCTTCAGCTAACAAGGCTTCCCAGAGTTCTTGGTCATCGGGAACACAAAGTCTCGTGCCCTGCCATACGATACCATCTACATCTACTCTGAATTCCGTCTGTTTCTCCAAATTCTGTACTATCTCCCAGATTTCTCCATCATCTTTCTGAGCTTCCTTGATCTTAGAGATTAACTCGGGTTCTACTCTAAGATTAGCCCAGTAACCGTGTTGTCCACGTACCATGATCTCGATGTCTAATCGCTCCAAGTCTCTTATGATTTCCTCCTCGATTTTAATGTCGTTGATCATTCCGGACTTCCTGCTAAGAGCATCTGCTACTACATTTGCTTTTCTGAGATGATACTGTAGATTAATGTCATAATCCTTCAACAACTCTAACCATCTTCACTGCCTCATGTTTAATTCACGTTGAGTGAAGATATACTTCAAGCTCTTGTGGTCCGTGAAAATGTCACATGATTCTCCATACAAGTAGTGCCTCCATATCTTCAATGCAAACACGACTACAGCAAGTTCCAAGTCATGCGTGGGGTAATTTTCTTCATAAGGCTTAAGCTACCGTGAAGCGTACGCGATCACTTTCCCATGTTGCATGAGAACACAGCCAAGTCCCTTCCCCGATGCATCACTGTAGATTTGAAATCCACCCGTACTAGATGGGAGAGTAACAATAGGTGCAGATACTAGCTTCTGCTTCAGGTCTTCAAAGCTCTTCTCTCGTTCTTCAGTCCAGACGAATTTCTCCCCTTTCCGCGTCAGTTTGGTCAATGGTAGTGCTAAGCGGGAAGAGTTCTCCACGAACCTACGGTAATAGCCAGCTAAGCCTAAGAAACTGCAGACTTCCGTCGCTGATGTCGGCCTTGGCCACTTAGTAATGGCCTCAACTTTCGTTGGATCCATAGTGATTCCTTCTGCTGATACAATGTGACCGAGGAATGCCACCTTGTCTAACCAGAACTCACACTTGGAGAATTTAGCATACAGCTGCTTCTAGCGAAGAATCTGTAGTACTGTACGAAGATGGTCTTCGTGTTCCTCCTTGGACTTTGAGAAAATCAGGATGTCATCGATGAAGACAATGACGAACTTGTCCAGAAATTCATGGAATATTCTGTTCATCAAGTCCATGAATACTGCTGGAGCATTTGTCAGGCCGAATGGCATAACTACAAACTCGTAGTGGCCATAGCGGGTACGAAAAGCAGTCTTGGCGATGTCCTGCTCTTTAACCCGTAGCTGATGGTAGCCTGACCTAAGATCAATCTTGGAGAAGTGTTTTGCCCCTTGGAGTTGTTCAAACAGATCGTCTATACGCGGCAGTAGATACCTATTCCGGATAGTAATCTTGTTGAGCTCGCGATAGTCTATGAAAAGACGCATACTGCCGTCCTTCTTCTTAACAAATAAGACCGGTGCGCCCCATGGAGATGCGCTCGATCGAATGAAACCTCGTTCAAGAAGTTCTTGCAGTTGATCCTTCAGCTCCTTCAGCTCTATGGGAGCCATGCGATAAGGAGCCTTGGAGATTGGTTCATCTCCTGGAATAAGCTCGATAATTCCACTTCTCGTGCAGGTGGTATGCCCGGAAGTTCTTGTGGAAATACATCTTGGAATTCCGACACTATTGGTTGATCCTGAATTGATGGAGATTCAGCATCCATGTCGTGAACCGTAGCTAGATAACCCTCGCAGCCATGTGACAGTAGTGCACGCTCTTGCAGGGTAGATATGATTTGTACAGACCGTCCGGGTACGAACCCGTTATGAATGTACTCTGGTGCATTAACATCACCAAAGATAACTCGATATGAATGGCAGTCTATGGTAGCATGATGCTTGGATAGCCAATCCATACCCAAAATCATGTCGAAGTCATTCATGTCCAGCGGAAGTGCGTCAACAGGTCGAACCTTATTGTCAAATTCTAGGGGAAGACTCTTGTATACACGGGTGATTAATATAGAGTCCCTCCAAGGCGTGGAAATAGTAAGCCTATTTTCTAGTGGCATGGGGAGCATCCTAATGTTCTTAGCATAAGCAGTAGAAATGACCGAGTGAGTAGCACTCGTATCGAAAAGAACACATGCAACTTGACCATACATATACAAGATTCCAGTGATGGTACCTGTAGACTTGTTGGCCTGGTCTCGAGATGTCGTGTAGATACGCCCGGTGGTAGGAGGCGGCTTGGAATCAACATGTCCCAATGTGCCCTCCATCTCGCCTTTACGACAATCCTTCATGATATGGCCAGGAAGACCACACTTGAAGCATGCGTCAGTGTTACGACGACATGGCCCTGGGTGCCTACGGTGGCAAGTAGAGAAAAGAGGATGAGTATATCCTCTAGCGGGTGTTTTGGCTGGCTGATAACCTGATAAAACATTCTACATAAGACATGATAATAGGGTACAAAGGACAATGCGGATAATCGTAAGATTGAATACCAGTGATAGCTGGACGGCTAGGCTGTGAACCTCTCTGTTTCTGGTCCCTACCATTTCCATGGTTCCTGGTAGAAGTTTTGCTAAAGTGTCAGAATATGAGTTATACATGAAATCATAAGAAAATGCATAAGTATTAGGACCTTCTTCTGTTGGAGTGTCCAGCGTTGTTACAGTAATTATCATTACCGCCACGCCTATCCGTAGCAGAACGGTCGTTAGTCTGACTGTTTCCCTTGGGCTGATGAGGCTGCTGCTGAGTAGCCGGCTGAGACCGGTCCCCTGTTTTCTGCCTGGAAGATACATTTTAAAGAGATGAATAATTGACATATATTGAAAGAATACGGATTAATCACCGCTTGAATACGAATGTTTACCTCTTGTCGGGTCTCTCAGCTTCCCCGAACTCATCTCTCTCCTGCAGCATCTCCAGCTTACGTGCTGCATCGGCCACTTGTGCTATAGTGTTGAACGTAGAACACACCAGATTGCTTGCGACCGATGTGCGAAGAGCCCACCTAAATTGGTGTGCCTGCTCTTCAGGAGTACCTGTTGCCGCACCAAGGAAACCAGCTAAGCGAAGAAAGCGCTGCATAAACTCGTTGCTATTCTCCCCAGCTCTCTGTCGGATCCCATGGTACTCCCTCTTGAGCTTTTCTTGCTCAGCCTTGGGAAAGAACTGCTCCATCACCCTGTCCTTGAACTGAGCCCAAGTCAAACCAGCAACCCACTCGTCACCTCCCTCAGACTGCATCAACGCTAACCACCAATTTAGCACATCGCCTTCGAACCGATAGCATGACAACCTCGCCTTGTATGCGGGGTCACAACCCATAGCATTGAAAATCTTCACGATGTGAGCCAACCAGCTTTCAGCATCACTGGGGCTATCTGTCTTCTCAAAAGCTCGAGGACGGAGCTTGTTGAATCTCTCCAGCCATACTGCTAATGTCACTGGAGGAGGAGGAGGAGGTGCCTGGTTATGCTGCTGATTGTTGGCAACTTGTACCTCAGCCCTGATGTCGTTCCTCAGTTGAGGAAGCTGTTGGGAATAAATTATGGGTCAGTTCACTAGACGTTGATAAGAAGAGTTCAAGCGCTGATAAGAAGAAGTTGGACGCTGACAGCCAAGCGTTGACATTTGAAGAAGTCAACGCTGACAGCCTTGAAGACTAGCACTGATGGAATATATCTTCATACGAATCTTTTTGTTTATTTGTTTCTTTATTTGTATATGGTAAAGATAAGCTCGACATTGTATTTTCCGTTATTATCTTTACCTAGAATAGTTGATTCGTAGCTTCTTGTACAAGACTTCTTAATCTATAAAAGAAGATCTTTTAGGTTAATGTTAATCATCAGTTCTAATAAGTTTTCACAAGTATTCGACTGTTAAACCTCTTTCATTGTAATCAAGTTCGATTATTCTAATACAAGTGAAAGTTTGTTTAACATCTTTGTGTTCTAGATTAAGTGTTAATTCCGCATAACACTTAGTTACTTTATTCATAAGCAAAGGTTTCTCTACGTGTATTACTTGATCTAATCTCGTATACACAAAGCTTAATCGATCTAAGTTTGGGATCAACAAGTGGTATCAGAGCTTGTTGAGAAACTTTTGATCTTTAAGTAACGCAAAGAACCCTAAAACACCAAAAACCCTAAAACAACGAAACCCTAAATTTCTCAAAACCCTAAAAACATCATGTCTGGCTCAGAACAACCTCCTGCTCCTATTTTGCTACAAAGCAACACCACAAACCCTAGTATCAAAATTCCCATGTTTGATGCCAGGAACTTCGATCTTTGGAAGTCCAATTTTGAGCAATATGTAGCCATCCATGACTACACTCTTTGGGAGATTGTTGAATATGGGAACACATTCAACAAAGCTCAAAAGATTGCTAATGATATTGCCACAAGGTCAGCTGTTCCTAATTGTCCTGAAGCTGATAAGAAGGAAAGGCCTGAAGATGGAAGAGCTGTATCTGCTGAAGATATAGCCAAGAAAAGGGTGGACATGAAAATTTTGAACATCATGAAACACGCCTTGGGTCATGAGAATCAGCACAAGTACAAACGCTTTAAGTCTGCAAAAGAGCTTTGGGAAGCTCTTGAAGTAGCACATGGTGGCAATGCTGATACTAAAGAAGAAAAGAAGAAGTAACTCATGCATGAGTATGCTGTCTTTAAGGCTCAACCCAATGAGAATCTCAGCAGTGTGAGAAGTAGACTGCTTGACATTACAAGTCAACTTTCCTTCATGGGAACACAGATTGATGACCCTGACTTGAATGCTACTTTTCTCAAAAGCCTTGGTGATGTATGGAAGATTGAGGCAAGATCCATTCTTGTCAATAACACCCACAAAACCTCTAGGTTTGATGACATCTTCAACAAACTAAGACTGTTGGAGAATGAATGGCTTTTGGAGAGTGATAATAAACCTTCCAGTAGCAACATGGCCTTCTTCTCACAAAGTGATGGTCAATTTGATTCCATGAACTCCTATGGACATCCAGTCACTGGATCTGCATGTGTCAACGCTGGATCACATCCTATCAGCGTTGGAACACATCCTGTCAGCGCTGGATTACATCCTGTCAACGCCTCACACTCAAGCGCTGACACTTACGGTTTTGGCACTGATGGAATTAAACCTGCTGGTTTAGATCTAGATACTGTGTGTGCATTCATTGCTTCTTTGCCCAGTGATTCAAGGATTACATATGAGGATCTTGAGCAAATAAGTGATGAGCAATTGGAAGAGATGGACATCAAGTGGACTATGGCTCTTGTAAGTTTAAGAGCAAACAGGTTTAACAAAAGGTTCAAGAAGAAGATGACCTTTGATGCTAAGGATGTTGCTGGATTTGACAAATCCAAAGTTGAGTGCTACAACTGTCATCGTATGGGTCACTTTATGAGGGAATGTAGATCTCCAAGAAGATCTGATGCTGGTAAGCCTTCAAGACAAATGGTTAAGAGCCAAGATTCCAAGGCCATGGTAGATGTTCAACAAATTGATGGTGTTGGAGGATGGGACTGGAGCTGGAACTTTTTGGCTAAGGATGAGGAAGAGGACAAAGCATTGGTTGCTGAAGTTAAAGAAGAGCATGTTGAATATGCTCTCATGGCACACTCCTCCTCTTCATCAGATAATGAGGTATATGATGATGCTTTCTGTTCTAAGGGTTTTCGTTTAAATACTGAAAAACTAAATAAGGAGATAGTAAAATTATTAGATGAGGCAAGTTCTGAAAGATGCAAAGTATCTAATTATCAAATGGCTCTCACCCAAACAGAATGGACAGTAGCTGAGTATAAGAAAATGGAGTTTGATTTAAAGGATAAAATAAATATCTTAAAACATGAGTTACATCAAAGTAAAGATATTCAAGATATCACAAACAGGGTTAATCTTGATTTGATAGCTAAGTTAGATGAGGCTAACAAAAATAAAGATAATGTGAGTCTTAAAATCCAGAGATTTGATAAGGCCACACAAACCCTAGGAGAGTGTGTTAGTAAACAAAGAGACTCTAAGGACATGAGTGGGATTGGGATGAAAGATTATACTGGTGTTCCACCACCAGCTGGGGATTTCTATGGTGTCCAATCAAAGGACTTATCTTGGACTGGCTTGCCAGAACTCCAAGAGGAGGAATTCATTCCTCCACCTAGAGTAACTTCCCCAGTTGAAGAGTATAAACAAAAACTGACTGACCTAGATGAGTGGAAGAAAGCTAACCACACTTTGTTTGTTAAGGGAGGTTTGTTGTGTGAAAGTCCAAATGAGCCCACACCAATCACGAGCCATGATCCTACACCTATTAAAATCACACACCCAACCACTGGCAAAGCTGTTGACCTTGGCTCACACACTGTTAGAAAACCTAGTGTTAAGTATGCAGAGATGTATAGGAATACTAGGTCACCAAAAAGCCAAGTTAGTAACCATGGAACAGGTTTCTTTGCTTCTAGACCTAAGACTATGTCTAGAAAAGCCTGTTACACTTGTGGTAGCTTTTCACATTTGGCATACAAATGTGTCAACGCTTCAAATGTCAACGCTGACAAGAACCATTTCAGCGCTGACAAAAGTCAACATAGGTCAAATACTGTCAGACACAAAACCTTTGTGAACAAAAGTTCACAAGTTGTTAGACCAGCCCCATTCTTTTCTAGAGGGTCTAACACACATGGCCTAAGACCTTTCCAAAAGACAAACACTTGGTCCAATAGGCAATGGGTTCCTGTAGCAAACCCTAGGTTCAACGCTGATAAAGGCAATCGGGGCGCTGACAAGAACAATTTCAGCGCTGACAGACACACTGCCAAACCTAGGTATTTGCAATCACAGGGAAATGGGTCTAAAGCTTCTACTAGCATAACATGGAGACCAAAACAAGACCAAAACCCTAATTCTACTGGTCTTTTTATGACATGCAACAGGTTTCATTATATTTCAAAGGTCATGTCAAGACCAATTGGGGTTAACTGGGCATTTCATCCAAAAAGGGATGAAAATGGGGTTGTTATGAGAACCAAGTCTGTTCTTGTTGAACAACCAGATGAATCCAAGTCTTCCAAGGCTTGGGTTCCCAAAGAAAACTAATTTGTTTTCTTATGTGCAGGGCATTCAAAAACAGGTTAATGACTATGGATATTGGGACAGTGGATGCTCTAGGCACATGACTGGGAAAGAAGATTACTTGAGTAACTTCACTCCCATTGCAGATGGTGATAAGGTTCTCTTTGGGGGCGGATATGGAACTATCACAGGCAAAGGAACTCTTCTCACCAACAACTTATGTTTTGAAGACGTATTTCTGGTAAAAGAACTCGACTATAATCTTTTTAGTGTATCACAGGTGTGTGATAACAAGAATAAAGTTCTTTTTACTGATACTGAATGCTTGGTGTTAAGCAAAGATTACAAGCTCCCTGAGGAGAAATACATAGAATTTAGAACACCAAGGCATAAAGACATATATAATGTGAATCTTAATGGAATTAAGATGAATAATAAAATGTCATGTTTTTATGCTAAAGCTTCAGTAGATGAAAGTAATCTTTGGCACAGGAGATTAGGGCACATAAACTTTAAAAATATCAATAGACTTGTGAGACTTGGTTTAGTTGATGGTTTGCCTGAAAAGGCTTTCCACAATGACCACTCTTGTGTTGCATGTCTTAAGGGCAAGCAGCACAAGGTCTCATTCAAATCTAAACAGGTGCACTCTAGTTCTAAACCACTTCACTTATTGCATATGGACCTCTTTGGTCCAACTAATATAGAAAGTTTGAAGGGTAAATCATATTGTTTTGTCATCACTGATGATTTTTCTAGGTTTACATGGACTTTCTTTTTAGCCAAGAAAAGTGAAACTGCCCAAATTTTGATTGATTTCATTACCCAGATTGAAAAGAAGAGTGGTAATGAGGTCAAAATTCTTAGAAGTGACAATGGGGGTGAGTTTAGAAATCAGTTACTAGAGGATTTTTGTGCCAAGAAAGGGATTACTAGGCAGTTTAGCATAGCTAGAACCCCACAGCAAAATGGGGTTGCTGAAAGAAAGAATAGAACCCTAATTGAAGCAGCCAGAACCATGTTGGCTGATGCCCACTTTCCTATAGCCTTTTGGGCTGAAGCTGTTAACACAGCTTGTTATGTTCAAAATAGGGCATTGGTCAACAAAATACACAATAAGACACCTTATGAGTTACTTTGGGGAAGGAAGCCAAATATTGGCTTTCTCAAGCCTTTTGGTTGTCATGTAGTTGTTTTAGAAACTAGTGATGACCTAGGTAAATTTGATGCAAAAGGTGATGAAGGCTATTTCATGGGTTATTCAGTGCAGAGCAAAGGATATAGGGTTTACATTAAAAAGGAAAAACGTATACTTGAAAAGGTACATGTTAGGTTTTTAGAGAGTAAACCTAGTGATCCTGAAAGTGGTCCAAATTGGTTGTTTGACTTGGAACCTTTATCTAGAGCTTTAAATTATATGCCTGTTACTAATCCAGACATTGTGAAGGTAACTTCAAGTGTTTTGGAAAAGAGAATTGGTAATGTTTCAGGTACACAGGTTGCTAAGAAGGATGGACCACAAGCAGTTGAGTCATCTCCCACACAAGAATATGTTACATTTCCCATATGGACAGATGAGTATTATGCTGCTGCTGCTGCTGGAAAGGATAAAGGTGGTTCTTCAATACCACCAGTTGATAACATGCATGGTCATTCAGGCGCTGACAAGCACAATTCTAGCGCTGACAATACCAATTCAGACGCTGATGGCTCAAACGTTGACAACAATGATTCTGGCGCTGACAAAAGTAATTCCAGCGCTGACAAGCAACATTCCAACGTTGATAACACTCATGAGCATTTCGTATCTTCCAATTTTGAACAAGGTGAACCTTCAAGAATAAATGAAGAGGTTCAAGATGGAAGAGAGTCTGAAGAAGATATTAGCAACATGGAGGATGATATTGAAGACAACAGAATTCTTGAAAATGGAATTCCTAGATCTACTTTGAAGAATCATCCTCCCTCTCAAATCATTGGGAATATCATGACTCCTGTTCAAACTAGAAGATCTCACCAGACTCATGATAGCTTCATTGCTAATATCCACAAGAAGGTTGATATCCCTCTTGTACAAGCATGTTTGTTTGCCTGTTTTCTGTCACAACAGGAACCCAAGAAGATTTGTGATGCTCTCAAAGAACCTAGTTGGGTGGAAGCAATGCAGGATGAGCTTCACCAATTTGCTATACAGGATGTTTGGGAGCTGGTTGATTGTCCTAGATATGTGAGACCAATTCGGACAAGATGGGTTCTAAGGAACAAGAAAGATGAAAGGGGTATTGTGGTCAGAAACAAGGCACGTTTGGTAGCTCAGGGATATACACAAGAGGAAGGAATAGATTATGAAGAGGTCTTTGCTCCTGTTGCAAGAATTGAAGCTATAAGAATTTTCCTAGCTTATGCATCTTGTATGAACTTCACTATTTATCAAATGGATGTGAAGAGTGCTTTCCTCTATGGAACAATTATTGAGGAGGTATATGTCATGCAACCTCCTGGTTTTGAAGATCCTGAGAATCCAGACAAGGTTTATAGAGTGAAGAAAGCTATGTATGGACTTCATCATGCCCCAAGAGCATGGTATGGTACATTGTCCACCTACTTGGTGGAAAATGGTTTTAAAAGGGGCACCATAGATCAGACATTGTTTACAAAGAAGAAAGGTAAGGATGTCTTACTTGTTCAGGTCTATGTTGATGATATCATTTTTGGATCCACAAATCCAAAGATGAGTGAAGACTTTTCCAAGCTTATGACAGATAAATTCAAGATGAGTGCAATGGGTGAGATGAACTTCTTTCTAGGATTACAAGTTCAGCAGAAAGAAGATGGTATCTTCATCTCCCAAGACAAATATGTAGCTGAAATCTTGAAGAAATTTGGTTTTTCTCCACATGAAAAGAGTGCTTCCACTCCTATGGATAGGGAACACCCTTGGGGAAAAATTGGAGCTGGAAAAGATGTGGATGTTAGGCACTATAGATCAATGATTGGCTCATTGATGTATCTTACAGCCTCAAGACCTGACATCATGTTTGTTGTGTGTGCTTGTGCACGCCATCAAGTGAATCCCAAACAATGTCACCTTTTTGCTGTGAAAAGAATCTTTAGGTACCTAAGATGTTATCCAGATCTTGGCTTATGGTACCCAAAAGATTCTCCATTGGAGCTTATTGCATATTCGGACAGTGACTATGGTGGTGACAAGTTTGATAGAAAATCCACAACTGGTGGATGTCAATTACTTGGGAGTAGATTGATATCTTGGCAATGCAAGAAACAAACAGTGGTTGCAAACTCTACAATTGAAGCAGAATATGTGGCTGCAGCTGCTTGTTGTGGACAAGTCTTATGGATTCAGAACCAGCTGTTGGATTATGGGTATAATTTCATGCATACCAAGATTTTTGTAGACAATAACAGTACTTTATGCATTATTAAAAATCCTGTACATCATTCTAAAATCAAACACATCGAAATTAGGCATCATTTTATAAGAGATTGCATTGAGAAAGGTTTAATACAACCAGATAGGGTAGACACAGAAGATAATGTGGCTGATTTATTAACTAAACCTTTTGATACTGGAAGATTTCAATATTTGGTAACAAATATTGGAATGGTTAATCTCACTTAATATGTGTTTTGGAACCTTTTTGTAAAAGTATGTACAGGATAATACATTGTTATTGGTCTTTGTGATGATTTAGATTTTTCCACTTTATTTTTCTAACACTGACAAAGGTAAATTTAACGCTGACAAGTGTTATTTTGCCGTTGTTAGAGATATTATTGTCTAACACTGACAAGAGTTCCTTCAACGCTGATAAGTGTTGTCGGGGCGCTGTCAGCAACAATGTTAGTTTTGTGGTTTTCAATCTAAATGTGTAGGTGGTGTTAGCTTTATGCCATTGGATACAGAGTTGCTTATGGATCTTTGAAGAGCTATTTGGACATGTTTTTGTTTATGGATGATGGTTGGAATATTTATATTCCTATCTTGACATAAATTTTTAATGTTCATATATATTTTGAGAAACTCATGTATCATAGTTTAAAGGGAGGTTTAAGGAACCTTTAGGACTTTTGGGTATTCTTATAATACTCTTATCACAATTCTAGATTGTGTCCACAGGTGAGTATGGGTTAGTTTACTAAACCATGAGGCACTGTAGCATGCAAAGTTGACAAACTATGCATGCTGCCAAGACATTTTTGGCCTAGAATTGGTTGTGGTCTGTTGGGAGACTTGGGAATATTTTAGTTATGGGTTTACCTGGGAGTTACAAAGGATTTTATGAAATAACTTTGTTGGTAAGTATTTTGGTTAGCAAGGGACACTTGAGGACATTTGTGTCTATCTTGCTTAAGCAAGTGTGCATAAGTGGACAGTGCTTGCCGCCCAGTAATTATTATCAACTTGCAAGATATTTCCCTTAGGATAATTACTTTGTTAAGGTCTTTTTCTTTTTAAAATATTTTTATTTTTAGACGCTGACAAGTTTTTCTCCAAACGCTGTTACGACCAATCGTGACGCTGACAAGGCTTTAGGCAAACGCTGACAAGAAAATATAGCCGTTGGGCGTTGATGGGCTATTTTTGACCGTTGACACCTAGTGGGCCCTACCCAGTTGTTATTTTTGACTAATCTTTGGCCGTAATTTTTGGGGAGTTGTTACTTTTAATTAATGCATGAGATAAGTTATATTTGATTCAATATTTTCATCATTACTCTTTGAATATAACTGCCTCATTTTTGACCAATCATAATCATGCATCTCTCCTATAAATTTGGCTAACTTTTCATTCTGGGTATTCATATTTTCTTGTCTAACATTTTTCTCCTAGATTTTTCCCATATCACATAACCTAAACAGCTTTCAACAAGGCACCAAAGTTCAACTCAAACAATCTGACATTGGAGTTCAAGAGCCAACATAATATGGTAGCTTACTTGGCCGCTGATAATGATTTGTTCCCTCAGTATTCACAAATGGTGGCATTTTTAAATGCATCCTCCATAAGGTATGCACTTTCTCATGAACCACTAGTCCCTGTCGCACACATTAGACAGTTTTGGAATAATGTAAGTTCCACAACAGCTAATGGAGTGACTACATTAACATCTACTATTCATGGAAGAACATGGGTGGTCACTGAAGCTTTGGTTCGCCAAGCTTTGCGTCTTAATGACGCTGATGGTGTGACTACCCTTGCCATTGCAACAATAGAACAAGGTCTTAGGGAATTGGGTAATCCTATTCCTGCTGATAAAACTTTAAATAAATATCATAAGCAGGAATTTCCCTCAGATTGGAAATAATTGATACATGTCATTCTTCAATGCTTAAGTCCAAAATGTACTGCTTTTAATGAAATAAACAGGTCCATTGCAAGTGCTTTGGTTTGTATGTCACGTGGGCTTAGGTATAATTTTTCAAAAATGATTTTTGAAGGGATGTGTAAAAATAAGGGAAGTAAAATGACTTTGGCTTACCCAAGATTTTTGCAAATGGTGTGTGATTTACAAGAATATTGTCTTAGGGATCATGACCATTTTTATGAGATCCCTAAGCAAAAGAAAACCATTTTTGACAAAATGATCTCAACAAACAGACCTATACCTCTCACCCAAGCCATGCTTGAAGTCATTCAGGCTGCTCAACCACAACCAGAACCTGAACCTCAACTTGAGCCTGTCCTTGAACCATTACCTTCACCTGCACACATGGACGTTGACCAAGCCAATGTCAACGCTGACACTCAAAATGTTGGCGCTGACACAGCCAATCCCAACGCTGATGACATACCTGAACAATCCCAAACACCTCTTAACCAACCCACACCCACACAATCTACCTCATCTTCCACCCCATTACAATCTAGGTTAAATAAACGCCAAAGGACTACTGGAGTGTTCTCCTCTAGTGGTCCTAGCCTTGTTGCAGAGAGAACCACCTCCACAAGTGTGGCTGGTGACATGGATGAGGCTGGGGCTATTGGCACAGGCTTAGATGCTGGTCAAGACAGTCCCAACATCATTAAGACCTCATCCATGCCCTATGATTCTATTTTGGGAGGTCAAATCCCCATTCTAGCTGAGGGCAGATTGGAACCTATGACATTGAATGAATTGACGGCTGCTGTCATTAGCTTGCAAAAGCAAAATGTCAGCCTTGTACAAATTGTCAATAATCAGGGCCGTGAACTCCAAGTATTGAGGGAGCGGGTAACTGTTTTGGAGAATCCTAGTAGCAGGAGTAGAATAGAGGAATCTTCCAAAGGGGAGGATGAAGAGGATGAGCTGATTCATACAGCCAGTGAGAAGAGTTCACAATTTAGTGAATCTTTAAATGTTGCTGAAGCACTCACCAACTTGAAGAAGCACCCTGTCATTGATACATCCAAGGTAACCCCTTTGAATTTGGATGGGTCATTTACAGCAGTGATGGAACATTTTACACAGGGCGCTGTCACAAGTAATCTTGGCGTTGACAAGAGTTTGGACGCTGACACATCCAGCGCTGACAAGAGTAAACGGGGCGCTGACACAGGTAACTTGAACGCTGACAAACCTGCAGGTGGTGTTGATGTATTCCAGTCATCAACAATCATCAAAGATGTGTCTACACAGGTATCTTCATCTACCTTACCTATCATTGATCCAAAAGACAAAGGTAAAGGAATTATGGTTGAAGAAGATGTTCCAAAGAAAGATGCAGCACAAATTGCATTTGATAATCAGTTGGCTGCACAACTTTTGGAAGAAGATTTGAAGAGGAGTGGTAGATCACCATTTGTTGCCACTTCTGAGAGTGAGGAAGAGAGTGATGATGAAAGAGAAGGAGCTAGCTCAGATTCAAGTGTACAAATCATTGAAGATCCAGAAAGACTTGAATATGGAGATGAGTTGGCAAAAGAAAGATTGAGTGATTTGAAGAAGCAGGTTGATTTTGACCTTCTAGAAATCACCAGAATGTACCATGCTTGGGAAGATAAGGTAATGGACAACCCAGGGATGAGTTTGTCAGATCAAATTTGGGGGTTGGAAATTCTTCTCAGGGTACAAGATGATATAAAGGTGATCTTGAAGTATAATGCACAAGAGGTCAAGACTTGGCTTAAAAGAGATAGAAGGCAATTGTATTACAAGTTGCTTAGATGCCATCAACCTGGATGGACATACAAGAAGTTGCTGGCTTTATCTTTTGAGGAGCTAGAGTACAGGGCACATCCTATTTGGAGGCATGTGCAAGAAAATAATGTCTTACAGTTTCTTTCAGAAGAAAGGAAACAGGAGCTTGCTGAGGAAATGCAGATTGAAAAGGAAATGAGGATTGCTCAAAGACCAGTGAAGAAAGGAGATCCTCTCCAATTTCCCAAAGATATGGATGTGTATTATCCAAGTGAAACTGTCATAAGGAAGCATCTCAAGCTTTCTCCATTGGAAGCTTCAGATTTGGTTAATGTAGTATCTCTAGATGCCAGAAATCCAATCATAAGTTTTGATGAAGATGAGTGTGGATTTTGGAAGATTGGCAGATTTGGGAAGGAGGTACACACTTTCACTTCGATTATTTCTATCTTTGCAAGCATAGACAGAGAAGACTTGGTGCATCTATGGAGATTGATAGAGGCCAAGTATAAGGCTGAAGCACCTACTTCAGCAAATGGAATAAGACTATGGCACACATTTTTGACTTTGTGTGGTCCAAGGGAAGCAGATCCTGCCATATGGAAGGATCTTGAAGATGACCTCAGTGGTCTTCATTGGAGGCTTTATTCTACTTGTGGTGTGTTTCATTTGAGCTCTACAAAGTTTTCAGAGTATCTACTTGTAGATGCTGACTATTTCTTGTCCAAAGAAGTACTGGAGAAGATGAAGGAAACACCCTTGGAGATTGATTACACTAGTGACGTGGCCAAGGACTTGATTAAATATGTTTATCACCAACATAAGAAGTTTTTGTAAGATTCCTCCTAAGCCTTAAGTATTTATTCAGAAACTTGATCATTGGAATAGATATCAAGTTTAGGGGAGGATTGTTGGGAATAAATTATGGGTCAGTTCACTAGACGTTGATAAGAAGAGTTCAAGCATTGATAAGAAGAAGTTGGACGCTGACAGCCAAGCGTTGACATTTGAAGAAGTCAACGCTGACAGCCTTGAAGACTAGCACTGATGGAATATATCTTCATACGAATCTTTTTGTTTATTTGTTTCTTTATTTGTATATGGTAAAGATAAGCTCGACATTGTATTTTTCATTATTATCTTTACCTAGAATAGTTGATTCGTAGCTTCTTGTACAAGACTTCTTAATCTATAAAAGAAGATCTTTTAGGTTAATGTTAATCATCAGTTCTAATAAGTTTTCACAAGTATTCGACTGTTAAACCTCTTTCATTGTAATCAAGTTCGATTATTCTAATACAAGTGAAAGTTTGTTTAACATCTTTGTGTTCTAGATTAAGTGTTAATTCCGCATAACACTTAGTTACTTTATTCATAAGCAAAGGTTTCTCTACGTGTATTACTTGATCTAATCTCGTATACACAAAGCTTAATCGATCAAAGTTTGGGATCAACAGAAGCAAAGCTTGCATTGCAGCTTGGATTGCAGCATTGAGTTATTCCTGTTCGCGTGTGAGAACCATCTGACATCAACAGAAGCAAAGCTTGCATTGCAGCTTGGATTGCAGCATTGAGTTATTCCTGTTCGCGTGTGAGAACCATCTGACAGTATAACATAAAACATATGATTAAACAGATCAAAACATAAAATATATATACATGAATAAAATTTATACCAAAATTCAAGAGAGCCTACATGTCGAAGCCTTGGCTCTGATACCATAATTCTAACACCCCATTTTGATAATGGAATGTCACATGTAATTATGGCGTGTCATCAAAGCATACAAGGAAAAATGTCTAAACATTACATGACCATAAAAGGAAAATACCGGAATCAAACATCGGTTGTCCAAAAGTAAAGCTCATCACACACAAACATAAGTACTTTAAAGGAAAGGACTAAACAATGTCCATAGCAAGAGTATCAAAGTAAAGATAATGCATAAAGTAAAGAAAGGCTAGAAAGCTTCCAGTCCATATGCACGTACGCTTAAAGTCTACGAGCGTCCCTGAGTACCTGCAGTTTTGGGAACAGAGAAAAGGAAAACGGCTAAGCAATACGCTCAGTGCACGGATGTACAATAAAGCATGAATAGGATAAGCATATAACATATAACAGCGGAAGAAACTAAGTCCTGAATAACCTGGTTAAGTCTTGGTAAAACTGGTTTTATAGTTTGAAAAGCCTTATGTTTATCTTATAAAAAATGTTTAACATATTCTACCATTAGCCAATATAGGTCATGAAAATCTACCGTGCATGAATACTTGGAGGGGTGACCTGATCATGCAAATTAGAGGGGCTGCCTCTAATTTAATATACTGGTTTGGGTAGGAGGGATCGGCTCCTTGTGAAGGATGCAAGGCACACACCACATTCACACTGAGTAATCTGCTGAAAAACATGTAACTAGGATGCACCCATGCGCCCCACATGATAAATATAATAATATGGCCAAAAGCTGAAGGGACGCCACGAGCAATCACTCCGCCGTGGTGAATTCATAACATCAGTGCCTCTAATGTTATGGTTATGGTACCTCCATAACTAGGTGAAACTGGTCATGCATGTATATGGCTATAGGCATTCTAAATTAAACATAAGCAAGTCAAACATATAAACTTATACTATGGGAAAACATTTGGCTGCATACGGGGAATCCTAATAAGGAAAGAATGTCCATACTGAAAGGACGGGAATCCGTACCTTATGTCCAGTGAACGAAGAAGACGAACTGAGGAGAATCCTACTTCGGTATCACTAATGCTACATAAATACATACGTGAATAAGTATCTGATTACTAAATACGTAACTGGTTTTATATCATGTCTTAGCTTATTTTATACGTTCATATCATGTTTTACTGTTTTAAGCCTTAAACTGTGTTTATCTTATATTCTGTCTATTCTGATTAAGTATTTCTAGTATTTCATGTATTATTATACTTACTGTGTAATAATAAGTAACTTCCTAAAAATAGCAGGTTTCCTAAAATAGAAAGTTCCAAAAATAGAAAGTTACCAAAAATAGAAAGTTTCCAAAAATAGAAAGTTTCCAAAAATAGAAAGTTTCCAAAAATAGAATTACTGCTTAAAATAGATAAGTTTCTAAAAATAGAAAGTTTCCATAAATAGATTAGCTGCCTTATTTAAATAAGTTTCTAAAAATAGAAAGTTTCCATAAATACTGCCTTAATTAAATAAGTTTCTAAAAATAGAAAGTTTCTATAAATAGATATAAGCTGGTTAAATAAGCTAAGTATATAAGCTTAAGTGTTTTCTGATTATTTTTCTAAGTCATAATGACATAAGGTATAGTTTATTAATTATTACATGTAATTTAAATAAACTATAGGTTAAAAGTATTTAATTAAATATATCATGTTTTTAATTAAATAAGGTTAAATACTTAGGTTAAAACATGTATTATTATTTATTAATAATATAACCTAAGTCATGTTAATTAATTAATTATAACCATGGTTTTTAAATAATTAATTAATTATAAGTGAAAAATAAATAAATACTTAGGTTAATAATTTCATGATCTAATAATTAAATTATAACCTATGTCATGTTTTATTAAATTAATCATGTCATATAATTATTAATTTAATTTTAACATATGATCATTAAAATATAACCTTAACATAAACCATAAACCAGATCGTGACTAGAAACCATGAACCGGACCTGAAATCGACACCATACCCCGAACCACTTCGGGGTTCCCTTTTGTTTGCTGCTGCCGTGGGACCCACACCACCAAACCGGGACCATATGGTCTCGGTGGTGGTCTATTAGCCAAACCGAGACCCCCTTAGGGTTCGGTTTAGGCGCCGGCCAAACAAACACCCCTAAAAACCTCCTTTTTGATTTACCCAATAACCATTTATATGTTTGATTTATGTTTTTAATTAGGTTTCTAAAAACATCATGTTCTTATTTAATTTTATTAAATCAAATCAAAAAGAAAAAGGATTAAAAAGGTATACCGAATGCGTGGATCTAACGAGGATGAACACACACGAACACACGTACAAGATTCAAGATCAAAATCAAACGAACACCTCCCTTTTCTTGTGTTTTATGCGGCGGCCAAAGAGGACAAGAAGGAAGAAGCCAAAAATATTTTTAGGGTTTTTAATGTTTTTACTGTAAAGTGAAAAATGAAAACAAGATTTCACATTAACCCTTGTTAGTTAAAAATTTAGATGGGCTTGGCCCATCTTTTGGTGTAGCCACGGTTAAGGGGGCCCCACATGGGGTACCCGTACCGTTTTCCGTGTCTCGATATTTAAGTGTTCGTTCGTGTTTATTTGTGTTCGTGTTTTATGTGTTCTCGTTAAATATTAACAAGGACTTAATATATTTATTCGTGCTCGTAATAAATATATATACGTAATTAATATTAGTTCGTGATTTAATTACGTTCATGATTTCATGATCACATGCTCGTGATTAATTATTTTTAAATAATTAATGTCTGTTCGTACGTAATAAATACTTATCGTGTTCTAACACGTACGTAATACGTAAAATCCTAACACGTAAACGTAATCATGCTATAATAGAAAAGTTTTAATCTAGTACGTACGATCTTAAGGGTACTATTCATGGTAAAAGCATGCGGGTTTTACAGTCTCCAAGTGCACCAATACTCCCGTGGTATTTTCATAAATCAATCCAAATATGTGCTTGATATTCTAACGAAATTTGGAATGGAAAACTGTGATCCAATTGGTACTCCAATGGACACTAAACACAAGCTTGATTTGGATAAGAAAGGGACATTTGTAGATGCTACAAAATACCGAAGTATGATCGGGTCCCTTATGTACTTAACCTCAAGCAGACCGGACATTGTGCATGCTACTTGTTTATGTGCTCGGTATCAGGTTAAGCCAACCGAGAAGCACCTCAAGGAGGTTAAAAGGATCTTCCGTTATCTCCGGGGAACCATTCACATGGGTCTCTGGTATACCAAGGATTCTGGTTTTAATCTAACTGGATTTTCATATGCCGACCATGCAAGGTGTCATGATACATTCAAGAGCACTTCCGGCAGAGCACAATTCTTAGGCGAGAAGCAAGTGAGATGGTCCTCTAGAAAACAAGATTGCACGGCGTTATCCACCTCGGAAGCAGAATATGTGTCTCTATCCGTGTGCAGTGCTCAAGTCCTTTGGATGAGAACACAACTCACGGATTATGGCTTTCACTTTAACAAAGTACCTATTTATTGTGATTCACAATCAGCCATAGCCATATCCTGCAACCCGGTCCAACACTCCAAGACCAAGCAAATAGATGTCCGATTCCATCTCATAAAGGAGTATGTGGAGAGAGGAACGATCGAAATGTATTTTGTCAAGACGGACTACCAACTAGCCGACATCTTCACCAAAGCTCTTTCTCAAGACAGATTTGAATTCTTAGTTCGTCGACTTGGTATGCGTAGTTTCACTCCAGATGAACTTGAACGTCTTGCACATTCGCAGTAATCTTGTATATATCTATCAGAAAATCAAAATACAAAAATATAAAACCTATAAAAACAAAATAAAAAATGAGAAAATCTTTCAAAAAATACAAAAATATTCTTCTCCGACATGTGTCTCAGCATCGATAATATGGACGTACTTAGAAATGTCGTTCAATAACGACACGGGTACGTACATAAAGTTCGAATGAGAGTTCAAATGTTTTCAAAACATGTTCTTTCTACTTTCTTCTCATAATGGCTTATAGTCACATGTCAGACTATAACCCGGTCCCCAAAGAAAGGGAAGTCTATGACTTATCCTCATCAATAGGAAATTAATTTTTCTCGGTCATGGGATTATATTAAAACATTCAAAGTTTTAAGTTCATGAACTCAAGGAAAATTTTCATTTATATACATTTTTCCTCAACAACGGGAAATTCAGTTTTCTCGGGTTTGAGCACAATTTTTCAAAGAATTTCAAAAAATGTGTGCTCATATACTCCCCTATTTTAATTAGAATTCCTTTTCGAGGGGGAGTACAAACTTTCATGCAACATTATTCTCTCCATGTTTCATCACTAGTTTCACAAAAATTTCAGTAGTCACATGCAATTTTTGAGGGGAAGAATAGTGATAAAATATGTTCAAAATAACTCATCTTGGATAAGATCTTTGATTAAGTGCTTTCTCTTCCTAATATGTGCAAAAATCTTTCCTTTTATGATGCACATATGTAGGGGAGCGTTTTGGTGATATAGAAAACTTTCAAGGTGTAAAAATTGATTCCATCAACACCTTGATTGTCTTCTCAATATGTTTTTCTGGTTACGATATCTATACCCTTCAACACATTAATTCACGACGGTATTGGTGTCAAAAGGTGGTTAGGTATTCGTCCTATGATCCAACCAGAATCGGAGGGATCTTCCCAGGGACAATCCATTAGAATTTAGAAGTCCTTAGGAAAGATGGAGTAGTTGAGTGTACGGGAAAAATGCCGACTAATGACTTAAGCTAGCACTGGAACAATCACAACAAAGTGCTAGTTATGACGTCTTGGTAAGCATTGAAGGGGTTGAAGAATGAAAAAGAAATGTAAGGATAAAGGGTGTAAATAAAGAAGCCCTCCATACAACTTAGGCAGAAACCGGGTCAATACATCTACTATCAGAATCACGTTGATGATTTCTGGTATTAAAGACAAAGCATCATGGACCCAGTGATGCAAAGCAGAACCTCTCCCAGCCTACTCAAGCTTCTCTCAATAGAAGTTTGTTTTATTGTCACGGAGTTCAACTCATTTCTATCAACTTTCTCACTCCGAGATAGTAGATATTGAAAAGGTGGCTGTCTGCTCCAGCCTCCGATCACCAAATAAACGTGCACTTATAGATTCTAGAGCCAACAAGATTAATCAAAAATCTCATTAGGACACTTATTCCATATATCAATTGTTGTTCACCATTAGAACACAAGCAATAATTCACAGAGTCCTACGCTCAATCCTTGTGGTATTGCTAGAACATTATGAGTGATACTCTCTAGTAGTCACAGTGATGAATGGAAATCCTTCCAGTGTCGACATCAAACAGCACTGCGGTAGGTCATATGTCAGATTCACTTGAATTAAACATATGCTAACTGGAAAGCAACAGTGGTTTGATTTTATTTTAATTCAAACTCGTTCCAAGGTATCTACGCAATATCTTTATGATCTTGCCAGAACATTCAGAGGAATACTTATTAGTATTTACAATGACGAATGGAAATCCTTCCAATGTCATCATCAAACAGCACTGCGGTAGGTAACTTGTCAGATTCTATATGAATCAAACTTGTGTCAACTGGAAAGCAACAATGGTTTGATTCTTAATTGATTCAAACTTGTTCCAAGAAATTGAATTAACGACTTAATCAGCAGAATGGAACTGCATGATTCACTCCTTACTATGAATTATCTTTCGATATACTCAAGTTTTGAGAACTGCTACCACAGCCGAAAACCCTGTCAAGGAAGTTCTTTGAACTTACCTAATCACAGGTACAGTATTCGTATTGTATAACGGGAAACCGGAGGAATGCAAACAGTGGCGTAATCTCAAGAGTCGTGATTCAAGACCACATACTCAAGTAAATGAAGAAAGCTCAAGAATATCTAAAGACAAAGACTTCCGCTACTCTGATGATCAAGGGAGATTGTTAACAAGCTTTCATCTCAAATCAAAGTTTGAGTATGTGGGGAAAGACACAAGAATACAAGATCGCAAAATGTTAAGATTAAGTCAAGGCAAATATCAAAGATCCAAGATCACAAGTCATGAAAGGAACTATGAAGGAACTCTCAAGACAGCGAGCTTCAAAGTCAACAACACCAAAGAAGTGAAGTCACATATTACATGACAACCCCTTAGGGGGATATTGTTAGAAGTATTTATAGTGATGGTCATATAATATACCGTTGCAAAGCTCGTGGAAAATGCTACATAATGGTGTTGAGAGTTCTAGTATAATTTTTCACATGTAACGGGAATTAGTCCCGAACACACAAATGAGGAAGGCATTTTATACCTTACACTTGTAGTATAAAATGCACTAAGCACCTCATTTGTGTGTGTGTTTTCCATTCATAGTTTGTAGAGAGAGAAACATATGTTTTTCTCTCACTAGGAAATCACAACCTTTTTGTTTTCTCTTTATTCTTCATCTAATCTAATCTTTCTTTTTGGTTTATTCCATGATGTTATTCGTATTGGGTTAAGTCGTGTGTATAAGTCCTACATATATGTATAAGTATATTAGTAAGTGGTACGATTTAGGGCTTAGCATTTTGGGGTCTCGGATAAGGTCATTAGTCACGGGAATATTTTTTGGGATGGTTTTAAGTCATTTAGGACTTAAATATAAAGTTTATTTCATATCCAAGTGTTTTTATAAAACTGTATATTTTTGTGTCTTTTACGGTATACGCGTAAAATCGCCTTTTTTACGGTTTTGAGGTTTGAGAGGTCTTAGGGGATGAAATAAATTAAGGTAATTTAAGGTAATGTTAATGATATATTAATAAAGAATAAAAATAAAATAAAATAAAATAATAAGGGTGTAGCTCGGTTGGGGGTCTACACAACAAAGAGAAAGGAAAAAGGAAAGAAAGGTTGGGTTTGGGTTGGACTAGGATTCACCCAAACCCTATAGAATGTTTTACACACAAACAAAAACTCATTATTTTCTCCTGGAGAACCTTAAGGTCGCGGAATTAAAGAGAAGAATTAGGGTTCTTCATAAAATTTAGGGTTTTCAAAAATCAAAGGTAAATCTTTAATCTCTTTTCAATTAAAGTGTTTTTAATTCTTTCTTAATCATCCTATGATGGATTTAAGTTAGGGTTTTAATTAAAATCAGTATATTAATGATATGTAGTTATTAGTTAAATTAGGGCTTGTAACAAATTAGGTTATGGGTAATTAATTAGGTTAGCTTAATTAAATTTGTAATTAAAAACTGGGCAGAATTTTGGGTCTAATGTTTTGATCATATCTAGAGTTCTAGGAACATTAATTAATCGAACCAAGTATCCCTGAAAAGGTATTTGAGTTGGCTTTGGAATGCAAGAAACGAGGACTAAATTGGAGGTGGGAAGTGGGTCAAAAATAGGTTACAACAGTCGGAGGTCAAAACAGTTTTGAAATTAGTCGGGTTTAAATTAATGTTTTAAGATGGTTAGGGTACTTAGGAGTAGAATTAGACTTCCAAACGAACATGAGAGTTATGTTATATGTTATATAAGATATCTGGAATAGGGCTAATTAATTGGGATAGTGAAGACCCTCTGATCATAACAAACTTTTTATATGATCAAAATCAGTCAAATCTGGATAGACAAAAGTATATACATATAAATCAGGGCCTTAACAGTAGCTTTAAGGTTAGGGAAAAAGGGAGGAGTTATCTAACACATGTAAGGGCATCGGGTTTTATATGTAGAGAGAATGGGTATAGTTAGGTGGGTGTTTGGCTAATAGTATGGGATTAAAAATCGGGTCTATTTTGGGTAAAAGTTAACGGGATAGGTTATAAACTTGGATAAATTAAGGGCTTTAGAGAAGGGTGTAATGGGATGCATTAGGCATGTAAATGAAGTTATTAAGTGGGAAGAGGGTTAGATATCCATCATATATTGATGAGCCATTTTATTATATTGTTCATGTCTTGATTAATGTGCATTTATTTGTTTAGCTTTTGCTAGTGCGCGGATATTTGGAGAATCTCAATCAGGTGAGTTTTATAGTCCCATATTTCTTTATCTTTTTACTTCCAGATGGGATGGAAGGGACACTGTCGTTATATGTACATGTAAATGTTATTTTAAATGAAATTGTTGTGAATGCTTTTATATGTTAGTTTTGGACAATTACGTGTTTACTTATGCATGAAACTTGTTATACGGAAATACTTAACCTAGTTAAGTATACTTGATATCAAGGTGGACAAGGCAGGGCCTTGGGAACAAGATTGGGTCTTGGGGATGGATGTTAGGTGTATGGGCGCCTAATATGCCATGGAAAGGAATGAAGGATAGGCAAGGCTTGGAGCCTTGGGACAGATAGGATAAGCGTTTTGTATGGAATAGTTATGCATGTTAGTAGTACACTTTCCATTTGTCTAAATGTTATTGAAGCTCGTTATTCACAGATAATGTACTGAATGTTACATATTTTGGCGTTGGAGTCTAAACCTATGACTCTCACCAACATTATTGTTGACGTAATTTAGTGTCTCTTTCAGGTAATTTTGTGGTTAAGCCAGCGAATAGGAGTGAGTAGACCTGGAAGCGTAGGATTGCTTATAGATGGAGATCCCCGTTCGTTCTTACTTTACTTTTTCATTATGAATAAGTGATACTTGGACATATATATGTTTGTTTTGTTTATGTTATTTGTTAGTCTCGGGTAAGCGGTAGGACTGTTACCTACTTACCTAGACACCTGCATATGATGAGATATTGTCATGACATTTGTGTCAGCATTTTATGACATTTCTTATTTCATTTAGTTTCTCTATAGACACGCCATGTTGTGATGATATCCATACGTTCGCGCCCCATATTCTCCCATGGTGGGGTGTGACACCACCTCTTCATCTAGTACAGTAACCTTGAAACTAAAGAGGTCTTCATCTGCTTCTGATTTATTGTGAAACAATGTTTTATGCTGAAAACAATTTATTTTTTGTGAGTGTGAATGTTCACACTCTGTTTGTAATAGCTTAAACACTTAGAACCGTAGTTTTTATTTCGTACGTCCTAAAAATATGCGATTGGCTATCTATGTTAATCGTTATTTTTAGTAAAACAATATATATTTTGATTATGATTTGTATTTATATCATAATTTTTCCTAATTGGTGAAGTTAATTCATTACATGCGGCGCTACTACCACGAGGACGGCCAAGGACTTTGACCAGTTGTTAGATGCGCACAATGTGTCTTTCGCAAACCCAACATGGAATATGTGGGCTGCATAACTTGCTACAACGTCTTGATTAGCAAGGTGTCTAACAAGGATACATGATCCGTGGTCGATGGGGTTACATCCCTCTAACACGACAAGTTGAATTAGTAGGTTCACTCAATCCTCTTATTTCTCATGGAAATGATAAGTACATATACGCCCGTAGACAGGATATAATAATAATATGAGTTAACATCATAAGTAAGTTGAAGAAAAAAGGGTCGCGGAAATACCTAGGGACCGCGACATGTTATTAATACTTGCAAGTTTTGAAATACAAAAAGGTCATAAGGTATAATAGAAAAAAATACATGGATAGTTATTGTTGCTGACTACAGCTGAGAGCATCCATGTAGAGATCGTGTCCTTAAAGATAACATTTCTTAAGATTTCATATGTTCCATGTGCGCGTCAAGTCACGGTCGTCCATGTCGCGCAACTTGTACGCGCCTTTGCCCAAAGCTTCTATCACTATGTAAGGTCCTTCCCACTTTGGTCCAAGTTTTCTTGTGCTCTCCGTGCGAGTTGCTTCATTAGCGCTATGCACAAAGTCGTCTGGCTGAAACGAGACTCCTCGAACTCTAGCATCATAGTAGCCTTTCATCCTCGATTTTGCTTTGGCTTCGTTGATTGCGGCCAACTCGTGTTTTTCCCTCAACAAATCCAAATTTACCCACAACTCCCCGTCATTCGTGATGACATCCACTTCTGCTGTGCGAAGCGTTGGTAGTCCAATCTCCGTTGGGATAACCGCTTCCATTCCATATGTCAGTGCGAATGAAGTATCCCCGTTCCCTATTTTTATCATGGTGCGGTGCGCCCATAGGACATGGGATAACTCATCTAACCATTTTACAATTTTCTCCGCTATGCGCGCTTTTATGCCGTCACCCAGGCTTCTATTTTCCCTTTCCACAAGTCCATTGGTTTGTGGATGCGTTACTGATGCGAACCGTTGTGTTATACTCAGCACCGCGCACCAGTCCTTGAACGGATTATCAGCGAACTGCTTCCCGTTGTTTGAGATTATTTCCCCTGATGGCCATGGAGATGTAATGGGCGTCAATTCTTGCTGGGGTGGCGTGGTACTGGCCTATGGACTTGGCAGTCATTGCACTTCAGAATCAGATTTCATGCATCTTTGTGCATGGTCGGCCAATAATAACCACTACGTGGTGCCCTCGTTACCACCGACCTAGGTCTTGCGTGCATACCACAAGACCCTTCATGAATTTCACGCTTGACCCGAATTAGGCTTAATTCGGGTGTTTGAGGACTCCGGATCTTGCACCAAGTAAACTTGTTTGAAGACCCTGTACACTAAATAACAGACACCTAGACTTACCATAGGAATGTATCCCACGATTAGACTCCAGCGTGAGAGTAAGTAATCATTTTGAGTAATCAATAAGGTTTTAGAGTATTGTATGAGTCGTACCTTTGTGGAACCTCTGAGGTTCTTTTTATACCTGGTGAAACCCTAATTGGGCTTCCCTTATTCTTGTGGCCTAAGCAAGAGATAATTACCATATACAATAACATCCTTATCACGTAAATAAGGAGAGTGTATATCCTCTTAACTTAGGTGAATCGTAATTCTAGTTAAATTATGATTCTGTCTGGCCCTGTCCGCGTACGGCCAGGACACGGTTAAGATAGAACCGTGTGCGAAAACGACTTACTGGGCCACATGTGCTTACGCGCTGTATGTCCATGATCCATACGTAATGGATACTGATAGTACCCGTGGGTCGAACTGTACAACCCGACTATGGACTATACGTCATCAGTATACATGTTCCTATCTTCTTATGCATATACTCTTGATGATTATAACACGTTAGTATTGGTTCATAAATTCCAACAGTAGTATCACGAGTTTGTTGCGCATACTTTATAATTACATTAAAAATGACTAAAACGTGTATTTAATCTTGTTTCTCTTGATTTGCATGTGATATAAAATTAGGGTTTTATTTAGATGTAACTAATAACTTAATATGATCACTAAAATCTCAAAAAAAATAATGGATTAGGGTTTCTTAGCTTATTGCACATGTTAATTGGTTACATAGTGTATGTTTACGTTTTTATGATGTATTGTTGTGTGTTTAAATTTTTTAACCTGTACATGTTAATCGGTTACATGGTGTAGGTTTACGTGTATATGGTGTATTGTTGCGTGTTTACATTTTTTAAATTGTAATCCATGATTATATATGCATACAAATCTTGGTCAGGTGTTGGTTTATTGTTGCGTTGTTATAATTTTTAAATTGTAATCCACGATTTTATATGCATACAAATTTCGGATCAGGTGCTTAATATGTCAAATTGGTTGTATATACAAGGACGAAGCCAGGAGACGGAGGGTGCTCCCTCACCTCCCCTGAATGATGACGAACCTACCTTATGACAACATGATTCTCAAAAATAGCCTTATAGATTCAAGCCTTTTATAAGGTATTATCAGAGAAATAGTGTTATTCCAATGGAGTTTTTATAGGTGAAAATGTGTTAGGATGAAGATGATAGTGTTGTATCAATGAAGTTTTTTAGGTGAAATGTGTTAGGAGGATAATGATCATTTGTATTACTCATATATTTTTTAATGATAGTATTGTACTTTTATATTTTTTAATAACTTAGTGTTGTATTTATATCATTTTCAATTTGAATACATCATGTTCCAAATTTATATTAAAAAATATTACTGTTAGAACCTTTTTCTCAACCTTCAATATAGCTTATAAAAGAAAAACGTTGTACATTACAGCTGAATTTTTTTTAGCTCCCCTTATCACAAAATTCTAGCTTCGTCTCTGTGTATGTAAAATAATTGATACATAATTTAATGCTTAAATGTGTTTAGTTGCATGTTTTTAATTGATAAGCTTGAGATCATTGTTCATTAAAAACTATAGATCTAATTTTTAATTCATAATTAGGGCTCGAAACCTATGTGTTAGACTAAAAGTTGTATTTAAGAATACTTATTAGTTTTGACCAAAAATTAGGGAAGGCTTCTTCCCTACGATTTAGTGCCTTAAAGTCAGATTCTGACCAACTCGAAATTTGCAGGTTTTGCATACCGGGTAAAAGAATACCGTTGTAGTCTAGGGTAATACCTAAACCATGTAGGAGTTTTAACTCGGGATTTTTACTTGATTCTTGTTGGTTGTTTAATATGGTATGTGATATTGTATTCAGTTGATATTTTTTTATTTCTCCTAACTTGTTTATTTTCAATATATATGAAAAGTTATTTATTTTAAATAAAACTGACTAAATATTTAGAAGATATAATCTTTTCATATATTTTCTGAAAATACATGATTTGATAATTATCTAGCTAATTCACATACATGAATTAGAGTTTGATTCTAGCAATGTTTTATGTGATGTTCTGTAGGTACTCGTAAGAGTTGAGAGAAACCCCAATGAAACACATAGAATAAACATGATCCTAGCATGTTTTGTATAACTTGGTAATTTTCCTACCTTGTAAAATGACTATTTTACCCTTTGACTTTTATATAGTCAACTATGTGCTTGAACTGTGTATAAACCGGGAAGTTATCCCGCGTTTTCTTAAAAACTGTCTGATGACATGAAATGACTTGACACTGTGCTCAGTCATTATTCTGAACATTTTCTGTGAATCTGACCAAATTGCTGTGACGGTCAATGAATTGACAATAATCTGTGAGATTATTCGTTATCTGCGAATTATTTGTTTGACTGTTTAGTTTTAACTGCGTGATCGTTCGTTACGTAATCCGAGTGTTTAATTATTCCTGTGCATTTTTATGTGTACGTAATTTAGTATTTTTCCTATTTATATTAATGAATTGTATTTTTTGTGAATAATTAATTGATCTAACGCGTTTTCGTATTTTACGTCGTTTTTATGTTTGACCGTCGTTAGCATGCATAAAACATTTTATAAATCATAAAATATCAGTTTTTGTCAAAAAAGCAAGAAAATAATTTATTTCGTCAAATATCTAAGTTTTATGCATTTTTAAACCTAATTGTATATAAACTAAAATTTACCTAAAACTAATTAACCTTTTTACCTTAAACATTTTAACTAAATTACCACAAGTAAATTTTTTGAAAATCGTACTTATGTGGGACCTCTAACCCACGTCTAACATAGTTCCAATTGGGGAAATTGAAGATATTTTGCAAGAAAAATACCTTTGGTATATTACTACTTATATATTACTTTAACCTAAACTAACCTCAAATATACACACACTTTTTACTTGACCTAAAAAACAAATCTTTCTTTCTTTCTCTCCTAAAACTCATGACATACTAACATATTATACTTTCCGCCATTTTTTATTTTTTTGAAGCACCAATTTAAGAAGAATTAGCACAAAATAAATACAACCTAGGATTTATTCAATCATAAAGAAGAATGGGTTTTCTTGGTATGGTTGATTAAGTTGATTTGGTAGAGTTTTGAAGATGTTATTTTCTTGGTGATTATTAGTTAAATATTTTGTAGATCAGGTTATTGTGAGTTCATACATACGCTACTTGAGGTTAATTCTTAAACTTTTTTCAATTCTTTCTTTTTCATGCATAATCTATGAAGATCTATGCATGCATGTTACTCATCAACTATTTTCTTGAAAATAAAAAGATAAAAAATATTTTTGGTCATGATAAATTTTTAGATCTATGAAAATAATGAGTGGATCTATTAAATCTATGTATGAAATTGCTTAAATTGAAAAACTTGTAAAATATATATATATATATATATATATATATATATATATATATATATATATATATATATATATATATACAAAGGCTAAAAGAAAAAAGAACAGGGGTATGACTGGCATAAAATCGACGATTGGATTCAAAAAATTATATATATATATATATATATATATATATATATATATATATATATATATATATATATATATATATATATATAAGATATATATATATATATATATATATATATATATATATATATATATATATATATGTATATATATATATATATATATATATATATATATATATATATATATATATATATATATATATATATATATATATATATATATATATATATATATATATATATATATATATATATATATATATATATATATATATATATATATATATATATATATGTGTGTGTGTGTGTGTGTGTGTGTGTGTGTGTATTCATGTTGATCCTGCCAAGATTGAGTCAATTAAGGAGTGGGCTAATCCTACCACACCGACTGAAATTCGCCAATTCTTAGGACTCGCCGGATACTACCGAAGGTTCATCGAGGGATTCTCGAAGATCGCGAAACCATTGACAAAGTTGACTCAAAAGAAGGTGAAATACGAAAGGGAAGATAAAGAGGAATTAGCATTCCAGAAGTTGAAACAAATTTTGTGTAGCGCGCCTATCCTATCGTTACCAGAAGGATCGGAAGACTTTGTGGTCTACTGTGACGCATCAGCAAAAGGATTGGGAGCTTTGTTGATGCAAAGGAAGAAAGTTATCGCCTACTCGTCTCGACAATTGAAAACGCATGAGAAAAACTACACTACGCACGACTTGCAGCCAGGAGCGGTGGTATTTGCCTTGAAATTGTGGAGACACTACTTGTATGGAACCAGGTGTGTCGTCTATACCGATCACAAGAGTTTGCAACATATTCTTGACCAGAAGGAACTAAACATGAGACAACGTCGATGGATCGAGTTGCTCAGCGATTATGACTGTAAAATTCGCTACCACCCTGGGAAGGCCAACGTAGTGGCGTATGCGCTAAGTAGAAAGGAACAATTGATGACACGTAGAGTTAGATCGTTAGCTATGGTTATCAATCCGAACTTACCTGTGCAAATTTGTGAAGTACAAACTGAAGCCCTTAAGCCTGAACATGTTTAAGCTAGGAAACTAGGAGGAATGGTTACTAAGAAATTAGAGACTAGCACTAATGGAACGCTATGTCTGAATGGTAGAAGTTGGTTACCACTGTTTGGAGGACTAAGGGACGTGATTATTTACGAGTCCCATAAATATAAGTATTCGATTCACCCATGATCTAACAAAATGTATCAGAATATGAGGAAGCTATATTGGTGGCTAAATATGAAAGTTGAAATCGCTACTTATGTTGGGAAGTGTTTGACTTGTGCTAGAGTGAAAACGGAACACCAAAAGCCATCTGAACTGTTGGTTCAACCTATAATTCCTATGTGGAAGTGGGAAAACATAACCATGGATTTCGTAACTAAGCTACCTAAAACGAAAAACGGATATGACACAATTTGGGAAATTGTGGATCGGCTTACGAAATCTGCACACTTTTTGGCTATGAAGGAAGATGACTCAATGGATAAGCTTACAAGACTTTACTTGAAGGAGGTAGTCTCAAAACATGGAATGCCGATCTCAATCATCTCTGATAGAGACGGTAGATTCACTTCACAATTATGGAAATCATTTCAGAAAGCATTGGGCACGCAATTGGACATGAGTACTGCTTATCACCCGCAGACTGACGGACAAAGTGAGAGAACTATTCCAACACTGGAGGACATGTTTCGCGCGTGCGTGCTTGACTTTGGAAAGCAATGGGATAGACATTTGCCTCTAGTCGAATTCTCTTACAACAACAGTTATCATACCAGTATTAAGGTTGCACCGTTTGAAGCACTGTATGGTCGTAAATGTCGCTCGCCTGTGTGTTGGAGTGAAGTTGGGGATAGTCAACTCACTCGCCCTGAACTCATCCGTGAAACAACTGAGAAGATTTTTCAATTCAAAAGCCGAATTCAAGCAGCCCGTGATCGTCAAAAGAGTTACGGCGACGTTCGACGTAAGCCTCTCGAATTTCAAGTGGGAGACAGAGTGATGCTGAAAGTATCGCCTTGGAAAGGTGTGGTACGTTTTGGCAAACGAGGAAAGCTGAACCCCCGTTATATTGGACCTTTCAAGATTCTGGAAAAGGTTGGAACCGTAGCCTATCGTCTCGAACTACCGCAAGCGTTGAGCCGTGTGCACAATACTTTTCATGTTTCGAACTTGAAGAAGTGCCTTTCTAATGAGACGCTCGTCATACCGTTAGAGGAACTCCGAATCGATGACAAGATGTAAATTGTCAAAGAACATGTTGAAATCATGGACCGTGAGGTTAAAAGATTGAAGCAGAGTCGTATTCTGATCATCAAGGTGAGGTGGAATTCTAAACGTGGACCTGAATTCACTTGTGAGCGTGAGGATCAATTTCGCAAGAAATATCAGCAACTTTTTGACAACGCTAGAGACCGTGACACTCCTAAGCTTTGAGGACAAAGCTTCTCTATCAATGGGATGATGTAACACATGGAATTTTCCTACCTTGTAAAATGACTATTTTACCCTTTGACTTTTATATAGTCAACTATGTGCTTGAACTGTGTATAAACCGGGAAGTTATCCCGCGTTTTCTAAAAAACTGTCTGATGACATGAAATGACTTGACACTGTGCTCAGTCATTATTCTGAACATTTTCTGTGTTTCTGACCAAATTGCTGTAACGGTCAATGAATTGACAATAATCTGTGAGATTATTCGTTATTCGTGAATTATTTGATTGGCTGTTTAGTTTTAACGGCGTGATCGTTCGTTACGTAATCTGAGTGTTTAATTATTCGTGTGTATTTTTCTGTGTACGTAATTTAGTATTTTTCCTATTTATATTAATGAATTGTATTTTTTGTGAATAATTAATTTATTTAACGCGTTTTCGTATTTTACGTCGTTTTTACGTTTGACCGTCGTTAGCATGCATAAAACATTTTATAAATCATAAAATATCAGTTTTTGTCGAAAAAGCATGAAATTAATTTATTTCGTCAAATATCTAAGTTTTACGCATTTTTAAACCTAATAGTATATAAACTAAAATTTACCTAAAACTGATTAACCTTTTTACCTTAAACATTTTAACTAAATTACCACAATTAAATTTTTTGAAAATCTTACTTATGTGGGACCTCTAACCCACGTCTAACATAGTTCCAATTGGGGAAATTGAAGATATTTTGCAAGAAAAATACCTTTGGCATATTACTACTTATATATTACTTTAACCTAAACTAACCTCAAATGTACACACTTTTTACTTGACCTCAAAAACAAATCTTTCTTTCTTTCTCTCCTAAAACTCACGACATACTAACATATTATACTTTCCACCATTTTTTTATTTTTTTGAAGCACCAATTTAAGAAGAATTAGCACAAAATAAATACAACCTAGGGTTTATTCAAGCATAAAGAAGAATGGGTTTTTTTGGTATGGTTGATTAAGTTGATTTGGTAGAGTTTTGAAGAAGTTATTTTCTTGTTGATTATTAGTTGATTAGTTAGTAGATCGCGCTACTTGAGGTTAATTCTTAAACCTTTTGCAATTCTTTCTCATGCATAGTCTATGAAGATCTATGCATGCATGTTACTCATCAACTATTTTTTTGAAAATAAAAAAATAAAAATTATTTTGTTCATGATAAATCTTTAGATCTATGAAAATAATGAGTGGATCTATTAAATCCATGTATGAAAATGCTTAAATTGAAGAACTTGTAAAATATATATATATGTGTATTTTTAGATTTATGGACTTGAAGATAAATCTTTTATTTTGGTTGTGTTTATGAATATTTGAAGGGAACTAGTAGTGTTACTAATAGTGGGTAAGCTTGAAAATTGTTGAAAACGGGTTTTTACGAAAAATGTGCATTCTGTCCGAATTTTTTATGAGGCATAACGGGTTGTAATAATTGTTTTGACACTAGTTTAGTTCGATATTATGAAAGTATAAGTTAATACCTTCGTTTCGATATATTATACGTTAAAACGGAGTTAAAATGAGTAAGATATGGTCATTTAAATTTCGTTGTCGGAAAACTTAATTTTTGTGAAAAAGACTATAATTAACTTGCTGTCTAGATTTTTAAAGTGGTCAAAACGATGTTTTCGAGTCAAACCGAGTTGTTTTAAGTGTCGAAATGAGTACTAAATGTTGTATATAAATGTTGGACTCGTTTTGACTAAGGGTATAAGCGCGAAATGAGAATACTTGGTTCATTGTTAAAAGTTTGAGCGTTAAAAGTGGAAATTAGTATTATTGCGGGAAAATGACTTGTTGAATATTTATGATTGAGAAAGTGTTGAAATTAGGGGTATTAGGTCGAGATTTGGGTACTTACTAAAAATGGCAATTTTTAAAATGACGCCGAAAGGCTGTTGATTTTCTATAGAAATCGTGTTGGAAAATTTATTAAGATAAATTTGGGTAAATTAAAATTTACGCCAAAAGGCTGTCGAAATTTCGTCAAGTCAAAGAAATTTTTTATTTTTTTTGCCTAAGTATATACTATAATACTTATAACGATATAATATCTACAAGTCATGCTTTAACTACAAAATAATATATATGATTGATGAGTGACGTACGTGACGAATTATTGTGATTTAATTGCTAGCGCCTAAACTATAGTATTATATTTAGGTTGTTGCTAGAGTTGCTCGCTACTATTTGATCATACTTGTGCGGTTTGAATCGTTGCTTGAGGTGAGTCTATAGATCCCTATTAAACTGTTTTATATGTTTAATGTTTTGGGATGTGATAAATGCTCCTGATGCTTGCTTCTGGACGCAAGTAAAACTAGTTTTCTGTGAATGATTTGTGAGCACTGTTTATGATATAGCTTAAGTTGCTTTAGCCATAGTCCCCACTATCGTGAATCATTAATTACTCTGCTGGAGTAAGCTCTTATTTTATGGATAGATCTATTGAGGGTTGACAACCTTCACTCGGGCATTCTGACGCCAGACGAGTGTATACCATTTGTGTGAACTGAGTTATATTGGCTAGGTACTCTATTGGCGCAAATTTATGTATACAATCTATTGTATGTACTGGATCATTAGTTTGGATGTCACGAGCTTAGGTATCATAAATATTGTGAACACCCGATTTATCCTACACTTAGCACTATATCTCCTATAGTTGCATGTGTACATGAAATGAAATCTGCAAAACGAATTAGTATGAGTTTTTACTTAAAACCTATATTCTCACCAACTCTATGTTGACCCAATTTAGCATTTATCTCAGGTAATTAATGATGATGTGTATCTGTTGTATGAAGTACTTGGAGTCCGCATGCATTTCATGGCTATTTTCGGACATTTATCTACTTATGCTTTTGAACAGTTATCTCGTTGATGTTTAAAACTTTAATATTCCGCTACGCTATCTTTTGCAAACTGAGTCCTTTGAACCTTATTGCTTTAATTAAATTCAACGATGTATTTTTATAAAACGTCTCATTTAGAGTTGTTCTCTTGTACCTTGAACTATGATACAATGACGTAACAGCCCCCGAGCTTCACCGCTTTCGCATATCACATTTTGGGGTGTTACAGATTTGGTAATCAGAGCCTTGGTTATAGAGAATTAGGTTTGCATCTTAGTTCTAGACTATAACCGATGTGGCTACTTGTTACTCTGTATACATGTGTGTACTACGTACTGTACTACGTAAGATAACACTATAAGTAATATGTGTTATATATTATGTAATACGTAATATGTATATATACATATGCATTCACTGATTTGCATGCTTTAATTTCTATACATGATTATTTCATGCATACCCTACAACTGATCTAACGCGTGAATGGTTGTCGCAGGTTATGTCGTCGTCTACTATTACTTACTAGTCCGACTCTACTGACGGAGAGTGGGAAGAGGAGATCGAGTTGATACCAGGTCATGTTGAGCCAGAGAATGACCCGAAGGAAGCTTCTGAGGAGGCTGATCCTGCGAAGGAAGGTGAGGAGTATGATCATGACGAGGAACCGGAGGAGGATGACGAGGGTGAGCCTGTTGTGTTGTCTGATACTTCTGATGTTGTTGATGGGATGCCACCTGTTGTGCATCATACTTTGGTCGAGTGGGTTAGTGATAGTGAGGATGGTGGAGAGGATAATTCGGTAGATTATCTAGAGGAGGTTGATAAGGAGGTGAAGAGTGATGGTATTGAGGTTGCTTCACCTGGAGTGGTTGGATCACCATTGCCAGACTAGGACTTGAGGATGAGGATATGGATGGATATGAGGTAGATCGTGAGGATGATGAGGATATGGATGGATATGAGGTAGATCGTGAGGATGATGAGGATATGGGTGATGAGGTTGAGGGTGATACTGACGTTAGGATGGTTGTAGCCAGGAGTGATAGCGAGGATGCTAATGCTGATGATGATAATAGGGTTGATGCTTTGACTGTTGTACCTAAGAGTGGAGCCCATTAGGAGGAGTTCGATTAGGAAGACATCTAACTTGTAGAATAAGCCTACTATTCCATGTCAGCGGCTTAGAGAGCAGAGGGAAGCTATATGGGGTACGACACCTGCTGAGGTTTACACTGATTCTGATGATACCGTACCACCTGCTGATGGAGCTGGACCATCCGGTGTTAGGTCTCGAGCCTTATCCGATTCTGATTCGTCATGCCCACGGAAGAAGGTTTGTATGTCTGATTCACACACTACACCTAAGACATCGCCTACTCATGGGAGTCGAGCTGCTACTACTGTTTCTACACCACTACCCATCATGTTGGAGAGCCCTCTAGACGTAGGTCATGTGTTGTTATAATAGGATCTGCTAGCGATTCAAATGTTGTTCGTTTCCATTGACTTGAGGATGCGGCTTTTGGATTCTTAGAGGATCAGGAGGATACCCGCGACTTGTTGGATACTGCGCTTGAGGAGATTACTGCTTTGAGGAGTGAGTTAGCGTCAGTTCGTAGTGGAGATCGAGATGCAGATTGGGGCCCGAGGGGTGACCTACCGAGATGTACTGAGTGTGATGGTCGTCGTCGCACTTAGAGTTTCACCGTTATTGTGCTGAATTCTAGAGTAGATTAGCATCTTTTATCTTTTGGGCATTGTATCCACTAAACTAGAGTAGTACTCGGTTAGTTGTAGTAGACTAGATGTAATCGAAACTCTTATTTTATGACTATGTACTTGATATTTTTATTATGAATGGGAATTTAACCTTATGACTTTGATCAGTGACTATCCTTACTATGTTTGTTGTATCGTTAAATTCTACATTTTTAGCATAAGAAATATATAACGTGTATATTCGTGCTTGAACCTTACTTGCATTGTTGTCTTAACGCAGAGAAACAATGGTGAACACACGTAATGGAATGAATGACGAACAATTGGAAGAACTAATTACACAACGAGTGACGATGCTTTGGCAAACGTTTAAGCTAACAACAACGTGAACCAAGCACCATCGAACAATGTTGACAATCGACCGCCAAAGCCGTGTACTTACAAGGACTTTAGAAGTTGTGACCCCTTGAATTTTAATGGTACTGAAAGAGTTGTTGGATTAGCTCGTTGGGTTGAAAAGATGTAATCTGTGTTCCGTGTCATTGGATGTACTGTTGAAAACCGAGTGACTTATTCTACTTGTACTTTAGCTGCTGGAGCGTTGACATGGTGGAACACCCATGTGCGAACTGTTGGAGCCGAGGAGGCGTATGAAATGAGTTGGGAGGAACTCAAGAAGTTGTTGACTAAGGAATACTGTCCTCGTAACGAAATTCAGAAAATGGAAATTGAACTGTGGAACTTGACTGTGAAGAACAATGACATTGGTACGTACACTAGGAGGTTCCAAGAGTTGTGTTTGCTATGTCCTGGAATGGTTCCAGATGAAGAAAAGAAGGTTAAGCGCTACATTTGGGTTTTACCTGGTAGAGTTCAAGGGAATGTGACATCGTCTGGACCGACAAAAGTTAGTGATGCTATAAGGATGGCTCACAGCCTGATGGATCAAGTTGTTCGAGCAAAGCTGGAAATGCCGCGGACAACAAGAGAAAATGGGGAAATAACCAAAGAAACAACCATGGAAACTATCCGAACAAGAGGCAAGAAACTGTGAAGGCATACACTATTGGTACTGGGGAAAAAGAAGTATACAATAGGACGTTACCTTTGTGCAACCGATGTAAGCATCACCATAATGGACAATGTAATGCGCAATGTCACAACTGCAAGAAAACTGGACACATTGCTAGAGACTGTAAGTCACCACCAAACCCGAAGGCCAACATCACATGTTTTGAATGTCAGCAAAAGGGACATTACAGCAATGAGTGCCAAAAGAAAAAGAATAAGGACCAAGGAAAGATTGCTAAGGCTGGGGAAGCTCGTGGAAGGGTTTATGTGATAGGAGGAGGAGAAGCGCAACAAAACCCCGACGTCATTATGGGTACGTTTCTTCTCAATGGTCGTTATGCCCCCGACGTCGTTACGGGTACGTTTCTTCTCAATGGTCGTTATGCTTCTACTTTATTTGATACTCGAGCCGATAGGAGTTTTGTGTCGACTGTTTTTAGTGTTTTACTTGATGTGACCCCTTGCCCTTAGACACTAAGTACACTATTGAGTTAGCTAACGGAAAGTTGATAGAAGCCGACACTATACTTCGTGGATGCACTTTAAATCTTTTAGGTCATCCTTTCGTTATCGATCTTATGCCTGTTGAGTTATGGAGTTTTGACGTGATTATCGGAATGGATTGGTTTTCGAGATACCATGATACGATTATATGTGACGAGAAGATCGTTCGCTTACGATTTGGCGATGAAGTTTTGGAGGTACAAGGGGATACAAGTAACAGAAAAGGTAAGTCACGACTGAACATTATCTCGCATATCAAGGCTCAGAAGTTTCTGTCTGAAGGTTGGCACGAATTTTTAGCCTGTGTTACTGAAAAGCAGACAGAAGAAAAACGGTTGGAAGATGTACCTATTGTACGGGATTTTATGGAAGTCTTTCCTGAAGATTTACTTGGATTACCGCTGGCCAGACAAGTTGAATTCCAGATCGATTTAATATCGGGAGCTGCACCTGTTGCTCGAGCACCTTACCGTTTAGCACCGTCGGAAATGCAAGAACTAGCGACGCAACTACAAGAGTTGACTGATAAAGGATTCATAAGACCGAGTTCTTCACCATGGGGTGCTCCAGTCTTATTTGTAAAGAAGAAGGATGGAAGTTCTGAATGTGTATCGACTATCGTGAGTTGAACAAACGTACCATCAAGAAATGTTATCCGTTACCTAGGATCGATGATTTGTTTGACCAGTTGCAAGGATCGAGCGTTTACTCAAAGATTGACCTTAGGTCTGGTTATCACCAACTGAGAGTCCGTGAGGAAGCTGTTGCAAAGACTGCTTTTAGGACAAGGTATGGACACTATGAGTTCCAAGTGATGCCATTCGGTTTGACAAACGCACCTGCCGTGTTTATGGACCTCATGTGTAACACCCCATTTTGGTAAATGGAATGTCACGCATGATTATGGCGTGTCATCAAAGCTTACAAGGATAAATGTGTTAAACATGTCATGACCATAAAAGGAAATACCGGAAATAAACATCGATACCCCAAAGTAAAGCTCATCACACACAAACATAAGTACTGTAAATGAAAAGGACTAAACAATGTCCATAGAAATGAGTATCAAAAGTATGAAGAAATGCATAAAGTAGTGAAGGCTAGGAATCTTCCAATCCATATGCACGTACGTTTAAAGTCTACGAGCGTCCCTGAGTACCTACCATTTTGGGAACATGAAAGGAAAACGGTTGAGAACAACGCTCAGTGCACGGATATACAAGCATAGAATGAATAACATAAGCATAAACGGCATATAGCAGCGTAAATATCTAAGTCCTGTAAAACCTGGTATAACTTAGTAAAACTGGTTTTATAGTTTGAAAAGCCTTATGTTTATCTTATAAAAAATGTTTAACATGTTTACCATTAGCCAATATAGGTCATGAAATCTCAACGTGCATGAATACTTGGAGGGGTGACCTCGTCATGCAATTAGAGGGGTTGCCTCTAATTAATATAAGTTTTTGGGTAGGAGGGATCAGCTCCTTGTGAAGGATGCAAGGCACACACCATATTCACCTGAATAATCTGTAAAAACATGTACCTAGGATGTACCTATACGCCCCACATGATAATAATAATATGGCCAAAAGCTGAAGGGACGCCACGAGCTATCACTCCGCCGTGGTGAAGTCATAACACTGATGCCTCCAGTGTTATGGTTATGGTACCTCCATAACTAGGTGAAACTAGTCATGCATGTATATGGCTTTAGGCATTTAATTAACCATAAGCAATTCAAAAACATATAAAACATATACTGGAAAAACAGTTGGCTGCATACGGGAAAACCTAATAAGGAAAGAATGTCCATACTGAAGGGACGGAGAATCCGTACCTTGTGTCCAGTGAACGAAGAAGACGAACGGAAAAGAGTCCTACTTCGATCTCACTAATGCTACATAAATAATATACGTGTATAAGTATTCTTATTACTGTATACGTAACTAGTTTTATATCATGTCTTAGCTTGTTTTATATGTTCATGTCATGTTTTACTGATTTTAACGTTATGTTGTGTTTATCATGTATTATGTCTATTCTGATTAAGTATTATTTGTATTTCTTGTATTATTATACTTGTTGCGTAATAATAAGTAACTTTCTAAAATAGCAGGTTTTCTAAAATATAAAGTTTCCAAAAATAGAATAGTTTCCAAAAATAGAACAGTTTCCAAAAATAGAATAGTTTCCAAAAATAGAAAGTTTCCAAAAATAGAATAGCTGCCTAAAATAAATAAGTTTCTAAAAATAGAAAGTTTCCATAAATAGATTAGCTGCTTAAAATAGATAAGTTTCTAAAAATAGAAAGTTTCCATAATTAGAAATAAGCTGGATTATTAAGCTAATAATATAAGCTTAAGTTTTACTGATTAATATTCTAGTTCATGTGATTAATAGTATAGTTTATTAATTAATACATGTAAATTAAATAAACTATATGTTATAAGATTTAATTAAATATAACATGATTTAATTAAATAAAAGGGTAAATAATACTTAGGTTAAAACATGTATTAATATTTAATATCAATATAACCTAAGTCATGGAAATTATATAATTATATGTCATGTTTTAATAATTAATTAATACTTTAGTCGAAAATTAAATCATAAAATACTTAGGATAAATTCATGTATCAATAATAATAATAATTAACCTAAGTCATGACTAAATTAAATTAATTATATAGCATGTTAAATTAATTTAATAAATCTTGTAATTATTTAACTTGTAAAAATAATTAACTTGTAAAATTAAGTCATGAACCGAACCCTGGTTTTAAATCTAAACATGTCGTGAACCGGTCCATGAAACCCCTTGAACCGGACCAAACAAACCCTTAATTGTGGCAAACTGGCTTGACCGGTTGCCACGTTTTATGTCAAGGACAACCCCGACATGTGTCGGGGTCCCTTGGTTTGCTTGCTGCCGAGCCACAAAGCCCACACCGAGACCCGTAGGTCTCGGCTGTGGTCACACGAGCCACACCGAGAGCTTCGGCTCTCGGTTTGTGTACGCCGGCCGAACCAAAACACCCCTTAAACCCATGTTTTTAATACCCTATGATTAGATCTACGTGTTTTTTTAATTAGTTTTTAATAAACTCATGATTTCATGTGTTCTAAATCTAATAAACAATTAAAAAGAAAAAGGTTTAAGGACTTACCGATACGTGAACAAAAGAAAATAATAACACGAACGGTCTTACAAGAATTGGATCAACCAAAATCAACAAACACCCCTTTTGTGGTGTTTATACCCGGCGGCCAAGGAGAAGGAAAAGAGGAGCAAGGGTTTTGTGATTTTTCTAATATTCTATATTATGAAAAATCTATTTTCCTTTTTCTTGTTTTAACTTAATTCAAAGTGGGCTTGGCCCCTTCCTTTTGTCTATGTTGCGGCTATGAGGGGCCCACAAGGGGAAACCCGGTGTTTTTCCGTGTTCTAAATATATACATGTTCTCGTGTCGTGTTTATGTGATTTATTTATTTATCGTTCGTGTCGTAAATACATATTCATACGTAATCGTAATAAATATTACATAAATACATTTAATAATAGGTTCGTGATTAATTACGTTCATGATTTCATGTTTGTGATTATTTTACGTTCATGTTTTTCATGTTCGTGATTATAATTATTGTTGATAATAATTATCGTGTCTTAATACGTATTAAATACTTATCGTGTAATAACACGTACGTAATACTTGTAATTACTATTCGTGAAACATAAACGTGCTATAAAAGGAAAGTTCTAATCATGTACGTACGATTATAAGGGTACTATTCATGGTAAAAGCATTCGGGTTTTACAACTCTTCCCCCCTAAAATGAATAATTCGTCCCCGAATTATAGATAACGTAAACTGGAAAAGAAGAACATACCCGAATTCAAATATGAAATGAGGGTAAGAAGCCCGGATAGACTCCTCTGTTTCCCAAGTGGCTTCCCGCTCGGTATGATCCCTCCAAAGGATTTTGATGAATGGAATCGTCTTCCTCCTCATGACTCGTTCTTGTCTGTCAAGAACTCGTTCGGGTTCTTCTATGAAGGTAAGATCTTCACGAATCTGTTCCAGTGGATACTGAACCATGTGAAGGGGATGATACTTGTACCCTTTGAGTAAGGACACATGGAAAACATCGTGAACATGAGAAAGCTGTGGAGGTAACGTTAAACGATAAAATACTTCATTGACTCGCTTAATGACATCAAACGGTCTGATGAATCAAGGACTGAGCTTCCCTTTGATTCCAAAACGTCTAACACCACGTGCCGGCGATACCTTAAGGAAAACGTGATCTCCTACGTTAAAATGTAAGTCCCTACGATGCTTGTCGGCATAACTCTTCTGACGTGACCGTGCTTCTTGCAATTTCTGTTTAGCTACTGCGACCTTCTCATTAGTCAACTCTATCATTTCTGGTCCTTCAAGTGTTCGCTCACCAACCTGATCCCAGCAGATTGGGGTGCGACACTTTATGCCATACAACATCTCGTACGGAGCACACTTGATACTTGCGTGCCAACTATTGTTGTATGAAAACTCTACCAAACAGATGTAATCGTCCCAATCTCCCGTCCATTCCAACGCACATGACCTCAACATGTCTTCTAATGTCTGAATCGTTCGCTCTGATTGCCCGTCTGTTTGAGGATGAAAAGCCGTGCAAAGCTTAAGTTTTGTACCCCAAGCTTTCTGCAGACTCCTCCAAAATCGCGAAGTGAAACGATGATCTCTGTCTGAGATGATGCTGGATGGAGCACCATGAAGTCTCATGATCTCTTTCTTGTAAGTATCGGCGAGTTTACTGACCAAATCTTCCTTGCCGATCGGTAAGAAATGAGCTGACTTGGTAAGTCGATCAACGATAACCCAAATCGCATCGTGCTTCCTCTTTGTCTGCGGAAGACCGGTAACAAAATCCATGGTGATCTTGTCCCACTTCCACTCTAGAATATCTAACGGTTGTAGAAGATCGCCAGATCACTGATGCTCGATCTTAAGCTGCTGGAAGGTAATACATTTGGAGACGTAAGTCGCAACATCTTGTTTCATACCACTCCACCAAAAGTATTGCTTGATGTCATGGTACATCTTGGTCGAACCAGGATGAATAGAGAATGGGGAGCTATGAGCCTCAGCTAACAATGCTTCCTGGAGTTCTTGATCATCAGGAACACAAAGTCTCGTGCCCTGCCATAAGATACCGTCTGCGTCTACTCGAATTCTGTCTGCTTCTCCAAATTATGAATTATCGCCCAGATTTCACCATCATCTTTCTGAGCTTCCTTGATCCTAAAGAGTAACTCGGGTTCCACTCTAAGATTAGACCAGTAACCGTGCTGTCCACGTACCATGATCTCAATGTCTAGTCGCTCCAAGTCTCTTATAATTTCCTCCTCAATTTTAATGTCGTTTATCATTCCGGACTTCCTGCTAAGTGCATCTGCCACTACATTCGCCTTGTCGGGATGATACTGCAGATTAATGTGATAATCCTTTAACAGCTCTAGCCATATCCTCTGTCTCATGTTCAATTTACGTTGAGTGAAGATGTACTTCAAGCTCTTGTGGTCCGTGAAAATGTCACATGATTCTCCATACAATTAGTGCCTCCATATCTTCAATGCAAACACGATTGTTGCAAGTTCCAAGTCATGCGTAGGGTAATTTTCCTCATAAGGCTTAAGCTGCCGTGAAGCATACGCGATCACTTTCCCATGTTGCATGAGAACACAGCCAAGTCCCTTCCCTGATGCATCACTGTATATCTGAAATCCACCTGTACCAGATGGGAGAGTAAGAATCGGTATAGATACTAACTTCTGCTTCATGTCTTCAAAGCTCTTCTCTCGTTCTTCAGTCCAGACGAATTTCTCCTCTTTCCGCATCAGTTTGGTCAGTGGTAGTGCTAAACGGGAAAAGTTCTCCACGAACCTACGCTAGTAACCAGCTAAGCCTAGGAAACCGCGAACTTCAGTCGCTGATGTCGGTCTTGGCCACTAGGTAATAGCCTCAACCTTTGCTGGATCCATAGTGATTTCTTCTGCTGATACAGTGTGACCTAAGAATGCCACCTTGTCTAACCAGAACTCATACTTGGAGAATTTATCATACAACTGCTTCTGGCGAAGAATCTGTAACACTGTATGAAGATGGTCTTCGTGTTCCTCCTTGGACATAGAGAATATCAGGATGTCGTCAATGAAGACAACGATGAACTTGTCTAGAAATTCATGGAAGATTCTGTTCATCAAATCCATGAACACTGCTAGAGAATTGGTAAGGCCAAATGGCATGACTACAAATTCGTAGTGGCCATAGCGTGTACGGAAAGCAGTCTTGGCGATGTCCTGCTCTTTAACCCGTAGCTGATGATAACCCGACCTCAGATCAATCCTGGAGAAATGTTTGGCCCCTTGGAGTTGGTCAAACAGATCGTCTATGCGTGGTAGAGGATATCTATTTCTGATAGTGATCTTGTTGATCTCGCGATAATCTATGCAAAGACGTATACTTCCGTCCTTCTTCTTCACGAATAAGACCGGTGCGCCCATGGAGATGCGCTCGGTCGAATGAAGCCTCGTTCCAGAAGTTCTTGCAATTGATCCTTCAGCTCCTTCAACTCTATGGGAGCCATACGATAAGGAGCCTTGGAAATCGGCTCAGCTCCTGGGATGAGCTCGATATTAAATTCTACTTCACGTTCAGGTGGTATGCCCAGAAGTTCTTCTGGAAATACATCTGGAAATTCTGACACTATCGGCTGATTCTGAATTGATGGGGATTCAGCATCCATGTCATGAACAGTAGCTAGATAGCCCTCACAACCGTGTGAAAGTAATGCACGTGCTTGCAGGGTTGATATGATTTGTACAGACCTTTCGGGTACGAACCTGTTGTGACTGTACTCTGGCGCATTAACATCACCGAAGATGACTCGATATGAATGGCAATCTATGGTAGCATGATGCTTGGATATCCAATCCATGCCCAAAATCATGTCAAAATCATTCATGTCCAGCAGAAGTGCATCAACAGGACGAATCTTGTCATCAAACTCTAAGGGAAGGCTCTTGTACACATGGGTTATGCGTACAGAGTCTCTTAAAGGCGTGGAAATATTTAGTATATTTTCTAGTGGCATGGGGAGTATCCTAACATTCTTAGCATAAGCAGTAGAAATGACCGTGTGAGTAGCACCCGTGTCAAATAGAACACATGCCGCTTGACCATACGTATACAAGATTCCAGTGATGGTACCTGTAGACTTGTTGGCCTAATCGCGAGGTGTCGTGTAAACGCGTCCACTAGTAGGAGGCGGCTTGGTATCAGCATGTCTCGATGTGCCCTCCATCTCGCCCTTGCGGCAGTCCTTCATGCGATGGCCGGGAAGACCACAGTTGAAGCATGTGTCGTTGTCGCGCCGACATGGCCCTGGGTGCCTACGGTTGCAGGTAGTGCAAAGAGGATGTGTATATCCTCCAGAAGGTGTCCTTGTTGGCTGAGAGCCTGATAAGAACAGAATACATGAGACATGATAATAGGTACAAAGGACAATGCAGAAAATTCATAAGATGGAATACCAGTGATAGCTGGACGGTCAAGCTGTGAACCTCTTTGGTTCTGGTCCCTCCCGTTACCATGATTCCTGGTAGAAGATTCACTAATGTGTCAGAATTAAGAACTATTGCATGTAATCATAAGAAAATGAGTAAGTATAAGGACCTGCTGCTGTTGGAGTTTCCAGGGTTGTTACGGTAATTATCATTACCGCCACGCCTATCCATAGCAGAACGGTCGTGAGTCTGACCGTTTCCCTTGGGCTGAGTAGGCTGTTGCTGAGTAGCCGGCTGAGATCGGTCCCCAGTCTTCTGCCTGGAAGATACAGTTTAAAAGAGATGTAAATATGGACATATACTGAAAGAACACGGTTTGGTCACCGCTGAATAACGAGTGTTTACCTCTTCTCGGGTCTCTCTGCTTCCCCGAACTCTTCTCTTTCTTGCAGCATCTCTAGCTTACGTGCTGCATCGGCCACTTGTGCCACTGTGTTGAACGTAGCACACACTAAGTTGTTTGCGACCGATGTACGAAGAGCCCACCGAAAGTGGTATGCTTGCTCTTCGGGAGTACCTGCTGCTGCGCCAAGAAAACCAGCCAAACGAAGAAAGCGATGCATGAACTCGTTGTTGTTCTCTCCAGCTCTCTGTCTGATTCCATGGTACTCTCTCTTCAGCTTTTCTTGCTCAGCCTTGGGAAAGAACTGTCCCATCACCAAATCCCTGAACTGAGCCCAAGTCAAACCAGCCACCCAATTATCACCTCCCTCAGACTGCTTCAGTGCCTTTCACCATGATAGCACATCACCTTCGAACCGGTAACAGGCCAACCTCGACTTGAAGACGGGGTCACAGCCCATTGCATCGAAGATCTTCTCAATATGATCCAATTAGCTTTCAGCTTCACTGGGGCTATCTGTTTTCTCGAAGGATCGAGGGCGTAGCTTATTGAATCTCTCCAGCCATGTGACTAATGTTGCTGGAGGAGGAGGAGGAGGTACTGGGTGTTGTTGTTGATTGTTGGCAGCCTGCTCCTCAGCCCTGATTTCGTTCCTCGGCTGAGGAAGCATAGCTTGCATTGCAGCTTGGACTGCAACATTGAGTTGTTCTTGCTCGCGTGTGAGAACCATCTGACAGTATAACATAAAAATACATGATTAAACTGATCGAAACATAAAATATATACATGAAAAAAATTTATACCAATAAATCATGAGAAAACTTTTATGCAGGAAAACTAGTACATGAATGCATGATGCAACTTTATGAAAACTTTTATATGCGCGAGAGTGAACGCCTATGGTCAGTTCACTCAAAACAAAAGACATGGTGAGGGGACGCCAATGGGTCGGTCCAAAGTTAAAAGTTTCGATAAAAGCACATACGACTAAATAGGGCCAGTCCTGTACCAACCATTACTTAGTCATAAACATGCGACAATGACATATATATGTATGCATGAAAACAATGAATGCATGAAAACCGACTGTCCGTTCTAGGAAGACCATAGTGACTACCCACTAATCACAGGTCGTGTTTTGAGAGCCTACAGGTCGAAGCCTTGGCTCTGATACCATAACTGTAACACCCCATTTTGGTAAATGGAATGTCACGCATGATTATGGCGTGTCATCAAAGCATACAAGGATAAATGTATTAAACATTTCATGACCATAAAATGAAATACCGGAAACAAATATCGGTACCCCAAAGTAAAGCTCATCACACACAAACATAAGTACTGTAAATGAAAAGGACTAAACAATGTCCATAGAAATGAGTATCAAAAGTATGAAGAAATGCATAAAGTAATGAAGGCTAGGAAGCTTCCAATCCATATGCACGTACGCTTAAAGTCTACGAGCGTCCCTGAGTACCTGCCGTTTTGGGAACATGAAAGGAAAACGACTGAGCATAACGATCAGTGCACGGATATACAAGCATAGAATGAATAACATAAGCATAAATGACATATAGCAGCGGAAATATCTAAGTCCTAGAAAACCTGGTATAACTTAGTAAAACTGGTTTTATAGTTTGAAAAGCTTATGTTTATCTTATAAAAACTATTTAACATGTTTACCATTAGCCAATATAGGTCATGAAATATCAACGTGCATGAATACTTGGAGGGGTGACCTCGTCATGCAATTAGAGGGGTTGCCTCTAACTAATTTAAGTTTTTGGGTAGGAGGGATCAGCTCCTTGTGAAGGATGCAAGACACACACCACATTCACCTGATAATCTGTAAAAACATGTAACCTAGGATGCACCCATACGCCCCACATGATAATAATAATATGGCCAAAAGCTGAAGGGACGCCATGAGCTATCACTCCGCCGTGGTGAAGTCATAACACTAATGCCTCTAGTGTTATGGTTATGGTACCTCCATAACTAGGTGAAATTGGTCATGCATGTATATGGCTTTAGGCATTTAATTAAACATAAGAAATTCAAAAACATATAAAACATATACTGGGAAAACATTTGGCTACATACGGGAAAACCTAATAAGAAAAGAATGTCCATACTGAAGGGACGGAGAATCCGTACCTTCTGTCTAGTGAACGAAGAAGACGAACGGAAAAGAGTCCTACTTCGATCTCACTAATGCTACATAAGTAATATACGTGTATAAGTATTTTGATTACTGTATATGTAACTGGTTTTATATCATGTCTTAGCTTATATGTTCATGTCATGATTTACTGATTTTAACGTTATGTTGTGTTTATCATGTATTATGTCTATTCTGATTAAGTATTACTTGTATTTCTTGTATTATTATACTTGTTGTGTAATAATAAGTAACTTTCTAAAAGAGCAGGTTTCCTAAAATAGAAAGTTTCCAAAAAACAGAATAGTTTCCAAAAATAGAAAGTTTCCAAAAATAGAAAGTTTCCAAAAATAGAATAGCTTCCTAAAATAAATAAGTTTCTAAAAATAGAAAGTTTCCATAAATAGATTAGCTGCTTAAAATAGATAAGTTTCTAAAAATAGAAAGTTTCCATAATTAGAAATAAGCTGGATTATTAAGCTAATAATATAAGCTTAAGTTTTACTGATTAATATTCTAAGTCATGTGATTAATAGTATAGTTTATTAATTAATACATGTAAATTAAATAAACTATATGTTATAAGATTTACTTAAATATAGCATGATTTAATTAAATAAAAGGGTAAATAATACTTAGGTTAAAACATGTATTAATATTTAATATCAATATAACCTAAGTCATGGAAACTAAATAATTATATGTCAAGTTTTAATAATTAATTATTATTTTAGTCTAAAATTAAATCATAAAATAATTAGGTTAAATTCATGTATTATTAATAATAATAATTAACCTAAGTCATGACTAAATTAAATTAATTATATACCATGTTAAATTAATTTAATAAATCTTGTAATTATTTAACTTGTAAAAATAATTAACTTGTAAAATTAAGTCATGAACTGAACCCGTGGTTTTAAATCTAAACATGTCGTGAACCAGTCCGTGAAACCCCTTGAACCGGACCAAACAAACCCTTAATTGTGGCAAACCGGCTTGACCGGTTGCCACGGTTTATGTCAAACCGCCACCGGCTTAAGCCGGTGGTGCGTGTTGTTTTTCAGCCGAGACCCCCTAAGGACCACAAGGACAACCCCGACATGCGTCGGGGTCCCTTGGTTTGCTTGTTGCCGAGCCACAAAGCCCACACCGAGACCCGTAGGTCTCGGCTGTGGTCATACGAGCCACACCGAAAGCTTCGGCTCTCGGTTTGTGTGCGCCGGCCGAACCAAAACACCCCTTAATCCCATGTTTTTAATACCCCATGATTAGATCTACATATTTTTTTAATAAGTTTTTAATAAACTCATGATTTCATGTGTTCTAAATCTAATAAACAATTAAAAAGAAAAAGGTTTAAGGAATTACTGATGCGTGAACAAAAGAAAATAATAACACGAACGATCTTGTAAGAATTGGATAAACCAAAATCAACAAACACCCCTTTTGTGGTGTTTATACCCGGCGGCCAAGGAGAAGGAAAAGAGGAGCAAGGGTTTTGTGATTTTTCTAATATCTGTATTATGAAAAATCTATTTTCCTTTTTCTTGTTTTAAGTAAATTCAAAGTGGGCTTGGCCCCTTCCTTTTGTCTATTTCGCGGCTATGAGCGGCCCACAAGGGGAAACCCGGTGTTTTCCGTGTTCTAAATATTTACATGTTCTCGTGTCAGGTTTACGTGATTTATTTATTTATCGTTCGTGTCGTAAATTCATATTTATACGTAATCGTAATAAATATTACGTAAATACATAATAATAGGTTCATGATTAATTACGTTCATGATTTCATGTTTGTGATTATTTTACGTTCATGTTTTTCATGTTCGTGATTATAATTATTGTTGATAATAATTATAGTGTCTTAATACGTATTAAATACTTATCGTGTAATAACACGTACGTAATACTTGTAATTACTATTCGTGAAACATAAACGTGCTATAAAAGGAAAGTTCTAATCATGTACGTACGATTATAAGGGTACAATTCATGGTAAAAGCATGCGGGTTTTATATCATGAACCGAGTGTGTAAACCGTATTTGGATAAGTTTGTCATTGTGTTCATCGATGACATACTGATTTACTCAAGGAATGAGAAGGAACACGAGGAACATCTTAAGATAATACTAGAATTGCTTAAGAAGGAGGAATTGTACGCTAAGTTCTCGAAGTGTGATTTTTGGTTGCCAAAAGTACAACTTCTATGTCATGTTATTGATAGCAAAGGAATTCATGTTGATCCTGCCAAGAATGAGTCAATTAGGGAGTGGGCTACTCCTACAACACCGACTGAAATTTGCCAATTCTTAGGACTCGTTGGATACTACCGAAGGTTCATCGAGGGATTCTTGAAGATCGTGAAACCATTGACAAAGTTGACTCAAAAGAAGGTGAAATACGAATGGGGAGATAAAGAGGAATTAGCATTCCAGAAGTTGAAATAAATGTTGTGTAGCGCGCCTATCCTATCGTTACCAGAAGGATCGGAAGACTTTGTGGTCTACTGTGGCGCATCAGCAAAAGGATTGGGAGCTGTGTTGATACAAAGTAAGAAAGTTATCGCATACGCGTCTCTACAATTGAAAACGCATGAGAAAAACTACACTACGCACGACTTGGAGCTAGGAGCGGTGGTATTTGCCTTGAAATTATGGAGACACTACTTGTATGGAACCAGGTGTGTCGCCTATATCGATCACAAGAGTTTGCAACATATTATTGACCAGAAGGAACTGAACATGAGACAACGTCGATGGATCGAGTTGCTCAGCGATTATGACTGTGAAATTTGCTACCACCCTAGGAAGGCCAACGTACTGGCGGATGCGCTAAGTAGAAAGGAACAATTGATGACGCATAGAGTTAGATCCTTAGCTATGGTTATCAATCCGAACTTACCTGTGCAAATTCGTGAAGCACAAACTGAAGCCTTAAGCCTGAACATGTTGAAGCTGAGAAACTAGGAGGAATGGTTACTAAGAAATTAGAGACTAGCACTAATGGAACGTTATGTCTGAATGGTAGAAGTTGGTTACCACTATTTGGAGGACTAAGGGGCGTGATTATGCACGAGTCGCATAAATCTAAGTATTCAATTCACCCTGTATCTGACAAAATGTATTAGGATATGAGGAAGCTATATTGGTGGCCAAATATGAAAGTTGAAATCGCTACTTATGTAGGGAAGTGTTTGACTTGTGCAAGAGTGAAAACGAAACACCAAAAGCCATCTGGACTGTTGGTTCAACCTATAATTCCTATGTGGAAGTGGGAAAACATAACCATGGATTTCGTAACTAAGCTACCTAAAACGAAAAACAGATATGACACAATTTGGGTAATTGTGGGTCGGCTTACAAAATCTGCACACTTTTTGGCTATGAAGGAAGATGACTCAATGGATAAGCTTACAAGACTTTACTTGAAGGAGGTAGTCTCAAAACATGGAGTGTCGATCTCAATCATCTCTGATAGAGACTGTAGATTCACTTCACAATTCTGGAAATCATTTTAGAAAGCGTTGGGTACGCAATTGGACATGAGTACTGCTTATCACCCGCAGACTAACGGACAAAGTGAGAGAACTATTCAAACGCTGGAGGACATGTTGCGCGCGTGCGTGCTTGACTTAGGAAAGCAATGGGATAAACATTTTTCTCTAGTGGAATTCTCTTACAACAACAGTTATCATACCAGTACTAAGGCTGCACCATATGAAGCGCTGTAAGGTCGTAAATGTCGCTCACCTGTGTGTTGGAGTGAAGTTGGGGAAAGTCAACTCACTGGCCCTGAACTCATCCGTGAAGCAACTGAGAAGATTGTTCGAATCAAGAGCCGAATTCAACAATCCCGTGATCGTCAAAAGAGTTACGTCGACGTTCGACGTAAGCCTCTCGAATTTCAAGTGGGAGACAAAGTGATGCTGAAAGTATCGCTTTGGAAAGGTGTGGTACGTTTTGGCAAACGAGGAAAGCTGAACCCCCGTTATATTAGACCTTTCAAGATTCTGGAAAAGGTTGGAACCGTAGCCTATCGTCTTGAACTACCGCAAGCGTTGAGCCGTGTGCACAGCACTTTTCATGTTTCGAACTTCAAGAAGTGCCTTTCTGATGAGACGCTCGTTATACCGTTGGAGGAATTCGGAATCGACGACAAGATGTAATTTGTCGAAGAACCTATTGAAATCATGGACCGTGAGGTTAAACGATTGAAGCAGAGTCGTATTCCGATCATCAAGGTGATGTGGAATTCTAAATGTGGACCTGAATTCACTTAGGAGCGTGAGGATCAATTTCGTAAGAAATATCCGCAACTCTTTGACAACGCTAGAGCCCGTGACACTCCTAAGCTTTGAGGACAAAGCTTCTCTATCAATGTGATGATGTAACACCTAGTAATTTTCCTACCTTGTAAAATGAATATTTTACCCTTTGAATTATATATATTCAACTATGTGCTTGAACTGTGTATAAACCGGGAAGTTATCCTGCGTTTTCTGAAAAACTGTCTGATGACATGAAATGACTTGACACTGTGCTCAGTCATTATTCTGAACATTTTCTGTGAATCTGACCAAATTGCTGTGACGGTCAATGAATTGACAATAATCTATGAGATTATTCGTTATCTGTGAATTATTTGTTTGACTGTCTAGTTTTAACTGCGTGATCGTTCGTTACGTAATCTGAGTGTTTAATTACTCTTGTGTATTTTTCTGTGTACGTAATTTAGTATTTTTCCTATTTATATTAATGAATTGTATTAACTGTGAATAATTAATTTATTTAACGCGTTTTCGTATTTTACGTCGTTTTTACGTTTGACCGTCGTTAGCATGCATAAAACATTTTATAAATCATAAAATATCAGTTTTTGTCGAAAAAGCATGAAATTAAATTTCGTCAAATATCTAAGTTTTACGCATTTTTAAACCTAATTGTATATAAACTAAAATTTACCTAAAACTAATTAACCTTTTTACCTTAAACATTTTAAATAAATTACCACAAGTAAAGTTTTTGAAAATCTTACTTATGTGGGACCTCTAACCCACGTCTAACATAGTTCCAATTGGAGAAATTGAAGATATTTTGCAAGAAAAATACCTTTGGCATATTACTACTTATATATTACTTTTACCTAAACTAACCTCAAATATACAAACACTTTTTACTTGACCTCAAAAACAAATCTTTCTTTCTTTCTCTCCTAAAACTCACGACATACTAACATATCATACTTTCCACCATTTTTGATTTTTTTGAAGCACCAATTTAAGAAGAATTAGCACAAAATAAATACAACCTAGGGTTTATTCAAGCATAAAGAAGAATGAGTTTTCTTGGTATGGTTGATTAAGTGGATTTGCTAGGGTTTTGAAGAAGTTATTTTCTTGGTGATTATTAGTTGATTAGTTAGTAGATCGGGTTATTGTGAATTCATACAGACGCTACTTGAGGTTAATTCTTAAACCTTTTTACAATTCTTACTTTTTCATGCATAATCTGTGAAGATCTATGCATGCATGTCACTCATCAACTATTTTCTTAAAAATAAAAAAATAAAAATTATTTTTGGTCATGATAAATCTTTAGATCTATGAAAATAATTAGTGGATCTATTAAATCCATGTATGAAAATGCTTAAATTGAAGAACTTGTAAAATATATATGTGTATTTTTAGATTTATGGACTTGAAGATAAATCTTTTATTTTGGTTGTGTTTATGAATATTTGATGGGAACTAGTAGTGTTACTACTAGTGGATAAGCTTGAAAATGGTCGAAAATGGGTTTTTACGAAAAATGTGTATTCTGTCCGAATTTTGTATGAGGCATAACGGGTTGTAAAAATTGATTTGACACTAGTTTAGTTCGATATTATGAAAGTATAAGTTAATACCTTCGTTTCGATATATTATACCTTAAAAACGGAGTTAAAATGAGTAAGATATGGTTGTTTAAATTTCGTTGTCGGAAAACTTAATTTTGTGAAAAAAGACTATAATTAACTTGCTGTCTGGATTTTTAAAGTGGTCGAAACGATGTTTTCGAGTCAAACCGAGTTGTTTTAAGTGCCAAAATGGGTACTAAATGTTGTATATAAATGTTGGACTCGTTTTGAGAAAGGTTATAAGCACGAAATGAGAATACTTGGTTCATTGTTAAAGTTTGAGCGTTAAAAGTGAAAATTGGTATTATTGCGGGAAAATGACTTGTTGAATATTTGTGATTGAGAAAGTGTTGAAATTAGGGGTATTAGGTCGAGATTTGGGTACTTACTAAAAATGGCAATTTTTAAAATGACGTCGAAAGGCTGCCGAATTTTCTATAGAAATCATGTTGGAAAAGTTATTAAGATAAATTTGGGTAAATTAAAATTTACGCCGAAAGGCTGTCGAAATTTCGTCAAGTCAAAAAAAAATTGCCTAAGTATATACTATAATACTTATAACGATATAATATCTACAAGTCATGCTTTAACTACAAAATAATATATATGATTGATGAGTAACGTACGTGACGAATTATTGTGATTTAATTGCTAGCGCCTAAACTATAGTATTATATTTAGGTTGTTGCTAGAGTTGCTCGCTACTATTTGATCATACTTGTGCGGTTTGAATCGTTGCTTGAGGTGAGTCTATAGATCCCTATTAAACTGTTTTATATGTTTAATGTTTTGGGATGTGATAAATGCTCTTGATGCTTGCTTCTGGACGCAAGTAAAACTAGTTTTTTGTGAACGCTTTGTGAGCACTGTTTATGATATAGCTTAAGTTGCTTTAGCCATAATCCCCACTATCGTGAATCATTAATTACTCTGCTGGAGTAAGCTCTTATTTTATGGATAGATCTATTGAGGGTTGACAACCTTCACTCGGGCATTCTGACGCCAGACAAGTGTATACCATTTGTGTGAACTGAGTTATATTGGCTAGGTACTCTATTGGGCAAATTTATATATACAATCTATTGTATGTACTGGATCATTAGTTTGGATGTCACGAGCTTAGCTATCATAAATATTGTGAACACCCGATTTATCCTACACTTAGCACTATATCTCCTATAGTTGCATGTGTACATGAAATGAAATCTGCAAAACGAATTACTATGAGTTTTTACTTGAAACCTATATTCTCGCCAACTTTATGTTGACCCAATTTAGCATTTATCTCAGGTAATTAATGATGATGTGTATCTGTTGTATGAAGTACTTGGAGTCCGCATGCATTTCATGGCTATTTTCGGACATTTATCTACTTATGCTTTTGAACAGTTATCTCGTTGATGTTTAAAACTTTAATATTCCGCTACGCTATCTTTTGCAAACTGAGACCTTTTAACTTTATTTCTTTAATTAAATTCAACGAGGTATTTTTATAAAACGTCTCATATAGAGTCCTTCTCTTGTACCTTGAACTATGATACAATGTCGTAACAGCCCCCGAGCTTCACCGCTTCCGCATATCACATTTGGGGGTGTTACATGTTTCATATGAGGTTTCATTGGCACTCGTTAGAATTAGGAGAAACCCCGACGGTACAAACCTAGGCCACAAGAAATTCATAACAACCAATTTTTACAACAACGGGTAACCTCGAAGTTTATAAATTACAAGTGGGTCATAAAGATATGGGACGTTTTATAGAACTTTAAAAGTTAGCAAAGTTATTTTAAAACTCAAGTAATATATGGATGTTTGCATGCTTCCCTCATACACGAATTATGTCATCATGTTTTATCAAAATTTATATAATACCCATACAAGTAAATCATGTACCATCCAACTATCCAAGTACAATGATCACTTATATCTTAACTTTTTCTTTGAGACAGTCTTACGTCAAGATCAAAACAAGGCAATACAATAATTGTATGGTTAGACCTGTTACTATATAATTGAAAGATTACATATTGGATAAAGTACAACGTGTAAGTTTGGTCATACCTCTAGCTCGTGGTACTAGATGAGGTTAAACATGACGTGACAACGATTATTCTAGATAATGTTGCCATGACCTCATGAATGCTAAGAATTGCACAAATGGCAATTAAAGTAAGTCATGTTTTCGCTCAGCTAGTACTTCGTGCAAAAGATCTTACCAAACCGCACGACGCAAGTCATCCAATACTTAGTCTACAATTCTATAGCCTTGGGTCTGACCCTATGATTATTGTATTGCCTTGTCTTGGTTAAAATTTAAGACTGTTTTTGATGAATTAACCAAGCTTAAGTGACTTAGAACATTGAATAGTACAAAGCTTACTTTGGTGGGTATTAAATTAAATTTTGAAAAACAATGACAAAATTTGTATAAAAAGAAAGATGTAAACCTTCCTTTTATAACGAGTTTCTAAACAATGAATTTTCTATATTTTTAACTTCCCTTAAATAAAACATATGCCTCGGTTTTATGGATCCACCGGTAATTCAAAACCGAGATACCCGTTGTTTTTAAAATGTTATACTAGACTTTATAAAGTGTCACAAGTTTGTTTGATCGGGTTTTCCTCACAACTCTTATAAGTATCAACAGAAAACTCAATAGGACCTTGCTACGGTCACATTTGACTTTAAGGCGTCTTGGAAGACACACAGAGAGGAGTCGAAGAAGATGGACAGCCCGAAGCTTGTTAATAAGCCCTTCTTCTATAGGAAAACTGGGAGATCCGCCTTTTCCAATCTAGTGAAGTCTAACTAAAACTTCATAGATATGAAATAAACGCTGGTTTTTTATATAGTTCTAGAGTAAATAAAATATTGGGTCAAAAGACCCAAGATTTACTTAACCTAGTTAATCCGATTTAATTCTTGAAAATCCTTTTACATTGATTTATAATAAACAATTAAAGGCGAATAAATTAAAAGATATAAGAAAAATGATTAGTGGACCTAGTTAATGGACCTAATAATAGACCTACAAATATGATTGGTGGAAATAAAATTTTGATTGGTGGTTAATAATGAGAAAGAATTAGTTTATACACTTACCAAAAGATGAATGGATTAGGCCTATTTGTAAGTCTATTTAATAGGTATGTTTATCATTACTCAAGATATAAACAAACTAGCTTAAAGACCCGTCTAACGTCGGGTATAGCTAAATGAGTGATTTTTATAAGAAGTAACAAACATATGTTAATATTGTTGAATCCAAGATCTTTAGACTCAAACAGTCAAAGCCGTTTATCTAGGTTGATTAATTGTACATGTGATGAACACAGCAGAATATCATAATTAATCATGAACAAGATGTTTCACAAGATGAATGATTCCCAAAGGGTTTGTATTATTTAATTAACACAAACCACTCTAGGTGTGTGTACACTGAATCCCACACCTAGAGATCAAAGTTTACTGTATGTTACATTTGTGAATATGGAAGTGATAAACAAAACCTACGTCTGGTTCCTTTTATAACATAAGGAAACCAGAATTACATAGACACTAAATAAAACATTAATGAATAAATCAAAACAGAAATATTCATTCCTATCCTTTATTTGACAAAATATTTTCTTCTTATCATATATGGCAGTGGGAACTCCAGTAGTGGGAACTCCAACAGGGGAATCTTCAAGCAGTGGGAAGTTTCACTAGCAGAGGGAACTCTCTTGTATTTTGTCTGCCAGCTTGAAGTTTCTCCTAATGCCATATTTGGTCCTTCTTGTTTCCATGGTGATTTGACTCATCAACTTTTGACCCAACAATCATCCCCTAGTTGATGATGTCAAAACACTTCCCCTTAAGCACACAACACCAAAGATCAACAGGTTGAACATTCTCTGTAGACAACCTCCCTTTTTTTACATGATCAAATAGGGGTCTTGTATATAAACAACCTTGATTTTCAACTACTACTTAACCAATATCATACATCAAATTCAAGCATTCCACTTTTCAAAATACCCTCCATGAAGAACATAGGGTGTGCATCCTAATAAAAAATGATTTTGAGCAGTAGATACATACATTAGTTGTAGTAATACCAGTGAGCAGTTGCATAAATCTTCACCTCAATGTCATATGTGAATGACTAGCACTTCATCATTTAGATTCCCCTTAAATTGTGCTAATCATTTATGAATCTTTAATTCTGTAGGCTTTATGTAATGATCACATATGAAGAAATCTAATTATAACTTACTTGATGATGAAGTAGAATAACCTGAACTTGCGTTTTATATCTTGCACTGACCACGTGACAAAGGGTTGTGATACACGATATTTTGCTAGGTTGAAAGTTCGTTCTCGGTATCTTCTCGAATTGATCACGGTTCAAAGTGTAATAGTTTTTCTTGGTGATTAAAAAGGGGGATTGGTTTTCTATTCTACTAAAAAGGATTAAATGCGAGAAGTGATAAAAATAACTCAAAATAAACTAATAAAAACAATTTAGAATAAATCTTGAATTAAAATTAAACAGTAAGACACCTTAACTTGGAAAAACAGCTGATTCAAAATAAAATGCTTGATCCGGAATAAAATTGCTTATTCAGAATATTGGTTCATGCGGAATAAATAAACACCCTTCATCCGGAATATATGTTCATCGGGAATATTTGGAGAAAACCTTCATTCGGAATATTGTGCTTCATCCGGAATGATTTGCTTCATCCGGAATAATAATCAGAGAAAGCTTCGTTCGGAATACTTGCTCGTTCGGAATAATTCGAAGAAATGCTTGATTCGGAATAATGGCTTTATGCGGAATAAAATAACAAAAAGCTTGATTCGGAATACTTGGTTCACCCGGAATAAAAACTTGACTCGGAATAACTTAAACAAAAACCTTCATCCGGAATAAATGTTGATTCGGAATACTTTGCTGGTTCGGAATATTCTGCTGATCCGGAATAATCTGTTCGTTCGGAATAAACCCTTGATCCGGAATAAAACGTTCACCCAGAATAAAGCTTGGTTCGGAATATAGAAAGGAAAACCTTGGTTCGGAATGCAAAGCTCATGCGGAATAATTAAGATAAATCGTTCATCCGGAATATAAGATGCTCATTCGGAATCTGGGGAATGTTTTGAAGACGAAGAACATGGGAATAAAACAAGAACGAATTTTAACCAAAAGCAACCAAGTTTTTACCAAAGATTAAACCAAACTAACCACCAATCATCTACTAATGATAAACTCTAAACCAAATCAATAAAAACACAAAACCCACTTACTTTTAAAGATTAAAATCAACCAAATAAAACTTTAAAACTTTAGAATCAATAAGAAAAAGAGGGATAAGATAAAAAGGAAACTTGTATTAAGGATTAATGTTTAACAAATAAAATGAAAGATTAAAACTTACAAGGATTCGGATTGAAAAGGAAAAATCACCAAACACCTTAAGGGTGTTGGTACCCTACAAAACAAAAGAAAGAAAAAACTGGAAAAATGAAAAAACAACGACTTCTCATGTGTGAAGGGGAATCCTATTTATAGGAGATGTGGTTGGTTGGTGAGTGGGCTTTCTCCTTTATTTTTGTCTTCTCGTCTTTTCAGTAAAGTTGACGTTTTCGATTCTGATTCAGGATTTGTCGATGAATAAATTCAACTCGTCTTTTAATTTATTCGTTTAATAGACTTGAGTTCTTCGACATATGTAAATCTTCCATCTTTGGTCCTTTTCTTTGATAAATCTTCAAATAGGCCCACTGACTTCAAATCTTTTGCATCTCTTGGACTATAGACTTCATCTTTTCGTCTTTTTCTTTGATAAAACCCGTGCAATCCTATGTTTTCTTCAATATTTATCCGGTTGGCTCTGAAAACACAACAAACACACAAACCACGCATAATTCCAAACAAATGACATTAAATACGCGTTTTGGTCTCGTTTTAGCAAGAAATAAGTGGTAAAAGGATGGGTGTTTTCACACCTATCAAATCCCCTACACTTAACCATTGCCGTGCCCTCATGCAATACTTAGTGACAAAGCAAATTTACACTTTTCTCATAATCAATCAACCTTGGCCTTATTAATATACTACTAAAACAATAATTAAACTACTATAAAGAAATAAAAGCTTTAAAGGAAACAAAAGGGATAGAAAACCATTTTCACTTGAAAATAGCTACATGAAAATAACTTGCGAAGAGATCTAAGACTTTCATTAGGGCTTTGGTGCTGCGAAGATTTATCACCCTCAAGTTTCACGTTCTCCAAACTAAGCTTAAAAACGAGATCATTGTTATTATAAGTTAGCAAAACAAACACTTACACACATGGCTTAATTATATGCTTAAACTCCCTTATTCCTAGGTGTATCTCTTATATTTTATTGTTGTCTTAGAATGATCACGAAGATACATTTTTGGACTTATTTCGATAGTTTATTTAAGCTGAAAGTAAAGTAGGACGATTTGATTAATATTTAGCTAAAGGAAAAAATCTCTTAAAACTACTTCTCGAGACCTCAAAAAGTTCATATCTTGACATAACTCGCTTCACGATTTGAGACCTTTCTCGGGCCGATATTTGGCATGTACTTCATACTTCATATCTTGAGAGACGTTCTTGAGGTAATGGTCTTCTCTTCGTTTATAGAGTTTCTTCACTTGGAGTATTTTGAGGGATACTCCAACTTTGTTGACCACGACTTCATCATTATTTCTTCAATCGTTAATTGGGATTTTGAGATACAACGATCCGCCTCCTTTTCGGACTTGGATCTATTTATCCTCATACCTTGTTAGGGTCTTTTCGGATAGACTTCTCCATGATCTTTATGGGAGTTGATTGCTTTTCGTCGTGCGTCTTGATCCTTCATATTGATTTTGGGAATAATGCTTTTCACATCATCTTGGATCTTTAGCAATAAAATGGAATCATCATGCCTTGTTAGGGCCTTTTCGGACTCGCCAATCTTCGCGCCCCGCTTCAATAGTTATGCCTTGGCTATGAAATCTTATCATTACCGAGCAACTTTTAAACGATCTTCGGCTAGAAGCTAAGTTATTCAATAAAATCGTACGACCTTACTTATTGCATTTATTCATTTAAGGCGATGGGAGGAAAATCTTATAATCACACCAAGTGTGCTTGTGCAAGAATGCCAACTTATAATTGACTCTATCATTTCTCCTTCTCCACAATTTAAAATCTCAAGTAATGAGACTCGTGGATGCTTAGCCTAATAAACCAATTAAGGTCTACATGGTTAAGGATACTGTTGGAAATACGTTTTTAATGTATATTAGAAGTATCGGTCACTCCAACAATATTGTAATATGTTTAGTAGCTCGTAGTTAATGGTTAAGTGATATTAATGTTTAACCCAGCGCATGGGCTTGTCATGGGTCGGAGGCCCAAGTCCATTAAGGACTTGGGTATATAAACCCCTTTCCACCATGGAAAGGGGTGTTGGTTGTTTTACTCATTTCACACACATTAATAAAGTTTCTTTGTTTCTCTCTCTTGTTTCTCTCTCTAGATTAACAACAACCCTCTTGATTAGATTATAGATTATCATTGTTCTACAATTGGTATCAAGAGCCATGGGATGATATAAGGTTTTTTGTTGTGTTAGTTTTTAGTTTTCATACTCTTTTAATCAAGTTATATCCGTGTTTTCAATTTTTTTTGTGTTTTTCACCACAAAATCTTTGCTACAAATTGCCTACATAGTTGTGGTAGGAATTTGTGTTCATCATATTGGTGATTTGTTCATAAAAAGATGGAATTTTTAGCTTGATTTTTGGGTAAAAACTTAAAAGTTCAAATTTTTTCTTATACGGAATATAAGGGTTTTGGTTGTCGGAATACAAGGGTTTACACTATTCAGGATAATAAGCTGCAAGAATCATTTCGGATAAGAGGTACTCCAGTTATTCAGGATAAAAGGCTGGTAAGTTATTCCGGATACAGAGTTTAAATCATTCCGGATAATAGTTTCTTGATTTTTCCGGATAAGAGGTTTGCAATTATTCCGGATAAGAGGTTTTCAATTATTCCGGATAAGAGTCTTGTTAGTTTATTCCGTATAAGAACGTATTCCAGATAAAAGGTTTTACAAGATTATTCCGGATAAGCTATATTAGCCACATTCTGGATAAGAGTATTGTTAGTTTATTCTGGATAAGAGATTATTCCGGATAAAAGGTGTTGCAAGATTATTCCGGGTAATCTTCATTAGTCACATTCCGGATAAAGATATAGCAGTTTTTTTTTCGGATAAGAGCTAGTAGTTATTCCGGATAAGAGCTAGTAGTTATTCCGGATAAGAAGTCTGAGAAATATTCCGGATAAGGGCTAGAAGTAGACATTCCGGATAAGAGGACTTAGCAGTTTTCAGGATAAGCTTCAGATTTCTACATCAACTCACAACAAATTTCATAACCTTATTTCATTGCTCGATCAAAAAGATAATCTTTTTCAATCAAGTGTTTCAACAATGAATCATCATTCATATATGCCAACCATGACTTCGCTTACCGATATCTCAATCATTTCGGGTACCGATACTCGCCCACCTTTGCTCATCAAAGATTTATTTGAAGCATGCAAGGTCGCATGAGAACGTACATCATGGGCAAAACCAATGGTCGACTTATGCTTCAATCAATTGATAAAGGACGATTAGATTGGGGAGAGGTTACCGTCAACAATGTGACAATGGCAAGGGAGTATCATGAGTTAACCGATGCCAACAAAATCATTGCAGATGCCGATGAAAGGGCTGTTCAGAAAATTCTTCAAGCCCTTCCACCCGATATCTTTAGAATGGTAAGTGAACATAAAGTGGCAAAGGATCTTTGGGATCGACTTGCGGTTTTGTTACAAGGGACATCTCTCACTAAGAAAGAACGAGAGTGTCAACTGTATGATTTGTTTGATAGGTTTACATATCTTCCGGGGGAGACTCTTCATGATTTCTACTGGTGTTTTACCACGTTGATGAATGACATGAATGTGTATAATCTAAGAATTGAACAGTTTCAATTAAACACCAAGTTTTTGAACACATTACCCCCTGAATGGAGTCAATATGTCACTGATGTCAAGATGATTCGTGATTTACACAAGTCCAATTTAGATCAACTCTATGCTTTCTTACAACAACACGAGAAGCATGTGATCCAAAAACGACTCCCTCAGGGATCTTATCATGAACCAATGGCATTATTGGCAAACCATCCTACACTATCATACCACAACTCTCAGCTTGCTTTAAGACACAAATCTTCATATCAACCTGTGTATCAAACACCAAGCTTCCCACAGTACTCGATTCTGCCACAACCGCCTACATCTTATCAACAACCAGCAACATCATCATCACAAGGAGATTCACATCCATTACCTTATGCTTCACACCAGTATTCACCGTATCAACCTCCAACAAACCTTGCTTGTACCTATCCACAACTTGAGGCTCCTCAACCTCATTACTCACAACAAGTCAGTGCTTCATCCAATCAGATTATAGCTTAAGCAGCACCAGCATTCTACTGTGAAGATGACATCCCTGTCCCTGAGTTTAGACAAGGAGATAGCCCTACTGATATCCTTGCTCAAATGTCTGCTTATCTAAGTCAAACATTGAACAAACGAGGTTACAGAGGTCCAGCAACAACTAACAATCAGTTAAGGAACTCTTCTAACTCTCGACAACAGGCAACAATTCAGGACGGAAGAGTCATGGTGCAACCACTTCAAGGGAGATCTAATTCGTCTACTGCTGGTGCACGTTCATCCAATACTACTGCTACAAGAGGAAATAGCACTGGTAAAATGAAGGTGGTTATTTGCTACAACTACAAAGGGGAAGGGCACATGGCCCGAGAGTGCAAGCAGTCTAAGAGGAAAAGGGACGGCACATGGTTTCAGGAGGATATCTACCTGGTGAATGCTCAAGCCCAAGGTCGTGAGCTTGATGAAGAAGAGTTAGCATTCCTTGCAGATCCGAGAGTAGCGGAAACTGACGGTCTCACAACAGTCATCACCAACAATGCTGCATATCAATGTAATGATTTTGATGCATACGACTGTGATTGTGATGATCTTAACACCGCCAAAGCAGCTCTCATGGCAAAACTTTCACTATATGGAGCTGATACAATTTCTGAGGTACCACATACTGCTACAGATACTAGTATTGTACCTTATCAAGTTGAGCAAATGTCTGAGTATTCGGAACAGCCTCCGGTGGTTAGTAACTCAATCGACGAGATAAACAATGATAGCAATATCAGTGAAAGTCCTCAGACTTTGAGTGAACCACAACCGGGAGCTATTACGACTACCAATTCGTCTGCTCAACCTGATTTGGTTATGGTCCCGACATCTTTGCTTAGCCAAATGAATAACGCGGTCCTTGAAACCCTTAATGCTAATCAGACTTTATCTGCCGAGCTTGCTTTGCATAAGGACAAGGTTAAAACCTTGGAAATGACCCCTGTGTCCACTACCTTAACCAATCTTGAATTTGATAGGTTTAGGAAAGTTCAAATGGACAATCTGCTAGAAATTGAGAGTTTAAGAGCAAATCTTTCGAATGAACTTAAAGAAAAAGAGTCAGTCGTTAATAATTTTCAACAGCTTCAAACGGATTTTGAAATTCTTGAGTCCAAACAGATTGAAATGGAAATTAAGACGTCTGAAAGAATAAAAGAAACGGAAATTAAGCTTTTAAAACAATATGCTGCCTCACATCTAGTACACTTGTTTCATGCATCATTTAAAGAGTTCAATCTATCGCGTCTAATAGACCTACCACCTAACCCGGGGTATGCAAAGCAAGCGCTTCACCACAACCCACGACTTTATGATGCAACCAAGTTAGGATTGGTATTAGATCCGATTGCGTTCTTGAATGATTCTGAGAGTATGACACCATATGAAGAGAAGTGGTTAAAATTACTTCCTACATATCCTGAATATGATTATGCTCAAATGAATGCAAAAAATGCCACAATAGATCTTTGAACTCGCTTTAATATGCAAAAGAGAACTATCCAAACATCCACTTTCATGCCTACTAGAGAATGCCTTAGTATAATTCCTACACTCGTTAACTCGGACCAAACGAAGGAAATTCCTAAGAATCTTCCACCGGTTAGTACGGTAAAGCTCAGCTTGGAAGAGAATGGGCAATACCTTACTGAGTTTGACAAGGTCATCCTGGAATGTACGACTTCAACGGTTTTAACCGCTGGAGAATGGGCGTTCGAACACATGAAAACGGTGTTTGAGAAAGAGGTCGTTCCGTTTGTGGACCATATTAAACAAGGAGTCTATGATCTAGCGTGTAATCTAAGTTTTGAAATTGGTGAAGTTCAAAAAGTTTTCTATGAAATGGATGATGCTTATGAACAACATTTAATTGAAAAGGAAAAGATTTTATCCGAATATGACCGATTTTTAGAACATATGGTGTCTCTCGAAGTGATACAAGTTGTTATTGTTAAATATACTTATGAAATTTCATCTACTGTGAATATTTGTGATGATGTGCATGAATCTGTGAATACGGTTGAACATGTGAATACTGTAGATAATAAATTCTTGTCATGAATCCAACGCTGAATTTTTAAAGCTTCAAGATTCGTATAATACACTCTCAAAAAGTTTTAATGATCTTCAACAACATTCTATATCTCTTGAAATTGAGAATCAATATAAAAATGAAACTCTTTCAAAACTAAATGATGGTGGAAACTCCGTTGAGACAAGTGACAAGATGATTCAGATGGTTCAGGATTTAGAGGAAGAGATGATGAGAATTAAGAGAGAATTACTAGAAACAAAAACGGAAATAGAGGCTGCAGAGACTAAGAATCATGTCCTAGAAAATAGAATTAATTCTATGCTAGGAGAGCGTGAACAAGTAAGGCAGGGTGACTCACAAAATTCTGGTTCAATAGAAGAACGCCTCGCTTTTAATGCGACAGAACAAAAGTCATTAATTGACAAACTGAACAGGAAATGTGAGGAATCCTCTAACCTAAAAATTCAGCTCATAGACAAAAACATGGTTATAGCAGAATTAAAGGAGACACTTCAACTCAAAGGACGAGAAAATGTTGATAATCCAGCTACTGTCTCTGCCTCGACCTCTAGTGCTCCCAAACCCAACCTACGTGTGCTATATCGGGATCCAAAAATTAAGAAAAGTCCCACTAAGTTTGCCACATATATGAAAAATGCCTTAGAACATGCTGATCTAGCTAGAGAGATTGTTGATGAAATGCGTGAACGTGATCCCACAAGTCATAGTGTATATGAGCTTTTATTATATGTGGATCGCGTTCAGGATTGTTTAGCAAACTTAGAGTACATTGGGCAACCGATATCTGTACCATCTAAACAACAAACCACCATTGCCATTACTCCATTCAATAAGACCCCAGGAGCTAAGCCTGTTTTAAACACACCCATCAAGGCTAAGTCAAAATCTGTAACTAATGTTCCCTTGGCTTCTACAGGATTAATTATGTCTACTAAGGCTAAAGGATCTCAAGACAAGAAAGATAGGATCAAGCCTTCCACTAGCAAGACTGAGAAGAAGAAAGTAGAAGTTCACCCTAGGAATGTTATTTCATTTTCAAATAAAAAGAATCATGTAGCTAAGAAAAATGGTTCACCTTCTGAATGGAAACCGAAGAAAAATGTGAATTCTAATTTGAAATGTTGGAATTGTAATGAATGCATGTTTTCTCAGCGTCATGATTTATGCCTTGTTGATCACGTGAATGAAATGTATGCTATTAAGAACAATCTTGAATGGACTCCAACGGGGAAGAAATTCACCCAAGTTGGTTGGCAATGGAAACCCACTGGTAGGACCTTCACTGCTAATGGAACTAAGTGCCCTTTAACTAGGATCACATCCACGGAAGTTAGGTCAAAGCGTCCTTTAAATAGGAACACTAGCACTAAGAAATGGATAAAGAGCCCTTTAACTAGGTATGCCCCCACTATTGTGCCTACCAGTGGTAATGTCCCCAGTCAAAACGTACCTCAGAATACTAGACAACTAGAATCTAAGCCAACCACTAGTAAGAAAATCTGGAAGCCTAAAGTTTCGTCTGATAGCAAATCTAAGATAATTACATCTGTACCTGCTAACTCAGAGGAACAATTAGAATCCGATACATCGTCTTTGTTTGGTAATATTTTCAGGTCGTCCAAATTATTCTTTGGTATTTGGACTCCGGGTGCTCCAAACATATGACTGGAGACCGCTTGATGCTCAGAAATTTTGTCAGCAAGTTTCTAGGAACGGTTAAATTCGGCAACGACCATATTGCGAAGATTATGGGTTATGGTGAATACCAAATTGGGAATCTTACGATTTCAAGGGTTTACTATGTGGAGGGACTTGGTCACAATCTATTTTCAGTGGGACAATTTTGCGATTCAAACCTTGAAGTAGCTTTTCGACAACATACTTGCTTTATTCGCGATCTTGCAGGAAATGATTTGTTAAAAGGTTCTCGAGGGGATAATCTCTACACACTGTTTATTCGAAACATGATGGCCGCCTCTCCTATTTTCCTTCTCTCCAAAGCATCTAAGACCAAGTCATGGTTGTGGCATCGACGGTTATCTCATCTTAACTTTGATGCTATTAACCATTTGGCTAAAAACGAACTTGTTCGTGGTCTTCCAAAACTTAAGTTCGACAAGGATCATTTATGTTCCGCGTGTTCTTTGGGGAAAAGCACCAAGAAATCTTACAAACCTAAAGCAGAAGACACCAACCAAGAACCACTATATCTTTTGCACATGGATCTTTGCGGGCCAATGCGTACGGCGAGTGTGAGTGGTAAAAAGTACATCCTCGTCATCGTGGATGATTTCTCAAGGTTTACATGGGTAAAATTTTTAGCATCCAAGGATCAAGCACCAGAGTATATCATTACTTTCTTAAAGATGATCCAAGTACGTCGTAATGCTACTGTTCGCCGCATTCGGACTGATAACGGCACTGAGTTCGTTAATCAGACTCTTCGAAATTATTATGAAAAGGTTGGTATTTCTCATGAAACATCTGTGGCTCGCACTCCACAACAAAATGGTGTCGTTAAAAGACGTAACCGTACACTTATGGAAGCTGCTAGAACTATGTTGATTTATGCGAATGCTCCTTTATTCTTATGGGCTGAAGCAGTGGCAACCGCATGTTATACCCAAAACCGCTCCATCATTCGTAAAAGTCATGGTAAAACTCCATATGAGCTACTTCATGGACACAAACCCGATATTTCATATCTTCATGTGTTTGGTGCACTGTGTTATCGAAATACAAATAGTGAGAATTTGGGCAAACTTCAACCGAAGGCTGATATTGGAATTTTTATTGGTTACTCGCCTGCAAAGAAAGCTTACCGAATTTATAACCGTCGTCTTGGAAAGATAGTAGAAACCTTGGATGTCAATTTTGATGAGCTGACAGCGATGGCTTCTGAGCAACACAGCTCTGAACCCGCATTACACGAGATGGGAACCGGTACAATCAGTTCCGGATTAACTCCCAACAATCCTACTTCTCCATCATTTATACCACCTACAAGGTCCGAGTGGGACAAGTTATTTCAACCTATGTTTGATGAATTCTTTTATCCACCGAGTAATGATTCTCCAGCACCTATAGCAGTAGCTCCGATTCCCGAAGTTGTTGCTCAAGATAATGGAAATCTACGAGGCATCTACTGTTACTCTTGAACCAGATGTCCCATCCCCCACCAATTCACAACAACACCTGGATCTTCATCCCCATTCGTTCCTAATGATGTTGAAGAGGATCTTTATGATCACGATTTGGAATATGCTCACTTACAAGAGCTTCCCTTCTTTTGTTCACATATACCTGAAGACCCTACCGGTGCGTCTACCTCAGAGGAAGCTCCTGCAATCATTCACTCTCGACCACCACGGATTGAAACTCACAACACTAAATGGACAAAGGATCACCCAATCTGCAATATTATTGGTGACATCGATCGACCAGTCTTAACACGCCATCAACTCCAAGAACATGCATTATATTGCTATTTTGATGCATTTCTTTCAAACACTGAACCTAAAAACTGGCAACAAGCCATGACCAAATCATCATGGATTGAAGCCATGCAAGAGGAACTTAATGAATTCCAACGTCTTGAAGTGTGGAAATTAGTTCCGTTACCCATCAACGTTGAAATTTTGACATTGTTGTGGGTATACAAGGTTAAACTCGATGAGTTAGGTAGTGTGCTGAAAAACAAAGCTAGATTGGTTGCTAGAGGTTACAAACAAGCTTTGGGTATTGACTTTGAAGAATCCTAAGCTCCTGTTGCACGATTGGAGGCAATTAGACTATTCCTTGCTTATGCTGCTCACATGAATATGATCGTCTACCAAATGGATGTTAAGACGGCATTTCTCAATGGTGAATTAAGGGAAGATGTCTATGTAAGCCAGCCGAATGGATTCGTCAACTCGGAGTATCCTAATCACGTGTACAAGCTCAAGAAGGCTCTCTACGGGTTGAAACAAGCTCCACGCGCGTGGTACGATCTCTTATCGTCGTATCTCATCTCGAAAGGCTTCTCCAAAGGCAAAGTGGACCCAACGTTATTCATTCTCAAGGAGGACAACGACATGATACTGGTACAAATTTATGTTGATGATATAATATTTGCTGCTACTAATCAACGTTTGTCTGACCATTTTGAGAAAATTATGTCCACACGCTTTAAGATGTCGATGATGGGAAAAATATCATTTTTCTTAGGGTTGAAAATTTCTCAGAATCACAGAGGCATCTTCATTAATCAATCCAAATTTGCTCTTGAATCATTAAAGAAGTATCATTTTGAAAACTATGACCCCGTGGATACTCCAATGGTGGAGAGATCCAAGTTAGATGAAGATAAGGAAGGGATAGCTGTCGATCCTAAACTTTACCGTGGAATGATCGGCATCCTTCTCTATCTGACTGCTAGCAGGCCTGATTTGCAATTTGCTATAGGCATGTGTGCCCGGTATCAGGCTCGGCCTACCAAAAAGCACTTACATGTTGTGAAAAGGATCTTTCGTTATCTAAAAGGAACACTTCATCGTGGTCTGTGGTATCCGAAGGATTCTTCTATTGCACTAATCTCATATGCAGATGCGGATTATGTCGGGTGTCAAGATACCAGACGTAGCACTTCTGGCAGTGTGCAACTTCTTGGAGATAGACTTGTTAGTTGGGCATCAAAAAGGCAGAAAAGCGCTGCGATATCAAGTACGGAGGCTGAATACATTGCTATGTCCGGTTGTTGTGCTCAAGTTCTTTGGATGAGATCACAATTGATTGACTACGGTCTTGGATTCAACAAAATCCCGATGTACTGTGATAACAAAAGTGCAATCGCTCTGTGTTGCAACTATGTTCAACATTCCCGAGCAAAGCACATTGACATCCGCTACCACTTCATCAAAGAGCAAGTGGAAAATGGAGTGATCGAACTGTACTTCGTCAACACTGAGTATCAGCTGGCAGATATTTTCACAAAGTCATTAGATCGAGGACGTATCGAGTTTTTGATCGAAAAGCTAGGCATGAGATCATTCTCACCAGCGACACTTAAGGAGTTGGCAGAAGAATCTGAAGAATAGTAGTGGTAAACTATTCTCGAGTATCCTTTGATCGTGATCTTGTATATTATCGTACATATTTAAACCACCAAAAGAAAAATACAAAAATATAAAACTTAGAAAAACCATAAAAAATATAAAATCAAGAAAATCCAAAAATATTTTTCATTTTTCAAAACGGGCATGTCTTTTAGTACGGTAATATTTACGGCCTTAGAAATGTCGATTAAAATTGACACGGCGCCATAAATAGAGTCCGTATAAAAGTTGTATATGTTTTAAAACATGCCCATAATGGCTTGTACTTATTTCAGACTGCAACCCGCTTTTCGCATTAAAGTCACGTATTTCTTTTGAAAACGTTGGCTCACAACGGGAATTAGTTTTCTCGGGTATGATTTACAAGCCAAATCATACAAGGGATCAAGTTTACTTTATAACTTGATCTAACACGAATTAGTGTACGTTCTAGTGCATTAATTTGTCTAAATAAGAGAAATCTTATTGCCACCACGAATCAATTTTTCTAAAACAGTTAACGGAAAATGTTGTCATTGGTATTCATCTCTCTAAACAAAGTTTACAGCTCTTTAAATAGAAAACGGGTCAATGTTCAAGGGGGAGAAAATATCAAATCTTTTTTGTCATCAATATATCGTCATCAAGAATATTTTTTCACAAAAATAACCGATTAAATGTTGTTCGTCATGTGTTTGTCAAGTTTGTGGTACTTAGATATGCTCTAGACCGTTTCTCGTGCTTTTGATGGGAACTTAGAGATTAATGGCTTTTAGGCAACGTCTTTAAATAAATTGATAAGTGATTTGTGACCAATAGAAAAACACCTATTTAAGTTTTAACGATCGTTAAGTCTACCCTTAACAACACGTTAAAATAAACTAAGAGTAACCTAAAGGTACTTTGAACAAAATAGGAGGCTAAAAGTGCTAATCTACAAAACCTTTTAGGTCAAACACCCTTCCCCACCCCTATTCTATCGTTTCACTGTTTCACTTCAAAACTCACACATCAAAACCTTCGTTTGCCGCCATTGATATCTAGATCAAATCATCACCATTTGTTTTATTCTGATTTCACGATTCCATAACAACAGGTAAACGTGTTTTCATTACATCCTCTCATTCTAATTAATCAGCTCAGGATAGGCTTAATAGATTTGCTTGATTCAATTAGGTAGATGCGTTTTAGGGTTCGGGTTAGCCACGGCCTACATCATTGTGATTCTTTTAATAGCTTAGGTGCGTTGTTAGTCGATCCCCAACTTTGTCTTCCTTATTACATGTTCAAAACGCTACTCTGTATAAGCCATCGAACGTATTATTCCGGATAAGACCCATGTAGTTTCCCCGGATAAGACTCAATTTTTTTTCCGGATAAGTACCCATACTTATTCCGGATAAGTACCCAAACTTATTCCGGATAAGTACCCAAACTTATTCCGGATAAGTACCCAAACTTATTCCGGATAAGTGACCAAACTTATTCTGGATAAGTGCTCAATCTTATTCCGGATAAGTCTTCAATCTTATTCCGGATACGTGCTCAATCTTATTTCGGATACATGCTCAATCTTATTCCGGATACGTGCTCAATCTTATTCCGGATAAGCACCTTGATGTTTTCCCGGATAAGAAAAAGGATTTTACTCCGGATAAGCTAGGTATAATATTCCGGATAAGAAAAAGGATTTTATTCCAGATAACCTAGGTATATTATTCGGGATATGAAAATGATTTTATTCCGGATAAGATTTAGGTAAATTATTCAGGATAAGAAAACGGACTTTATTCCGGATAAGCCACATGATGTTTCCCCGGATATGCCTTAGAACAATATTCCGGATAAGGCTGCAAACTTTATTCCGGATAAGACATAAACTATTTTTTTCCCGGATAAGTCTTTTGCTCTTTATTCCGGATAAGACTAGGGATATCTTGCATGTTTTCCGGATAACAGTTTTGATATGCTTGCTTAGTAGTCTGATTTGTATGTGTTTCAACTCGATGATTATTTTGGGTAATCTTTGCATGATATTTTGATATGTTTTCGAGAAAGTTAGGTTTATACATTATGATATATATCTTTTTATTGTGTATCAATATGTATGTCTTGTCTTAGAAGCTATCATGTCTCGCACTCAAGAGCAACAAATTGCACTTGAAAATGAACTCGTTCCTGAAGAGAACTGTCTTCCAATCACCTCCAATAATCATCGACTGAAAGAAGACTTTGTTCCATCCCAAGCTGCATTCAGAATTGCCATCGAAGTCCTTGATATCTCCCGATCAAAAATGCACTACGGGTGTCAGCGAGTGTTCCCGAAATCTACATGCATGAATTTTGGGCATCCATTAAAGCCATAACAAGCACCAAGTTTTCTTTCAACATCAACGGTCAAAAGAAGGAATTTTCTCTTAAACAATTTCGCGAAATCTTGGGATTCCCTCCACCTACAGGGAAGACATATGCCACTGTTCCAGACGCACACAAAATAATAGATTTAATTTTGTCTCTTGGTTATGATACAGAATTGCCTTTCATATCTAACTATAACACAACTAGGCTTGGAAAACCATGGAAGGCAATCTTTACTATCATTATCCGATGCTTTGTCGGGTAAATCCAGAGGAGCAGATTCTATGAGACTTTCTCAGGCTCGTATTTTCTGTGGCATCTACAAGAAACTAGATTTGGATTATGTTGCTCTCATATGGGAAGAAGTTCATTATCAAGCCTTCCGAAATGTTAAGAAGAAATCCGAACATCTTCAGTTTCCACGATTTACAAAGCTTATCATAAATTACTTTATGCAAGCTGATGAGGCTATTGATCGACGTGGTGGATTATTTGTTAACTCAGAAGATGATGATTTCTTCGTGCTAGCCATGAGAACTGAAGGACAAAAGAACACTTACTCAGGTATTCCAGCTCCACTTCCGGATTGTATGTTGAATGACAAAATCAAGAAGAGTGCTACATATAGGATTCTTCTAAAGGAAGTGGACGACCACATCCAAAAACTAGCTACGAGAGAATCTAAGTCACCAAAACCCAAAGGAAAAAAGGAAGGAAACTGATTCTTCAGAAGCTGATACTCCAAAACAAGACAAAGGCAAAAGAACAAAAACAATGTCTTTAGGGGAGAAGAAAAGGGCCAAGGGAAAGAAAACACTTCTCTTTGATGAAAACTTTCTTGAAGATGTGGACGAACAACAACATCCGTTGACTAAGAAACAAGAATCCAAACAATTGAAGAAGGCCTTAATACAAAGTAGAAGGGAGACGGGAGGTAGTGGATCGAAACAGCCAAAGATAGCCGAATTGTCTGACATTGATGAATTTGGAGATCCAGATAATTTCATTGACAAACCAGTTCAGGGAGATGAAGAAGATCAACAATACGAACAACAAGACACGTTCCTTGATGATATTCAACCAGAGACAACAGTTACAGGGAGCATCCACAAGGACAAGAGTGTCACCAAATCCTCGTCTTTGTCAGATCCAGTAGGTAAGTACTTGAACTTTGACTCACTCGAATCCGAAGTTACAAACACTGATCTTTCAACAAACCCGAACATGGTAAATGTCCCTATAACCATGGCCACTACATCAGTACTCAACACCATTGTCACAACTAATGTCACACCTACACAATCAACTGCTCATCCAACACCATTGCTAGTATCTCCACCCGTCACCCCAGATTTTATGCAAATCATCGAACAATGCTTGAAGGCTCAAGAGGATAAGACTATTCTAGTTACAGAGCAATTAGAATCTTCAAAGACAGCATATGAAAAAGAACTCGCTAGTCTTCGTGATGAATTAGCAAGCAAGAAAGATTTTGAAAAAGAAATCGACCAGCTTCGAAAAGAATTAACAAGTCATCAACAATCTGAAGAGTCAAAAAGAGAAAATCTAGAAGCTACAGTGGAAAGGAAGCAAGAATCAATTAAACGTATTCGCGCACTCAGAGACAAATACAAAGGGGAGATAGAAGAACTTGCTCAAGCTAATGCTACATTGATTGAATCAATCAATGAAAAAGTTCAAGAATCTATTGAAACTGTACTTCCTCCTCTGCGAGATGAACTCAAAGACATCGCTGCAAACAAAATGATGATCGAGTCTTCCGACACTCCGCAATCTGACTTTCTCATCGCTCAAAGACTCACTGATTACGAGATGAAGAAGCTGTTGCATGCTAAGATGATTCAAGTCGGGTCCTACAACGAACGCCAGAACAACAAGCACTTCACAAAGCTTTAAAGACGGCAATGGATCAAGACACCGAGATCTTTGAAAAACATGGCACCGTCGTCCCATACAGCACTCTCGATCAAGAAAAAGACGATGAAGATGAGGATGAGTCAGACAAACCCGATGAACCTTCCGAGAATGAAGATGACGATGACGATGACGATGACGCTGACGATGAAGATGAAAATGATGATGATGGTGACAAGGCTGACAAGAGTAAGCGTAACAATGATGATGATGACAGCATGGACGAACGTATAAATGATGATGATGTCAACAATGATGATGATGGTGACGACGAGGATAAGGAAAAGAATGACAAATAGGAGGATGACAATAACAAAGATAAGTCGGATGTTGAAGCAGATCAACCTTCAGGCAAAGGTGACAAGTCTCAAAAGGAAAATCCAACATCTTCAACAGCCGAGGAAACTCCAGTATCTGAGTCACCTCCCACCGGCAGACGCACTAAACACCGTCATGATGCTGATGCTAATCAGACATCGGTTCACTTCAATCACCTCCAGCTATCACATCTACAACACCACCACAACAACAACCCATCCGAGAACCCGATCAATCTGAATCGTCTAAGTCTACACCAGTAAAGGACACTCAACGTACTCAGACACTTCGAGTAATTTCTCCAAATCGACCTCCAGCATCTGTGCAAAGTCATGATATTCCATAATCGAGCGACCCGGCATGGGTGGATACAGTTAATGTAGATGAAAATGCACCCGAGCAACCTTGGGTCACAAAAGCTGTTGGCACTTGTCCGTTAACTCGAGAAGATGAACCCGATTTCTCCCAAGTAATCAACAATCCCATCAACTTCTCAGCATATCTAATCTACAAGTATGGAACTGACAATGTAACTCCAACGATGGTAACTCGAGCTTTTCATGATCCCACCATCATTCCTACTTCAAGAATCAGTAGAATGGAGGTTGAATACAATACGAATGAGCTGTTGAAAGCAATGAACCTTCCTCAAAAAACATGTCGTCACAGGCCTGAGAATGCTCCTCTACCGATCGCTGATACTGACAATCAAATCATACGTGATTTCTTTGTCTGCTATGACCTTGAGTATTTAGTAAAAGGCGCCAACAAGTATGCGACTTCCTTAACCTTGTTCAAAGCTGCAACTTGGGGGTCAATACCCTGGATTGAAGAAAAAGTTGATCGTATATGGGTAAAGAAATTGATTCCTGAGTATGATCAGCATGTTGAATTGGGTGCATCACATTGGGGAGAAACCATACAGAAAGCCTACAGCTACACATGTGGTTTCAAGTCAAAGACTCCAGTAAAATCCGAGTTCAGAATCAAGGCTATTTTAGGAGTAAGAGTTGAACCCAAAGTCGGCTATCATCATGTAACAGAGATCCGATTAAAAAGAGAAGACGACAAATTCTATACCATCACGGAAGGAGACTTCTCGGATCTTCCTCTTGTTGACATTGAAGATATGTTACTGTTGATGACTCAAGACACACTCAAACACCTGAACACTGACGACTACATTGACCTGAACTCAGCTCTTCGCATGTATACTCGTCGTATTGTGATCAAGAAAAGAGTTGAAGACTTGCAACTTGGCGTTGAGAGTTATCAGAAGAATATAAACCTCACGGCTCCATACACACAGGTTCCTGATATTCATCACGACAAAAGCCCGTACACAAGCACTACAAAACCGGTTCCAGGCACTTTTTACTTGAATGGATCCGGTGAGAAGAAATTCATGAGAATCGCGGAACTCTCTAAGTTTAGTGACGGGAATCTTGAGCAAGTTCGGGACACATTGATTCGGATCAACAGAACCAAGAAGCATCCCCAACTTACCATCCAGTGGCACAAAAGGTACGCAACAAGTGCTAACTACCTGATAAACAAGATCAATGAGAAGTTGCGGGAAAGACGCTTGATGAGGAGTATTGAACGATTCGTTGGTGGCAGGCCATATGGAGCACACCACAAGCTGATGCAACGATCCATCTAATGGGTCGTACTATCTCAGGTCTATTCCATATTGGTTAACTTTGTGAATATGTTAATATTGTAAATATTGTGCTTTTGTGGCTTGTTGTAGTGTGAAAGTATGAAAATGTTTCAAGAATTTCTCACGAGATTCTAAATCTTTCAAAATCTATCATACTCAAGCACTACAACTAACCCTCATTAATTTGAGGGGGAGCATTCGTATGTTCTTTGGCCAACATATAATTTTATTTTATTACCCAAAGACCGGTTAATCCATTAATATCCAAAATATTGATGGTTAACATTTTGGAAAGGGGAGAAAATGGGATTAAGGAGACTTAATGAATTTTGGCTAAACAATGAAAAAGACTTAAAAGATAAACCAACTTAATATGTGTTATGCACATGGTAAGGGGGAGCGTTTTTGATGATCAAAACACTTAAGGCACAAAAACTTTGATTACAATATCACAAGTGCTTTAAGTGATTTTCAAGGGTTTTTTTCATGGTGACAGTATCAACCCAAAACACACTTAACTCACGACGGACGTGGTGACAAAAGGGTGGTAGGTATAGGTATTAGTCCAATGATTCATCAGAACCGATGGAATCTTCCCAAGGACAATTCCTTAGATAGAATTAGAAGTCCTAGGAAAGATGGAGAATGAATATGAACGTAGCTGAATGCCGACCAAGTACTTAATCTAGCACTGGAACAATCACAATAAGGTGCTAGTGATGACGTATTGGTAAGCATTGAAGGGGTTGAAGAATGAAAAAGAATTGTAAAGATAAAGGGTGTAAAGAAAGAATCCCTCCTTACAACTTTAGGCAGAAACCGGGTCAATACATATGCTATTGAGATCATTTGTTAATGATTCTCGATATTGAAGAAAGCCATCATGGACCCAGTGATGCAATGCACAACCCTCCCAAGCTAACTCAAATATCTCTCAAAAGGTATTTGTTTTAATCACACGGAGATCAACAAGTTATCTATTGGTTTATTCACTCCGAATAGACTGATATTGAATATGTGGCACTCCTCTCCAGCCATCGATCACTAAATCAAAACGCACTATCGAGTCTAGAGCCACGAGATCATCAAAAGTCTCATTAGGACACTTTCATTTATTCCTTGCTTCTTCACACACTGTGAATAGTAAGAGATCTTTATGAGTCCTACGCAGTATTCTTGTAATATTGCCAGAACATCCGAGTGATACGCAAGTATTACAATGAAGATGGAAATCCTGCTTGAGCCAACATCAAACAAGCTCATGGTAGGTGACACGTGCAGTTCTTTAAGAACTAATCTTGTGACAACTGGAAAGAAACAGTAGTTTAATTATTAATTAAACTTAAACTCGTTCCAGGCCTCTTCGCATTATCGTATGATCTTGCCAGAACACTCAGAGTGACATTCTTTAGTGTTCACAGTGACGAGTGGAAATCCTTCTAGTGTTAACATCAAACAGCACTTGGTAGGTGACAAGCAAGATTCTATTTGAATCAAGCTCGTGACAACTGGAAAGCAACGATGGTGAAAAATCTTAATTGAAATTCACTTGTTCCAGGATTCATGAATTGACGGCTTCAATCATAAGGATTGTTAATCCAAATGATTCACTCTTTATGTTCGCAACCAGGCTTAGTGATCGTCGAATAAAGAGAACGGGTTTACCCGCGAAATCCTGTCAGGAAGTTACTTAATTGAAACTATCCGTCATAGGTATGATATCTAATATCGTCCAACGGTCTTCACCGACCGGAGGTAAAATGCTACCGATTTAGAATGAAATGTTCTAAGCCATTTCGTTCATGTCTTATTATGTTGCGGCATTTGAAGACGTTGGCGTTGCGGTGTACCAAATGAAGTCGTTTCCACATGCTTATGTCTTTCTGTATCAATTTTAACAAAATTCAAGAAAGTTCAAGATGAAGTCTTCCGCTGTACCAAACTCTGAAGCTTTCCAGAATTCAACAAAAAACATAAGTGTGTGGAACATGGAGTCACGAGGAGGCAAGAATCACTAGAAGGCAAAGATCGTACGTGAAGGGTCAAAAGAGCAAATGCTCTAAAAGCCAAAGCCTAAAAGATCAACATCAACATATTCACAACGAAAAGAAAAGATAAAAGAGAAAGGACTACCAGCTGAAGAACGAAGACTTAGTATAGTATGCTAGGTTTAGGACTTTGTAATTTGGAGTGACCTCCCTTAGGGGGAGATTGTTGGAAATACGTTTTTAACGTATATTCAAAGTATCGGTCACTCCAACAATATTGTAATACGTTTAGTAGCTCGTAGTTAATGGTTAAGTGATATTAATGTTTAACCCGGCCCATGGGCTTGTCATGGGTCGGAGGCCCAAGTCCATTAAGGACATGGGTATATAAACCCCTTTCCATCATGGAAAGGGGTGTTGGTTGTTTTACTCATTTCACACACATTAATAAAGTTTCTTTGTTTCTCTCTCTTGTTTCTCTCTCTAGATTAACAACAACCCTCTTGATTAGATTATAAATTATCATTGTTGTACAGATACTTGCTAGAATAAACTTGGATAAGTCTATTCGGGTTGAGTCAAAATAATCGCAACGGGCCTAATATGTCAAAGACTTCTAAACTAGCTACACCACTTTATTAATATTTTTGACTTTATTGTGGGATATATACATATGAAAGCAACGATAAAAGTTTAAAAATTACGACTATATGGCCAAAGTTAATTAAAAATTTGAAAAATGCTGAAAAAGATGATTTTCCGGTTAAATGAAGGCATTTTAATGGAAAAGTCCACTTAAAACTTCGATAGAAGTCTCCCCTACACTTAATATAAACATTGTCCTCAATGTTTAAGCATGTGGGAAAAGTCTCCTCTACACTTATGACATTGTGCACGTTGGTTAAATCAAGTTAAGGAGGAGACAACTAAAGTGATCAATTTCAAATGTGAGTATGAAGAAAATTGAATCACGATAGTTGAGAGATAGAACCGGATTTGCGGATAACATGGGAGCACGGTTCTTCAAAGATTCCAAAAGTGCACTCATCCATGTAATCACATCACCACACAAACATAAACAACCTATATAGGTCCCCCTACACTTAGGAGGTAAAACAGAAAGGGATAGATACTCGGGTTGCCTCCCGAGGAGCGCTTGTTTTTGTTAACCGAGTCACGAGCCTGGCTCGGTCCCGAACTAATTCAAAGGAAAGGTGGAGAGGGATGGAATCATCTCATGAGAGATGTCCTCTCCAAGGTACAACTTCACTCGTTGGCCATTCACCTTAAAATTTGGTCCATTGGGTTGAGCGAGCTCAAGAGTACCATATGGAAAAATTTGAGCAATGGTGAATGGGCCGGACCAACGAGATTTTAGTTTACCCGAAAAGATTTTCAACCGAGAGTTGAAGAGTAAAAGTTTGTCTCCAACTTGGAACTCTCGGTTTTTAATCTTAGAATCATGAATGAGCTTAGTTCTTTCCTTATAGATCAAGGAATTTTCATAAGCTTCATTTCGGAGTTCATTAAGCTCATTGAGTTGGATTTTGCGTAGGTCATCGGCTTTGTTGATGTCGAAGTTAGCCCACTTCAAGGCCCAGTAAGCCTTGTGCTCCAACTCAATGGGGAGGTGGCATGCTTTCCCGTACACGAGACGATATGGTGTACAACCAATCAGAGTCTTATATGTGGTACGAAAAGCCCACAGAGCATCATCAAGTTTATCGGCCCATGAGGCATGATGCTCTCCCACGGTTCGTTCAAGAATTCGCTTTAACCCTCGGTTAGAGATTTCAGCCTGTCCATTAGTTTGTGGGTGGTATGCGGTGGAAAGACGATGATTGACACCATACTTAGCCATGACTCTTGCGAATTGATCATTGCAAAAATGAGTCCCGCGATCACTAATAATGGCACGAGGCACACCGAATCTAGCGAATAGCTGCTTCAAAAAGTTACAAACCACCCTTGTATCGTTAGTGGGTAAGGCTTTGGCTTCAACCCATTTAGAAACGTAGTCAACGGCTACAAGGATGTATTTGTTTCCTTTAGATGAAGGGAATAGCCCCATAAATTCGATACCCCATACATCAAAGATTTCACATTCTTGTATGAAATTTTGAGGCATCTCATCTTTATGTGTGATCTTACCTTGTCGTTGGCAAGCATCACAATTTTTCACCATTTCGTGAGCGTCACGATAAATGGAGGGCCAATAGAATCCCTAGTCAAACACTTTCTTTGCAGTGAAGTTGGGACCAAAGTGGCCACCGGTGGGTCCTTTGTGGCAAGCTTCGAGAATGTCTAAAGCTGTCGGTCCATCAACACATCGGCAAATAATCAAATCAGCGCATTGTTTGAAGAGATACGGGTCATCCCAAAAGTAAGTCTTAATATCTTTAAAGAACTTTTTCTTTTGTTGGGATGTTAACCCGTCAATGAGAATTCCACCCGCCAAGTAGTTTGAAATGTCCGCAAACCACAGGGTCTCATCAAGATTTGAATTGATAGACATTAAGGTCTCAAGGGGAAAAGAGTCATTGATCTCTTTGTTCGGATGATCCCCTTGATAAGGATCCTCAAGTCTACTGAGATGATCCGCGGCTAGGTTTTCGGCTCCCTTCTTATCACGAATTTCGATTTTAAATTCTTGAAGTAGCAAAACCCAGCGAAGAAGTCTTGGTTTAGAATCTTGTTTGGTTAACAAGTACTTCAACGGGAAAAGAGTCATTGATCTCTTTGTTCGGATGATCCCCTTGATAGGGGCGAAATTTTTCAAAAGCATAGACAACAGCTAAAAGCTCTTTTTCGGTTGTCGTGTAATGAAATTGAGCCCATGTCATTGTCTTTCTAGCGTAATGGATCGGTTGGAAGTGTTTGTTTAACCTTTGTCCCAAAACCGCTCCAATAGCAAAGTCGCTAGCATCGCACATCAACTCAAAAGGTAGCTCCCAATTAGGGGTAACCAAGACCGATGCCTTAGTTAGCTTATCCTTAAGAAGGTTGAAGGCTTCAATACACTCTTTGGATAAGATAAAAGGAGTATCTTTTTCCAAGAGGTGGGTCATCGGGTGAGCGATTTTAGAGAAATCTTTGATAAATCGACGGTAGAAGCCCGCATGACCAAGGAAACTTCTCACACCCTTCACGGTTGAAGGCGGAGGTAATTTGGCTATGACATCAACTTTAGCACGGTCCACTTCGAGACCGGCTTTTGAGATTTTATGTCCTAGCACGATGCCCTCTTTTACCATGAAATGGCATTTTTCCCAATTTAGAACAAGGCGGGTGTCTTCACACCGCTTAAGCATACGTTCTAGATTGGCAAGGCAAGCAGAGAAAGAATCGCCATAAACCGAGAAATCATCCATGAAGACTTCCATAGTTTCTTCAACCATGTCATGGAAGATAGCCATCATACACCTTTGGAACGTCCCAGGAGCATTACATAAGCCTAAAGGCATTCGTTTGTAAGCAAATGTTCCGTAAGGACAAGTGAATGTGGTTTTCTCTTGGTCTTTAGGATCGATGGGAATTTGAAAATACCCGGAGAAACCGTCTAAGAAGCAATAGTAATCATTACCCGCTAGACGCTCGAGCATTTGATCCATGAAAGGAAGAGGAAAATGATCTTTTTGCGTGGCATCATTGAGTTTGCGATAGTCGATACAAACTCTCCACCCAGTAACGAGACGAGTAGGAATCAACTCGTTGTGTTCATTGGGAACAACGGTTATTCCGCCTTTCTTGGGCACACAATGGACGGGACTTACCCATGGCGAATCCGAAATAGGGTAAATCATGCCGGCATCAAGAAGTTTGATAACCTCTTGTTTGATGACGTCATGAATTCGAGGATTAACCCTTCTTTGGTTTTGGATTGCGGGTTTAAAGTCATCTTCCATGAGAATTTTATGAGTACAAAAGTTTGGATCAATTCCGCGGATATCGGAAATTTTCCAAGCAACTGCCTTCTTATGATCTTTAAGCACGGCGATAAGGCGAGATTTTTCTTCTTCTTTCAAATCCTTAGCGATGATGACGGGTGACTTCTTCTTGTCTTCAAGGAACACGTACTCGAGATGGGACGGTAATTCCTTAAGCTCTAAATCCGGAGGATTTTTGATGGAAGGCGTAGTCAAATTCGGTTCAGCGATAGCAATATCCTTGGGAGATGGTGGAGAAATATGGTCCTCATTGAGAAGTTTCTCAATGGTACGAATGTCTTCATCCCAATCGGTGGGAGAATCGTCATATTGTAAGTTCACATCTCCCAAAGTTGCTTCAAATTCTGTCAAAAGGAAATCACTTTCTCCAAATGGAGTTAGTGATGGGGCAAGAGAGGAAACGGTCTCAACATTGGGAAGAGAGGTAAGACTACTTTTGCAAGCATCATTAAAGTATTCTTCACAAGCCTCATCAAGAACATCGATACAATTAACATTCTCGTATGAATAAGGCTGTTTAGAAATCTTACCCATGTTGAAGACAATTTGATCGTCACCAACTCTCATGATAAGCTCACCCGCTTCTACATCGATGAGAGTGCGACCGGTCCTCAAGAATGGACGTCCAACGATTAATGGAACACGAGGATCCATCTCGTAGTCAACGACAACAAAACCCGTCGGGAAGGTGAATTTGTCAACGCCAACGAAAACGTCTTCGGCTATCCCCACCGGAAAAGCAACCGTACGGTTAGCTAATTCCAAAGTCATTTTGGTGGGGACTAGCTCAGGGAGAGATAATTGCTTCCAAACGCTTAGAGGCATTAAGTTGATACTAGCACCTAGATCGGCTAGGGCCATGCAATTCTCTACTCCCGGGAAGTTGCAAGGGATTAAGAAGCGACCCGGATCACCAAGTTTGGTGGGCAATTTCCTTAAGAGAACCGCAGAGCAATTCTTATTAAGTTGGGTCTGAGCAATTTCAAGAAGCTTCTCCTTGTCACTTAGAAGATCTTTAAACATCTTCGCATATTTAGGCATGTGAGCGAGAGCCTCAGCAAAGGAGATGTTGAAATTCAATTGTTTAAACATTTTGAGAAAGTTTGAAACTTGAATATCGTCCTTGCTTTTGAGCTTCTCTTTCCTCAACCTTGAGGGATAAGGTATATCGGAAGAAGAGGAAAGCTTTGGGATTGTAGGATCACTCACATCCTTGGGTGGTGTAGGGGTAGAAGTAAGAGGTGCATGAATTGGGGAAGTAGAAAGTTGAGGAATAGGAGTAGGTGACTCGTTTTCCTTTGTCACAATCACCGCTGTAGGTATAGGAAGCTCGGGTTCCTTGGTACCTTTTCCACTGCGAGTGGTGATTGCTTTCATCTCCTCTCTTGGGTTAGCAACGGTGTTACTCGGAAGAGTACCCGAAGAAGAGGGTTGATTACCTTGGAAGAAACCAGCCATCATGTCCCTTAAGTCATTAGTTTGACTCCTCAAAGAATTTCGCATATCGGCTCTAAGATCATTCCCTTGTTTCACCATATCGCCCTTCAAATTAATAATCTGGGTCTGCAGATTCTTCACCAACACATCATTCGTCCGCATGTACGTTTCGACTTCGTGGTTGAAAACGGTGGGTTGCGTATGAGGAGGTGCTTGATAAGCAGGTGGTTGGTAAGGAGCGGGTTGGTAAACTTGAGTAGGATTTTGAAGAGGATATGGTTGTCTTTGAGGTGGTTGGTATGGTGCCCGAGGTTGGGTTTGATTGGTTCGGTTAAGGTTTTGTTGTTAGTTTTGATTGGTTGGAGGAAAACCGGGCGGGGAAAGAAAGTTGGTGGAACGATAACTTAGTAAGTTACGGTCTCCTTGAGGGCGGGCTGGATAGCCTCCCGGAGGATAGGTACCGTAAGCTGCGTTAACATTCTCACAAAGATAGTCTTGGGTGGAGGTACAAGTAGTGTAAGAGTGAGGACCCCCGCATATTTCACATGGTTGGCTTACAGCATTGACTTGAGCGTTTTGAGCATTGATGCTTTTGGTATTGTTAGCGGTTTGGACAGCAAGTGATTCAATAAGCGAAGTGAGCTTATCAATTCTCTTGTCGTTGTCATTAGTGCTAGCACTAGCGGCATTGGTCCGAACACTCTTGGTTTGCACTCTAGACTTATTCTCAATAATATCCCAAGCGGCGTTAGAAGTCTTAACCAAAATGTTACCCCCCGAGGCACTATTTAGTGAATCTTGGTCGTTCATGCTTAAACCATTGTAAAAGTATTAATTTGGTGCACTTTGGTAAAACCATGTTGTGGGCACTTTCTTAAAAGTTCTTTAAAACGGTCCCAAGATTCACTAAAAGTCTTATCGTACTTTTGTTCAAAATTAATAATTTCATTCCGCAAAGCGGTAGTACGAGAGGGTGGGAAAAAGTAGTTTATGAATTTGGTCTCTAAGTCCGTCCACGTAAGAATACTTTGTGGCGGTTCCTTTGCAAGCCAGTGACGGGCTTGTCCCTCTAAGGAGAAAGGAAAAAGTTGTAAGCGGATTACCTCTTGTGGAACCCCATTGAATTTGACCGTATTCGTGAGTTGAATGAACCTTTTGATGTGGTCATGAGGATCATCAATGGTACTCCCCAAGAATGGTTGAGCAGAGACCATTTGAATGAAGCCGGATTTGAGCTCAAAGTTGTTGGCTGCAATCGCGGGTATGACAATAGCATCGTTGTTGCCCTCTACATGTGGTTGCAAAAGTTCGATCATAGGACGATTGTCCGGGAGAGGTTCATTGTTGTTATCTTGGTTTAAAAATGCGCGCATCATTGCGCAAATTGCACGCATTAATGCGTTGCATTCAAAATTTCGCATCAAGGTGCCTAATGCATTGCCATCTAACATTGCGTTCGCAATATGACGCAATATACCGCATTTGTGTAATGCTAGGAACAGTAGCAATTGTCGCAATCTAGTACTTAGGTCATTTTTATCAAAATTTAATCATATAAAAGAGACATACATATTTTAATGTCTGTTTAAAGATAAAACTTGTTAAAAGTACATCTAAAATAAACAAAATAACAAAAACTTAGCATCTTGCGTTTTGCTAAGTGTTTTTTTGTCAACCTTTACTTTCGTCTTATTTGTTTTACAAAAGGATTGTAAGCCTAATTTAACTTATTTCGTAAATTTATTACATTTACTTGGTATTTGGTAGACAATACTATTTCTAAAAAATTTGTGTACCTTTTTCATATTAAACGCATCGCGTCCAAATTGCGCTCGCAATCGCATCACGCATCATGCAATGGCTTTTGAAACCTTTAGCGCAATGGATCGCAAAACGCATTTTTAAACCAAGGTTGTTATTATTCATGTTGTTTTGAGGTGGATTATTATTATTGTTGTGTACACCGGCCATGTCTAAGTTATCGAGAGTCTCGGGCTCGGGATAAGACGTTGATCGTGTACGCATGCACCTGCCAAAGAAATAACAAAGCAGAATTATTTTTTGTTTTTAATGTTTTTTAAATTTTTTTGGATTTTTGAAAATTTTATATTTTTTAGGTTTTTTGAAAATTTTTATGATGAAAAAGTAACGTTCACGGTGAACGGATCCCAAAATCCAATTTTCTCACAAAAAACCGTTAATCTCTACGAAAAGAGCCGGCAGCGGCGCCATTTGATACACGATATTTTGCTAGGTTGAAAGTTCGTTCTCGGTATCTTCTCGAATTCATCACGGTTCAAAGTGGAATAGTTGTTCTTGGTGATTAAAAAGGGGGATTGGTTTTCTATTCTACTAAAAAGGATTAAATGCGAGAAGTGATAAAAATAACTCAAAATAAACTAATAAAAACAATTTAGAATAAAGCTTGAATTAAAATTAAACAGTAAGACACCTTAACTTGGAAAAACAGCTGATTCAGAATAAAATGCTTGATCCGGAATAAAATTGCTTATTCGGAATATTGGTTCATGCGGAATAAATAAACACCCTTCATCCGGAATATATGTTCATCGGGAATATTTGGAGAAAACCTTCGTTCGGAATATTTTGCTTCATCCGGAATGATTTGCTTCATCCGGAATAATAATCAAAGAAAGCTTCGTTCGGAATACTTGCTCGTTCGGAATAATTCGAAGAAATGCTTGATTCGGAATAATGGCTTTATGCGGAATAAAATAATAAAAAGCTTGATTCGGAATACTTGGTACACCCGGAATAAAAACTTGACTCGGAATAACTTAAACAAGAACCTTCATCCGGAATAAATGCTGATTCGGAATACTTTGCTGGTTCGGAATATTCTGTTGATCCGGAATAATCTGTTCATTCGGAATAAACCCTTAATCCGGAATAAAACGTTCACCCGGAATAAAGCTTGGTTCGGATTACAGAAAGGAAAACCTTGGTTCGGAATGCAAAGCTCATGCGGAATAATTAAGATAAATCGTTCATCCGGAATATAAGATGCTCATTCGGAATCTGAGGAATGTTTTGAAGACGAAGAACAAGGGAATAAAACAAGAACGAATTTTAACCAAAATCAACCAAGTTTTTACCAAAAATTAAACCAAACTAACCACCAATCATCTACTAATGATAAACTTTAGACCAAATCAATAAAAACACAAAACCCACTAATAACTCGATCTTACTCAGGTTAAAATTATTCGTTCTAGTATGTCTAATCGAATTGATCTTAGTTCTCTATGTGACTCAGTTTTATTTTGGTGGAAACAAATAATTTTGGTTGTTTTTAAATTTAAATGTGCAAAGACTTAAAAGTAAATGTCGTTGAAAGTAAAGTGGCGTTAAAATAAAATGCGAGAAAATAAATCTAAGTCTAATTAAAAGAAAGTGTGCAATATTTAAAAACGCGACGAAAAGTAACTTAATTAAAATGACTAAGAATAAAGCGTGACGGAAATTAAAATTAGACAAGTGTTAAAAATGTAAACTTAAAAAAATAAACAAGACAAAATAAGAAAATAATACCCTCCAATCGGAATATATTCCGATTGAACCAATCGGAATGTCAAACGCGACCAATCGGAATGTCTAAAGAACCCAATCGGAATACTGTCACTCGCCAATCGGAATACCCAAAAACTCCTCAAATCGGAATGTTTAACTTACCTCTTGATCGGAATGTATTGTGAGCTCGGTCGGAATGCTTATCGGTATCCCACGATCGGAATCAGTCACTTTACCCAATCGGAATGTCCAAACATACACAGATCGGAATGTGGAAAGGGAACCAATCGGAAAGCTGTCACTCTAACCTGATCGGAATAACCTCACTTACACCCAATCGGAATACCAAGCCTTACACTCAATCGGAATATAAAACCCTTTTCAGATTGTACCAATCGGAATACGTAGGGAATAACCAAAAATAAGCTAGAAAAATAAGCTATAATCCTAATAAGCACTAGACGAAAAACTTAGCTAAAACCGTGTAAAAATAAGCTATAAAACTGAAAGTTAACAACTTTTAAAACATGAAAAAGATAAACTTTAAGAAAAACAACTTTTATATAAAAATAACTTTTATAAAAACTATATAAACTTGAAAATGAATCAAATAAGCTATGAAATTAAAAGGTTTAAAACAATCAAAAGCATAAAAATGAGATCTTTAAACAAACCAACAAGATAAAAACGTGTAAACCAAAGATTAAAGAAAGGTAGAAGAAGATTAACAAGATAAAGTAAAGGTGCAAGTAATTAAAGAAACACTTACTTGAAATTAAAGGTAATTAAAGGTGCAAAACAAGTATTTAAATGACAAGTATTTAAATTGACAAGGTAATTAAAGGTGGAAGGACTAATTGTCACGATTAGCCAACAAGAGGAAAATGAAAATGATCTAATCTATATATAGGGGAGATTAAGGCTTGCTTAGGAAGCTTCCTTAATTGCATGCTTAGTCCCTCCTTCTTTAATCTTCTTTTAATTGCATCATTAGTCCTTTTCTTCTAATCTTTCTTTTAAGTTTGGACTTTAAGGACTTGTGGCTCGGGATATCTTTTGAACGCGTCTTTAATTTCTTCAATAAAATAGACTTGAGTTTCTCGGCTTTTGATAAACTTCCGTCTTTTGACTTTTTCTTCGATAAATCTTCAGAATTGGTCTTGGACTTCCGTTCTTTTTCCACTTTTGACTTCTCGACTCCGTCTTTCATCTTTTTCTTTAATAAAAGCCGTGAATGCCCATGAATTCCCGTGTTTTCTCCACTTTTCACAATTTCGTCCTAAATTACAACAAAAACACAAACCACGCATAATTCCGACATAAAAGACATAAAATACACGTTTTGGTCCGGTTATTATTGTAATTAAGTGGTAGAAAAGATGGGTGTTTACGCACCTATCAAATCCCCTACACTTGATCATTGCAATGTCCTCATGCAATGCATTAGTTACAAAGCATGTTTACACTTTTCATCATAATCAATCCACATTGGCCTTTATTAAGGAGATAGAAAATTATAAAAATGCAAAGCAAAGAAATTAAAAGCATACCTTGGGTTTTGAAAATGTCATGAATAATCATCATCCTCAACTTTTCACTTTCTCCAAACCAAGCTTAAAAACGAGATCATTGTTATTATAAGTTAGTAAACTAACACGAACTCATGTGGGCCAATTATTCACTTAGACTCCCTTATTCCTATGGGTATCTCTTATATTTTATTATTTGTCTTGAATGATCACGAAGATGCATTGTTCGACTTATTTAGATAGTTACTAGTCTGAAAATAAGGTGCACGATTTAATCAATAGTTAGCTAAAGGATCAAATCTTTTAAAACTGCTTCTCGGGATATCAAAAAGTTCATATCTTGGCATAACTTGGTTCGCGATTTGAGACCTTTCTCGGGCCGATATTTGGCAGCGACTTCATACTTCAAATCTTGAGAGACGTTCATGAAATAATGGTCTTCTCCTCATAATTGGAATTTCTTCACTTGGAATTTTTGAGAGATTCTTCATATATGGACCACGACTTCTTCATTTTTCTCCAATCTTTATTTTGGATTTTGATATACAACGATCCGCCTCCTTTATTGACTTGGATCTATTTATCCTCATACCTTGTTAGGGTCTTTTCGGATACACTTCTCCATGACTTTTTGGGAGTTTTTGCTTTTCGTCGTGTGTCTCGATCCTTCATATTGATTTTCGATAAATGATTCTTCACATCACTTTGGATCTTTAGCAACAAAACATAGCCCTCATGCCTTGTTAGGGCCTTTTCGGACTTGCCAATCTTCGCGCCCCGCTTCATAAGTTATGCCTTGGCTATGAACTCTCGTCATTACCGAGCAACTTTTAAACGATCTGGGGCTAGAAGCTAAGTAACTTTTCAAATCGTACAACCTTATTTATTAGCGAATAAATTATTAGCAAGCGATGGGAGAATAGGCTCATAATTAACTCACATAAATTCACGAAAGAATACCGAGCTTATAATTGGCTCTATCATCTCTCATTCTCCACAGTTTAAAATCTCAAGTAATGAGACTCGTGGATACTTAGCCTATTAAATCAAAGTTTTGGGTTTTCGAGTCGCCTATAGGATCTTGCAAATTCTTAGACTTTTTCAAGTTTAGAAATCGCATCTTAAAGTTCCCTTGATAAACGACTCTCTAGGATCAATTATAGGAACTTGTGAAAAGTTCTTGTTCTTAACCAGTGAGAGTTAAGACTTTCGCGTTTTATAGCTCCCTATATAAAAGCCTAGCAAAACTTGACTTAAACATGTTAAGGATACTAGCTAGAGTAAACTCGAATTGAGTCAAAAGATTCACAACGTTTGAAAATTAAAACCACTTATTAAACATTTATTCTAATGAGGAAAGAAAATAACTATACAAAGGGAAAAACTAATAGGCCAAAATAGATCAAAAATTTTGAAAAATGTCGAAAAATTGATTTTCCGGTTAAAATGAGGACAAATACAAGGAAAAGACCACTTAACTTCGATAGAAGTCCCCCCTACACTTAAGATAAACATTGTCCTCAATGTTTAAGCATGTGGGAGGAAACTCCCCTACACTTAGGACATTGTGCACGTGGTTTAAATTTTGCTAAGGGAAAGACAACTAAAGGGATTCCTATTTTAATATTGAGAAAATATAAAATAGTGAATCGAAAAGAGTTTAGGATAGAACCGGGAAGAAGTAGAACACGGAATCACGGGTCGCCAAGAATCATCAAGAGTGGGTCATTGAAGCTCGAATCCCTGATTAAGAAGTGAGGAGAGGAAATAGCAATCCAAAGGGTCCCCCCTATACTTATGGTAAAGAAAGCGAAAAGATAGATGCATGGGTTGCCTCCCAAGAAGCGCTTGGTTTTTGTTAACCGAGTCGTGAGCCTGACTCGACCTTGATCATCAACGGAAGTAGCATGAAACAAATCCACCAGGATCAAAGACATAGTTTTCATCCATCAATAAGCAAGAGCTTAAGGTGAACAAGGCAAGCCAAAAGAGAAGTGGCAAGGTTCCCTTAAGCAGTGATGGAGAACGGTGGAAGCAAGTAGGAAGAGGTGTAAGCATGTCTTCAATGGTTCCAAAGATTTTTCCTTTTATTTCATCAGGTGGATACTGAGATGGCTTAAAGACTTCAATACCGGGATCGAACACCTTTTCCTTCAGGGGAAAATAGCACTCCGGCTCAGCCGAGTGTGAAGAAGATCCGCAAAGAAGCACAACCTCGTCCTCAGAAGTGGGACAAAGAGGTGTTAAATCATACGTGCAACGGATGTCGGTGTCAACCGGTTTCTTCTCCTTTGACAAAATGCTCTTCAAATCCAAAGTAGGATCAAGGCGATAATCTTCAAAGTCAAAAGGAGGAGCATCACTCGCATGAGGGAAGTATGTGTTGAGAAATTCAGAGAAATCTTCCTCAAATGAATAATAGTCCAAAGTAGGATCGAGTGATGATGGAGGATCTTCATCATGTGAAGAATCGCTCGATAGAGTATCAGCCTCATCAAAATCATCGAAAGTGGGCAGCTCGGGATACTCAGAAGTACAATCAAAATCATCCGAGTCTGAGCTAGAATCATCATCATCATAAGCATCGAAGACCGGTGACGAATCATAAATGGGAGAAGCATCCAAAGTAGGGAGAGAATCATCCACATCATCATGAAAAAGTGGATTATCGATGCAAGAGTCGAATAGAGGATTTTCGTAGACGGTAAAGTCATCTAGCACATTAATCATATTCACTGATTCTCGGCCTCCAAAAGTTAAACTAGTAAGCTTCCCCATTTTGAAAACTTTTGCATCATCCCCGACTCGTAAGATTAACTCACCTTCGGCCACATCTACTAAAGAACGTCCGGTTCTCAAGAATGGGCGACCAAGTATTAAAGGAATACGAGGGTCCATTTCATAATCAACGACAACAAAATCGACCGGGAAAGTAAATGTGCCAACTTTAATGAACACGTCTTCGGCTATACCAACAGGGTAAGCGAGAGTGCGATTTGCAAGTTCAAGAGTCATCTTTGTTGGAGTGAGGTCGGGCAATGATAGTGTTTTCCAAACACTCAAAGGCATCAAATTAATACTAGCCCCGAGATCAGCAAGGGCAGTAAATTCTTCAGTTTTGTTGAACACGCAAGGCAACACAAAACGACCGGGATCTCCAAGTTTTTCCGGAAGTTCTTTAAGAATAACTGCAGAGCAGTTTTCATTTAAGCGTGTGTTGGCGAGTTCAATAAGCTTCTCCTTCTTGCTAAGCAATTCCTTAAATGCTTTAACAAATTTGGGCATGTGGACAAGTGCCTCAAGAAAGCTAATGTTGAAGTTCATTTGAGAAATCATCTTGATATAGCTAGTCACTTGAGCGTCCTCCTTGTTTAGCATTTTATTCTTGCCCAAGCGAGAAGGATAAGGAATAGTAGGTTTGGGTGGTGAGGGTGCAGGTGTAGGTAAAGGTTGAGATGTTGAAGGATCATTGGTGGGAACTTCATCACGTCGAGGCGGAGACGGTAATGGTGCACTAATACTAGGTGTAGGAGGAGTAGGGATACATGGTGGTGGAGGAGGTGTAGATGATGGTGGTGGGGTTGGTGGTCCTACAATGGTGACTCCACTACGAGTAGTAATAGCACTCACATTGGCTCGCGGATTGGTGACGGTGTTTGAAGGTAGAGAACTTGAAGAAGAAGGTTGAGCAGGGGGCAAGAAACTAGCAAGCATATTCTTCAAATCATTGGTTTGATTGCTGAAGGATGATTGAATATCATTTCGAAGCTCGGATCTTATCTCATTTCCTTGCTTTGTGATATCTCCTTTAAGATTGATAATTTGGCTCTGCAAATTCTTGATTTGCTCACCTTGGGTTCTCATGATGGCCTCAACATCCGGATTACTGGGTGGGTTTTGTTGGGCGGGTGGGTGATAAGGATTAGAAGCTCTTGGTGGGATTTGGTTGCTTCTAGTGTAGTTGTTGGCGGGGTTTTGGTTTTGAGGAGAAAAACCGGGTGAAAGGTAGTTGTTGGAACGATAGCTCAGCAGATTTCTATCCCCTTGTTGTCTAGCTTGGTAATTTTCCGGTGAATAATTACCGTAAGCTGCATACACATTTTCCGGATTTCCTTGTGTGGAAGGACAATCGGTGTATGAGTGAGGACCGCCACATGTTGCACAAGGATTAGCAACCGCTTTAACTTGTTGTTGTTGTTGGTTTGAAGCGAGAAGCGTAATACTTTTGCTCATTTCAGTCATCATGCGGGTGAGTTCGGTCATCTCAAGGTTTGCTGAGGTTGAGGAAACATTGACTCTCGGGTTGTTCCTTGAAGAAGCAGAGGAATCCCAGTTCTTGTGGTGAGTAGTCATGTTCTCAATTAACTCTCTACACTCCTCGGGTCTCCTTTTCATGAATGTGCCACCGGCGGCTGCATTGATCGTATCACGATCTCGAAAAGTCAATCCGTTGTAGAAAGTATCGATCAAGGTGACCGGAAGCATGTTGTGGTTTGGACAACGGTCGATCAAGACATTATATCGCTCCCAAGCGTCAAAAAGAGATTCATCGGGATCTTGCATGAAACCGCTGATCTGATTGCGAAGGCTTGTGACCATGGATGGTGGAAAATAGCGCGATAAAAAGCGTTGAGTCATGTCATCCCAAGTGTGAATAGAATTCTTCGGGAGACGATCAAACCATTTCTCGGCATGATGTAATAGAGTATGTGGAAAGAGTTGTAGGCGAAGTTCATCCATTGTGGCACCAGCCAACTTCATGCTCTGAGTGATAGTAATGAACTTGTCGAGGTGTTTGTTGGCATCATCATCAGGCAGTCCACGGAATGGGTTTGTTTGTACTTGCTGAATCATGTGGTGCTTCAACGAAAACTCAGGAGCGTTGATTTGCATCGGCGCAATCGGTCCTCCTCGTCCAAACATTGTTGGTTGACAAAGTTCCTCCATGGTCCGAAGATCGGGCTGTGGAAGAGCATTGTTGTTATTATTATTATTTAGGTTCGGTGGAATGTTGTTGTTGACAACACCTGCCATATCTAAATCTTCTTGAGGCTCGGGCTCTTGATAATTAGAAGATCTAGTACGCATACACCTGAAAATGCAAAAGAAGACAAAACCAAAAACAAAGACAATATATATACACAAGAAAGATAAAATCTTTTTGGATTTTTGAAATTTTTAATTTTTATGGTTTTTTATTTTTTATGCAAGAAAAATAACGTTCACAAGTGAACGGATCCCAAAAAGCAACGTGTCTCTCACAGAAAACGATTGATCTTAACGAAAAGAGCCGGCAGCGGCGCCATTTAATAACTCGATCTTACTCAGGTTAAAATTATTCGTTCTAGTATGTCTAATCGAATTGATCTTAGTTCTCTATGTGACTCAGTTTTATTTTGGTGGAAACAAATAATTTTGGTTGTTTTTAAATTTAAATGTGCAAAGACTTAAAAGTAAATGTCGTTGAAAGTAAAGTGGCGTTAAAATAAAATGCGAGAAAATAAATCTAAGTCTAATTAAAAGAAAGTGTGCAATATTTAAAAACGTGACGAAAAGTAACTTAATTAAAATGACTAAGAATAAAGCGTGACGGAAATTAAAATTAGACAAGTGTTAAAAATGTAAACTTAAAAAAATAAACAAGACAAAATAAGAAAATAATACCCTCCAATCGGAATATATTCCGATTGAACCAATCGGAATGTCAAACGCGACCAATCGGAATGTCTAAAGAACCCAATCGGAATACTGTCACTCGCCAATCGGAATACCCAAAAACTCCTCAAATCGGAATGTTTAACTTACCTCTTGATCGGAATGTATTGTGAGCTCGGTCGGAATGCTTATCGGTATCCCACGATCGGAATCAGTCACTTTACCCAATCGGAATGTCCAAACATACACAGATCGGAATGTGGAAAGGGAACCAATCGGAAAGCTGTCACTCTAACCTGATCGGAATAACCTCACTTACACCCAATCGGAATACCAAGCCTTACACTCAATCGGAATATAAAACCCTTTTCAGATTGTACCAATCGGAATACGTAGGGAATAACCAAAAATAAGCTAGAAAAATAAGCTATAATCCTAATAAGCACTAGACGAAAAACTTAGCTAAAACCGTGTAAAAATAAGCTATAAAACTGAAAGTTAACAACTTTTAAAACATGAAAAAGATAAACTTTAAGAAAAACAACTTTTATATAAAAATAACTTTTATAAAAACTATATAAACTTGAAAATGAATCAAATAAGCTATGAAATTAAAAGGTTTAAAACAATCAAAAGCATAAAAATGAGATCTTTAAACAAACCAACAAGATAAAAACGTGTAAACCAAAGATTAAAGAAAGGTAGAAGAAGATTAACAAGATAAAGTAAAGGTGCAAGTAATTAAAGAAACACTTACTTGAAATTAAAGGTAATTAAAGGTGCAAAACAAGTATTTAAATGACAAGTATTTAAATTGACAAGGTAATTAAAGGTGGAAGGACTAATTGTCACGATTAGCCAACAAGAGGAAAATGAAAATGATCTAATCTATATATAGGGGAGATTAAGGCTTGCTTAGGAAGCTTCCTTAATTGCATGCTTAGTCCCTCCTTCTTTAATCTTCTTTTAATTGCATCATTAGTCCTTTTCTTCTAATCTTTCTTTTAAGTTTGGACTTTAAGGACTTGTGGCTCGGGATATCTTTTGAACTCGTCTTTAATTTCTTCAATAAAATTGTAGAATATTGATAATCAATGAATCTATGAAGGGGTTTGTTGATTTCTAGAGAGAGAAAGTTAGAGAGAGAAAGTGAGAGAAACTATGTGAATTTTATTAAGTGGAAAACAAGAAATGACAACAACCAACCCCTTTCCTTAGTGGAAAGGGGTATTTATAGTTCCAAGTCATAAGTGGACTTGGGCCGGTCCATGACAAGCCCATGGACCGGTTCTTACTTAAGTTAATAAGCAAATAATAACTAATTACTAACTACGAGCTATTACAACATAAATCATATTGTGGAGTGACCGATACTTCTAATATACGTTAAAACGTATTTCTAACAATCTCCCCCTAAGGAAGGTCACTCCACGTTACAAAGTTCTAAACCTAGCATACTATACTAAGTCTTCGTTCTTTAGCTCGTAGTCTTTTCTTCTTTTCTTTCTTTTGTTGTGAATATGTTGATTTGATCTTTTTGGCTTTGACTTGAGAGCATTGTTCTTTGGCCTTTCACGTGCGATCTTTGCCTTTCTTGTGAACTTTGCCTCCTCGTGACTTCATGTTCCACACACTTACGTCTTTTTGTTGAATTCTCGAAAGCTTCAGAGTTTGATACAACGGAAGACTTCATCTTGTACTTTCTTGAATTTTTGCTGAACTTTGTTGCAAAAGACATAAGCATGTGGGAACGACTTTTACAGGTACACCGCGACACCACCGTCTTCACTGGTACACAGCAACGCCACCGTCTTCAACAGGTACTCAGCAACGCCACCGTCTTTAGCAGGTACACAGCAACGACACGAATAAAATGGCTTTGAACATTTTATTCTAATTCGGTAGCATTTTACCTCCGGTCGGTGAAGACCGTTGGACGATATTAGATATCGTACCCGTGACGGATAGTTTCAATTAAGTAACTTCCTGACAGGATTTCGCGGGTAAACCCGTTCTCTTTATTCGACCGTCCAAAGCTGACTGCGAACATAAAGAGTGAATCACTTGGATAAATTATCCTTGTGATTAAAAGCCGTCAATACATGAAACCTGGAACAAGTGAATTTCAATTAAGATTTTCACCATCGTTGCTTTCCAGTTGTCACGAGCTCGATTCATAAAGAATCTTGCACGTTACCTACCAAGTGCTGTTTGATGTTGACACTAGAAGGATTTCCACTCGTCACTGTGGTCAATAAAGAGTCACTCTGAGTGTTCTGGCAAGATCATATGATAATGCGAAGAGGCCTGGAACGAGTTTAAGTTCAATTAAGAATTAAACCACTGTTACCTTCCAGTTTTTCACAAGATTGGTTCTAAAAGAACCGCACGTGTAACCTACCATGAGCTTGTTTGATGTTGGCTCAAGCAGGATTTCCATCTTCATTGTAATACTTGCGTATTACTCGGATGTTCTGGCAATATTACAGGAATACTGCGTAGGACTCATGAAAATCTCTTACTTTTCACAGTGTGTGAGAAAGCAAGGAATAAATGGAAAGTGTCCTAATGAGACTTTTGATGATCTCTTGGCTCTAGACTCGATTGTGCGTTTTGATTTAGTGAGCGATGGCTGGAGAGGAGTGCCACCTTTTCAATACCAGTTTATTCGGAGTGAATAAACCAATAGATAACGTGTTGATCTCCGTGTGATTAAAACAAATACCTTTTGAGAGATATTTGAGTTAGCTGGGGAAGGGTTGTGCATTGCATCACTGGGTCCATGATGTCTTTCTTCAATACCGAGAATCATTAACAAAAATGACCTCAATAGCATATGTATTGACCCGGTTTCTGCCTAAAGTTGTAAGGAGGGCTTCTTTCTTTACACCCTTTATCTTTACATTTCTTTTTCATTCTTCAACCCCTTCAATGCTTACCAATACGTCATCACTAGCACCTTGTTGTGATTGTTCCAGTGCTAGCTTAAGTACTTGGTCGGCATTCAGCTACGTTCACATTCTTTCTCCATCTTTCCTAGGACTTCTAATTCTATCTAGGGAATTGTCCTTGGGAAGATTCCATCGGCTCTGATGAATCATTGGACTAAACCTATTCCTACCACCCTTTTGTCACCACATCCGTCGTGAATTAAGCGTGTTTTGGGAAGGAATTGCCACCATGAAAAATCATTGAAAATCACCTAAAGTACTTGTGATATTGAAATCAAAAGTTTTGTACCTTAGGTGTTTTGTTCATCAAAAACGCTCCCCCTTAACACGTGCTTTACACATATTAAGTTGGATAATCTTTAAGTCTTTTTCATCTTTTAGCCAAGTATCACTTACGTCTCCTTAATCCCATTTTCTCCCCTTATCCAAAATGTTAACCATTAATATTTGGGATATTGAATGGATTAACCGGTCTTTGGGTAAAAATGAAATCGATGTTTTGGCCATAGAACAAGTTATTGCTCCCCCTTAAGTTAATAAGGGATAGTTGTAGTGCTTTGGTATGACATATTTTGAAAGATTTAGAATCTCGTGAGAAATTCTTGAAAAATTATCATACCTTAACACTACAGCAAGCCATACAAGCACATTATTCACAAATATACATATTCACAATTGAACACCAATATAAAGTGACCTGAAATGTACAACCCATTAGATGGATCGTTGCAGTAGCTTGTGGTGCACTAAATACGGTCTTCCACCCACGAATCTTTCCAAGCTCCTCATCAATCTACGTTCACGGAGCTTTTGATCGATCTTTTTGATCACATACTTTGCCATCTGCCGGTAACCCGGATGCCAATCCTCCGTCATCTCTGGCAAAGTCCCACCCGAGTTCAGATGCTCCAACTTTCCTCTGACTTGTAGAAGAGTTCCATCACTATACTTGTGAAGCTCACCCACCCTCATAAACTTCATCAAACCTCGACTGTTCAAGTAGAAAATGCCGAAATTCGGGACAGAAATGCCGGTATAAGGACATCTTTCTACATGTTGAGGTAGCACTTGATTCACAGGACGGGTTAAATTGAGCTTCCTCTGATAGCTTTCGACTCCCAACTGAAGATCTTCAACTCGTGACTTGATGACAACGCTTCGTGTGAACATGCGAAGTGCTGTATTCAAAGCAATCAGGTCTTCACGAGGAATGTGTGTAAGTTGATCTCGGGTCATCAGAAGCAGCATATCTTCAATATCCTCAAGGCGAATGATGGAAAAATCTCCTTGCTGGATTTTGTATTCCCTGTCATCCTCCCTTTTCAAACGAATCTCCGTCACATGATAGTAGCCGTTCTTGGCTTCAGTTTTCATTCCTAAGATGCTGGAGATGCGGATGTCGGATCTAACATTGCTTCCAGAATTGACCAAGCAGCAACCCCTGTACGCCCTTCGAACTCGTTCGTCCCAATGAGATGCACCTATGACAGCATACATATCATAATTACGATTCATTTTAGGGACCCAGAGTCGATTTACCTTTTCCTCGATGAAGGGTATTGTCCCCCAGTTGGCAGCTTTCAGCAAAGTCAGGGATGTTGCGTATTTTGATGACCCCTTCATAAGATACTCAAGATCATTGGTGACGAAGAATTCAAGAGCAATCTGATTATCTTGAGCAGGATCCATTGGAGGTGGAGCTCTTTCGGATTCATGAAGTCCTGGCCGTTGGACGGTTTTCAAAGCCTTTAGGATCTCATCGGCATAGTACTCGAACTCCATTCGGGGTAATCGGGTTTTGGCGCGAAGTCTCCTATCGTGCAGCACTTTCTTCACCAAGGATGGAGTAACCGAAGTCTTATACTCATGAGCAAGAAATGCACATAAGTCAATCGGACTTCGGATACGGAGATACAGCACATCTTTGTCAGCATCTGTGATCGGATCATATTGTGATGCTGCCGTGATCCAAGCTTGTGGTGGTGCAGACTCGTCTATCTCCAACGTGTCTTCCCAGGCACGAATGCTTGGTTCAGGAACCGTAGATTGTTGTGCTTGTTGTAGAGGAGTGGAAGTGCGAACATCTACTGGTTCAGTTTCAGGCATTTCGGCAGTGTCGTGAACTGGGGAGTGTTGTGCAGCTTCGGGTTCTGTCACTGATTCTGCAATCACAGGAGGAACAACAACAGAACTAATGGGGTTAGTGGTAATAGGTAAAGATACAGCGATAGAGATACCGGGAGCCGAAGACGCTGTAGTGGCATTCACATCGTGGCGCCACTTAGTTCGTCTTTTGATAAACTTCCGTCTTTTGACTTTTTCTTCGATAAATCTTCAGAATTGGTCTTGGACTTCCGTTCTTTTTCCACTTTTGACTTCTCGACTCCGTCTTTCATCTTTTTCTTCAATAAAAGCCGTGAATGCCCATGAATTCCCGTGTTTTCTCCACTTTTCACAATTTCGTCCTAAATTACAACAAAAACACAAACCACGCATAATTCCGACATAAAAGACATAAAATACACGTTTTGGTCCGGTTATTATTGTAATTAAGTGGTAGAAAAGATGGGTGTTTACGCACCTATCACCCACTTACTTTTAAAGATTAAAATCAACCAAATAAAACTTTAAAACGTTAGAATCAATAAGAAAAAGAGGGATAAGATAAAAAGGAAACTTGTATTAAGGATTAAGGTTTAACAAATAAAATGAAAGATTAAAACTTACAAGGATTCGGATTGAAAAGGAAAAATCACCAAACACCTTAAGGGTGTTGGTACCCTACGAAACAAAAGAAAGGAAAAACTGGAAAAATGTAAAACCCCCAAATTTTATACAATTCAATACAGCGGAAGACTCGTTGGTGTTACGGGATAGCACATTACTCACATCATAGACAACGCTTAAAAATCGCGTCATTTAATAATAAAGTATTTCCATTCATAAATATCAGATTTACATAGGTCCCAAGTCATTGTATTTTATATAGATTTTACAAAGCATTTGAATGGAAATTATTATTTAAGTGCGGGCCATGAATTCTTGTTGTCTTCCCGAGAATTACCTTCAAGTACCTGAGATAAAACATGTTAAAAGAAAAGGTCAGTGATAACGCCGAGTGAATTCATAGAGTTTAATGAAAACCATTAATATATCATCGATATATATTTATTACCGAAAATCATTTTGTAGTAGGCCATGAAATAGCCAAAGTCATTTTATACAAATCCTTATCAAAAATCATAATATAGGCTTTCGCCTTCAAAATCATTATACGAACCAATGTCGTAAAAATATCATACAATACGTTTTTATAACGTCGTGTAGAGTTAAATAAAAACCGTTATATGAATATGGTTATGTAAAACCAAAACACAAACATAATATCAATAATATGACCCCGTATTGCTAGTCAGGCAATATATTTTAATTCGGTGCGTATAGCAGTATTTCGTTAATTGGATTATTATAAGCCGCATGACATTGTTACCTTACTATAACCAACAACAGGTAGCTAACCCGAAACTCATTTGCCCATCTAAATTAGCGTGTCGTCACAATAATCACGCTTGTGTAAATCTTCTCATACATAAATTCGCTTACCAATCAATGTGGCACGACAGGGATCAACCGTCAAGGCGCGAACTGGGGTGATCGTCCCCAAATAGTACTATTATATGCATAAGCGTCTACCAAATCCCGGTAGTTTACAATTCATGCTAATGGGACTTTTAGTGACATAACCTAACTTTAATAATCCATTTCGTTACATCTATCGGGTCATTTAATCATTCATCGGGTCATACAATCATTCGGGTCCAAATCAATAAACAGACAATCGGGACAACTAGTGTCCTATTTTATAAAAACTAACATGTTATCTCCCTCGCGGGTTTATAGAACATTTCATAAAAACATTTAAAAGAGTGCGAGGCTATGAACTCACGTTGATGTGGGAAAGCGGGTTATCGGCAATTCAGATGTACGGTACGTGCTTCAATCACGGAAACCTAGACAAATAATACTCGTCTTAGACTCTTGTCCAATGACTTTATAAAAATAACAATTATGTATACATATGATGATTTTATATATATGATGATCAAGTGGGTTTATATATTCTCATTTACTCATTCTAGTGTTATGTGTTGGAAATTTTCAAGACTAGTTACACTAGTTCAATTTGTTTACATTTTGAGGCCCAATGGGCCCATTACAAGCCCAATATATTATATTAGCCCAATTATACTTTTATTATCAGTATTATATTTTACATGTTGGGCCCAAGTGGATTAAGCCCAGTGAGTAAGTTTATAAGTGTTTAGCCCATTTTGTTGTATTATTAGTCCAATAACGCTAACTTAGCCCGTTAATGTCCGGATGTTATATATTTTTACTTGTATTAGGTACTTATACATCATTGTATGACTTTTAAAAACTTTACATTAGACGGGTTTGATTGTCTAAGTTTTAATTGGCGAAAAACGTTAATTTTACGGTAATAGCCGAAAAAGTCGTAAAAATCATGTTTATAGTTTTTATAACTTATAAATCTTATTCAACTTCCATTTTTATAAACTTTCCATTTATTTAACCTTACACATATTTATATAAATGAAATTTATAAGTTAGTGGGTTTTAATTCACATTTTATACTATATTAGTTTGAGTGCTTATATAATACTATTAAACATTAATTCTTCAAAATCTGATTTTTAGTTTCACTTTCACCATTTTTACCATATGTTGAGTTCTACAAGGAGATAGAAGCTCATTTTTGGACACCATAAACTACATGATATGTGCTACAATTACGTTAGATATAGATACTGCTCATTCCATGTCTAACTATCCTTAACAGTCCCTACAAAACAGACTATTCAGATTGGTACACTCATCTTGTTTTGATCATATCTCACTCATTTTGATGATTCCATTGCATGGCCAACTCTCACATGTGTATAACACCTAATACTTACTGTATATTTATTCCACTTTACCATTTTATCAGTTTAATATTTGGTTACTTACTTTTTTTATACAGCCATCATATTTAGCAAGATTTTAACCTTGTTACCTATGGTTTTTCATCTCTTTAATCATATTTATCAACACTTGATCCCCACACAACATTTTTATCATCATATATTCATCATATACATATACAATAAGAAAGAAAATACATGATTACATAATCAAAATAACAAGAGGATGGAAAGAATAATCTTTATACCACCAAGGTTGTGTAGTTTATGATCAAGGCTTGGATTTTGATGGAAGAACTTGTGATAGATCAACACCAATCCTCATGGCCACCAATACTTGTAAACTTCATGTAGAAATCAGCCCTTGAACATCACCAAATCTTCTCCTTGGATGTTAAAATCACCACCAATCTATAGAGCTTCAAATGGGCTTCATCATATGTGTGAATAACACATGATTTCATGGTTAAAATTGATCAAATGAGGGTGATTAGGGTGGTTCTTGGACGAATTTTAGAGAGAGGAAGAGAGGAGTTGGTGGTTTGCATGAGATGAAATGAGATAATGGTTTGGTGCTAGTGGTTTTGATGTGTTGGTAGCTTATTTAGTTAAGCAAGCCAAGTGTAACAACTTGTTTAATACATGTTGACACCTAAGGGTGTGTGGTGGCTTATGTTTAGCCGTCCATATAGTGGGGTGGAGCAAAACTTGTTTTGTCTCATCCCACTAATTTACGGGTATTCCTCGATTCTAGTTTTCTCGATTTGCGTGCCCTCGGGTCGTTTTACGAAAAACGTTTTTATAAATTATGAATCAACGGCACAAAACGAATCTAATAAAAATTTTCTCATCAAAAACGGAGTTCGAAAACGTAAATATATAATCCTAAGGTTTCTGGTTTAGTCGTGAAGGACGTTAAATTATAATCGTAAGTCCTAATCTCTTCTCGTAAATTTGTGAGTTTATGAAATAACTCAAATTTAAAATCCCAAAATAATATTCACGGATAAAATTATTTTCTTAAATGTCGGACTGTCACCAAAAACGGTGTATGTAAACGTAAGCACGTAACGTAGAATCCTCCGGTTTAGACGTAGTCGATGCTACTTCAAGACGAAAAATACAAATTTCTTCCCAAAAATAAGTGAGTTCATATTAATACATTAAAATAATGTTTTTAAAGGATACTCGAGAATAAAATATCAACCATAAATTGACGGATTGTCACAGCATTTACCCCTAAACAGGATCTTTGTCCTCAAAGATCATCTTATCTTTCTACTCGCTTCTTATTGAGTTAAAGCCATGTGGGTATTTCCTCCACATTCGGTCTTTTCTCACAAGTGTAATCCATTACAATACGCGAGTTTCATCAAACATAACTACGGAAATAAGATCAAGCTTAATGTTGACTTACTTTCTCTATCCATGATGTTCACGGGTTTTTGATGAATGCAACTTTTCGCCGATCTAAACTTTATCAAGAAGAATTCAGATTTTCACTTGATAGATATTTATCAAGTTCGATTTACGAAACATAATTCACGTAGCTCTTGAGGTCCTAGGGTAGGTCCAGCTTATATGCCTTTCAAACCAATTCTTTACATCATCTCAATGGTCCCATTCAACGGGGACTTATATCCCATGATCTTTCAGATCATCAGTTCATTTTTCCATGGTTAAAATTTTTGGCATAACTTCGCTATCCATCTGGCACTTCAAGATCTACATTTCATATTCACATAACCTCCTGCCCAGTACCGGCAGTCAATAATCAAATCCTAATTTCAATAATCATTTCAGGTCTCGCGGGTCGAGTATTTTGTAAGGTTAGGTTCGCCATCATAGGAAACCTTAAACCTAAAAGATATGTCCAACTCACAATGGGTGTATGTTGGGTGTCTTCATCCCAACTCCTGCTTACAGATGCTCCTATATTTAGAACCTAACAAGATTCGATCTCAATCCTAATACGATAATTATCAATGATAATTTCTCCAAAGGAAAACGATTATACGATTCATTACCAAAGGTCAATCATTCAAGCATAAAACAACACTTCTAGTGTTTTGTATCGTTACTTTACCTCGTCCCTTCGATTGAGGTGGTAGACAGTACTCTCATCAAGATTCGTTCTTAAGGACTTCTGAGCAAATCTCTAGAAATTCGATGCGAAGCGAGGATCTTGATAGAGATGATCGATACAGGCACACCATGTTTACACAACTCCTTTAAATACAAAAGAGTCAATTTCTTCATCAAGAATCTATCATTAACAGGAATGATATTAGCAGATTTGGTCAGTCTGTCGACGATGACCCAAATCGAATCAAATTCAGATGATGACCTTTGCAATAGTTAAACGTTTACTAATGTATGAGGCGATGTCTGCCTTCATAATTTGCCATCAGTACAACTTCTTTAGATAGAGATATATTTAGTCGGAAATGACATGAATGGAATACTTATACTTACGAGATTCAATATGACTAAACCTCAAAATCTACACATTTTGGCAACTACAAGTGGCCTTTAAAACATTTAACGCCATCGGCTTCTCAATTCTAATGGTTCACATTAGCCGCGAACCCCTTTTTTTATCTATATTATCCTTTTTACAAACATCGTTTATTTTTATATTGTTCGGTAATTTATTTTGCACAGTCATTATTAAGAAACACATCCTAATTGATTCTTTATTCTTTCTATATAATGTGTCAGTATCTACATTCACCTTTCCTGATGAACTAATTATCATGACCACAATTTACTCAGAAATTCTTTCTTCATATTTTCTAAGTTTTGGTTTCGTCTCAACTATTATCTTTATTAGTTTCGCTCAATCCGACGTTTAAAGCGTCGATAATTATTACAAGTAATTAAATAATAAATATTTAATTTTTATGAAACGTAAAGGTAAAAGTTTTAAAAAAACTTTTCTCAGTTTGTCCAATTATATAAAAATGTTCAAAATAAATTTGAATTTAATTAACACAATTTTTGTTGATTTATCGGAAATAATTAGTAAGATCCGTAAATGTTTGAAAAACCTTCGTTTATTCTTTGGTAAAAATTTTCTTAGTTGAAAAGCAAAAATTGTCGTTTCAAATTTGAAGTCATGGTTTAACGGTTTTCTCAATCCCTCTTAGGTTGTCTTGAGGTATACACAAATATTTACCCCTAAACAGGAGTTTAGTTAAATGATTTGTGTATAAGGGAATAATCCCTTAAAATCCCTTTTTTTTTAAAAAACATTTGTCAAAACATATTTCCAGTTTCTTTTTGGTAAAACCCAAAGCCTTAATGGTTCCAATTTTTGAAGAGTCAGTATGTTCTATTTTCTATTAATCACACGGTCAATTAATATAAAGGATTAAGTCTTTAATCACATATTAATTATTCAAGGTACAGGTTTTTATTGTTCGGCCAATTCAGGTCAATTTATAAATGATTATTAACTCCTTCCGATTCTTATAAACAAACAGATGGTCCTTAATGATCACAAGCATGAATTTATCAAATTACAGCCTACACACGTGATTCACCAAATTTATGAATACTACATGTGTATTAGTCAATCCAAACGACATCACATGAAACTCATAATGTTCATTACAAGTTCTGGATGTAGTGATTGGAATAGATAATCTTTTTTGCAGATGCGAAGTTGATGATAACCATGTCGTGGATCAAATTTTTTTGAATATACTCTAGAACCTTGTAAATGATCGAACAAATCTATCATCTTGGGTAGTGGATATAGATTTTTAATCGTCAATTTACCTAGTTCACGGTAATCAATAAATATAAGAAATAATAACACCGTAGTTCTTCATGATGACGAGCTCGATAGAATAAAATCTTTCTCCGACAAATCTCTCAGGTGTACGGTAATTCCTTTAATTCAGATGGTGCCGACGTACAGTGCACATGCCACAAGTGCAGCACCGGAAATATAATCAATACCAATTTCAACTTGCCTTAATGGCGAAAGTCTAGGTAATTCACCAACAATTACCTCCTAAAGTTTCAGATAACAGAAACATCTTTTAATAAATTCATATTAGGTTCTTTCTAGATTATAATATCTATGACTAGTTCATAACCATTCACGGTATAATTTCAAGTCTAAATGCAGGATATGGTCATCCATCAAGAATTATTTAGATCACTTTTGATAATCAACATCTTATCATTTAAGGGAGTTCTATTCGAGTTCCCATCAATTAAGACAATGTCGTCATGTCGTAATCAATCAATCCATTCTACTGGCACTATCAACTTTTCAGTTTTATTGCCGTCGGTAAGATGTGAACTTCTCAAAAGACTAATAATAACTCATAATCCTTCACAATTCAAGGATATCTGGAGACATAACTAACCTTAAAAGAGTAAGGTCAACGCATAATCTACGCGAGAGAATTTCAAATCAGATACAGACGAAAACATTTAATGAATATGAATATATCCCATGTTTTCATAATTTGAGTACGCATTTGAAAGCTCCTCGGATCGTTACCCAGGTCATTCAAATGAAATCAAATCAAAAGAGATGATAGGAACGTCGATACATCCAGTCGGGTATCAACACTCGATAATAAGATACTTTTCCTAAGAATCTCACTACGGGAGAATTGGACAAGAAAGAATTGTCAATTGTCAAATAAGACAATTTCCACAGATGAGTAAATTTGACTTAGAAGAATAGATGCTACAGGCACATATGTAGGTGTCCCTAACACTATGTCCCTATTTTTCACTTCTTGCAGATCTCATAAAATTTTAATCTTTCACAATCTTTAAGGAAAATGTAGTGTTTATTAATCAACTTTATGGTGACTACTAATCAGCCTTGCATGGTCCCTTCCAAATTGTATGTAGGCGCGCAACTATATACAATTTCAAGATTAACGATGCAATACTCAGTTCGTCAAAATTTTATCATCATGTTTATAATAAAAACATTTTCATGCTTAATTCTTAAATAAGAATCAAAAATAAATTTACAAATATTTTCTTTGTTATGAAAACAATTAAGTTTTCCAAGGTGTTTTATAAACAACTTCATTTCGATAGCGATCACTTATAAATCTCACTTTGAATAATCCTTATAGTGATGAAAATTCAATTTTTCTCAAGGGATACTGTTTTATCTTATAAAAATAATCAGTGATCTGCAAAAGAATGATGAAGAGTTGTTCACCAAGAACTAACTAAAATATAATAGGAAATGAGCTTAGCCAATTAATCATGAGGTTCATGACCTCGATGGCACTCAAAAAGAATAATCCACAACGTAACTCAATTCGAGATGAGTACTTGTTCAATGGTTGCATCACTAACGCGAACATTAGGAACAAGCAAGAAAAGATATATAACATCGATACATGTAGGATTTAGCAATCAAAGGTAGTCTTTTCATTAATCACAAACAAGTCAAAATTGTACCGTAACACATTACGTGTCACTATGTCATACAATTCCAAGAACTCATCCTACCAATTGATGTCTCAGTTAAGTTAGGGATTTTTAAAAGATACCACAATGAATACTAATCTACAAAAGTTATTAGGTGTCCCGTCTGTCCCGGAAGATCCATCGGTCCCAATTCAGAAAAAGATTTCTTCAATTTATTTATTGGACACTAGGCATCCTCGTCATTGGACAATGGCCTAGGAACAACCCTTAACACAAACTAACAATCATTTAAAATCTTATAATTCAATCACAGAACTTAACGACTTCCTCTTAACAATCTTATATTCCATACAGGTTAAATTTTACTTTATTCAAGTTTTAATCAACTTATACTCAATGCGACATCCTACCTCATTCTCTAATACTTTCAACCTTATTCTTAGACCTTAATAGGGCAATAAAAGCTCGATATGAACAACACTTAATTTCCAATCCTATAGCTCCTTCATCAATAGTTATCAAATAAGTCACTAGTATGAAATGACTCACACATTCAATTAGACTTCTCGGAAAGGTACTAGTGGCATGAGGCTTTTGGGTAATGGTTCCAATGACAGCCTCAAGTGCAACATTCACCCTTTCGATTTCAATTTAAGAATTGGGTGACAACGAATCAGATGACACCTTTCCAGGTGGTAACGTTTTGTCAAACTCCACTCTATAAGGAAAGATCGTCATGTCATCGATATTAGATTTAATCTCGCCAATTCTTCTTCAAGATCTTAATCAACTACTATTAACATTTCTACGAATATCAACCATTTTGTTCGGATCATAAATATCCACAACTTGGTTTAGATCTAGAATAGCTAGAATTCCTACGGGAATAGATTCGATTGATTCGCTAGGGGAGTTAGGGTTCCTTGTGACAATCTACGTCGTATAAATACCTCGTATAAATATCAAAATAATCATCAAACAATCATGTAATAAAATTAAATCATATGTATATATATAATCCAAGTTATATATATATATACTAAAATAACACTTCTCAGTCTCGCCTTGTCGGTAACTCGGAAATTCTTCGGCACCGTTATAGTCAAAAGAATTTTAGACATTTTTAGAAAAATGTTTATAGTTAAAAGATTTTGAAATGTTTTATTCAAAACCTTGATTTTAAAAATCTTTCGTTCCCTACAACAAGAGCTCTAGTACCAAACTGTAACACCCCCAAATTTATACAATTCAATACAGCGGAAGACTCGTTGGTGTTACGGGATAGCACATTACTCACATCATAGACAACGCTTACAAATCGCGTCGTTTAATAATAAAGTATTTACATTCATAAATATCAGATTTACATAGGTCCCAAGTCATTGTATTTTATACATATTTTACAAAGCATTTGAATGGAAATTATTATTTAAGTGCGGGCCATGAATTCTTGTTGTCTTCCCGAAAATTACCTTCAAGTACCTGAGATAAAACATGTTAAAAGAAAAGGTCAGCGATAACACCGAGTGAATTCATAGAGTTTATTGAAAACCATTAATATATCATCGGTACATATTTATTACCGAAAATCATTTTGTACAAATCTTTGTAGTAGGCCATGAAATAGCCAAAGTCGTTTTATACAAATCCTTATCAAAAATCATAATATAGGCTTTCGCCTTCAAAATCATTATACGAACCAATGTCGTAAAAATACCATACAATACGTTTTTATAACGTCGTATAGAGTTAAATAAAAACCGTTATATGAATATGGTTATGTAAAACCAAAACACAAACATAATATCAATAATATGACCCCGTATTGCTAGTCAGGCAATATATTGTAATTCGGTGCGTATAGCAGTATCTCGTTAATTGGATTATTAAAATCCGCATGACATTGTTACCTTACTATAACCAACAACGGGTGGCTAACCCGAAACTCATTTGCCCATCTAAATTAGCGTGTCGTCACAATAATCACGCTTGTGTAAATCTTCTCATACATAAATTCGCTTACCAATCAATGTGGCACGACGGGGATCAACCGTCAAGGCGCGAACTGGGGTGATCGTCCCCAAATAGTACTATTATATGCATAAGCGTCTACTAAATCCTGGTAGTTCACAATTCATGCTAATGGGACTTTTAGTGACATAACCTAACTTTAATAATCCATTTCGTTTCATCTATCGGGTCATTTAATCATTCAGCGGGTCATACAATCATTCAGGTCCAAATCAATAAACAGACAATCGGGATAACTAGTGTCCTATTTTATAAAAACTAACATGTTATCTCCCTCGCGGGTTTATAGAACATTTCATAAAAACATTTAAAAGAGTGTGAGGCTATGAACTCACGTTGATGTGGGAAAGCGGGTTATCGGGAATTCAGATGTACGGTACGTGCTTCAATCACGGAAACCTAGACAAATAATACTCGTCTTAGACTCTTGTCCAATGACTTTATAAAAATAACAATTATGTATACATATGATGATTTTATATATATGATGATCAAGTGGGTTTATATATTCTCATTTACTCATTCTAGTGTTATGTGTTGGAAATTTTCAAGACTAGTTACACTAGTTCAATTTGTTTACATTTTGAGGCCCAATGGGCCCATTACAAGCCCAATATATTATATTAGCCCAATTACACTTTTATTATCAGTATTATATTTTACATGTTGGGCCCAAGTGGGTTAAGCCCAATGAGTAAGTTTATAAGTGTTTAGCCATTTTGTTGTATTATTAGTCCAGTACGCTAACTTAGCCCGTTAATGTCCGTATGTTATATAGTTCGGGTTTTATTGATTTTTACTTGTATTAGGTACTTATACATCAGTATATGACTTTTAAAAACTTTACATTAGACGGGTTTGATCGTCTAAGTTTGAATTGGCGAAAAACGTTAATTTTACGGTAATAGCCGAAAATGTCGTAAAAATCATGTTTATAGTTTTTATAACTTATAAATCTTATTCAACTACCATTTTTATAAAGTGTCCATTTATTTAACCTTATATATATTTATATAAATAAAATTTATAAGTTAGTGGGTTTTAATTCACATTTTATACTATATTAGTTTGAGTGCTTATATAATACTATTAAACATTAATTCTTCAAAATCTGATTTTTAGTTTCACTTTCACCATTTTTACCATATCTTGAGTTCTACAAGAAGATAGAAGCTCATTGTTGGACACCATAAACTACATGATATGTGCTACAATTAAGTTAGTTATAGCTACTGCTCATTCCATGTCTAACCATCCTTAACAGTCCCTACAAAACAGACTATTCAGATTGGTACACTCATCTTGTTTTGATCATATTTCACTCATTTTGATGATTCCATTGCATGGCCAACTATCACATGTGTATAACACCTAATACTTATTTTATATTGATTCCACTTTACCATTTTATCAGTTTAATATTTGGTTACTTACTGTTTTTATACAGCCATCATATTTAGCAAGATTTTAACCTTGTTACCTATGGTTTTTCATCTCTTTAATCATATTTATCAACACTTGATCCCCACACAACATTTTTATCATCATATATTCATCATATACATATATAATAAGAAAGAAAATATATGATTACATAATCAAAATAACAAGAGGATGGAAAGAACAATCTTTATACCACCAAGGTTGTGTAGTTTTTGATCAAGGCTTGGATTTTGATGGAAGAACTTGTGATAGATCAACACCAATATTCATGCCACCAATACTTGTAAACTTCATGTAGAAATCAGCCCTTGAACATCACCAAATATTCTCCTTGGATGTTAAAATCACCACCAATCTATAGAGCTTCAAAAGGGCTTCATCATATGTGTGAATAACACATGATTTCATGGTTAAAATTGATCAAATGAGGGTGATTAGGGGTGGTTCTTGGACGAATTTTAGTGAGAGGAAGAGAGGAGTTGGTGGTTTGTATGAGATGAAATGAGATAATGGTTTGGTGCTAGTGGTTTTGATGTGTTGGTAGCTTATTTAGTTAAGCAAGCCAAGTGTAACAACTTGTTTAATACAAGTTGACACCTAAGGGTGTGTGGTGGATTATGTTTAGCCGTCCATATAGTGGGGTGGGGCAAAACTTGTTTTGTCTCATCCCACTAATTTACGGGTATTCCTCGATTCTAGTTTTCTCGATTTGCGTGCCCTCGGGTCGTTTTACGAAAAACGTTTTTATAAATTATGAATCAACGGCACAAAACGAATCTAATAAAAGTGTCTCATCAAAAACGGAGTTCGAAAACGTAAATACGTAATCCTAAGGTTTTCGGTTTAGTCGTGAAGGACGTTAAATTATAATCGTAAGTCCTAATCTCTTCTCGTAAATTTGTGAGTTTATGAAATAACTCAAATTTAAAATCCTAAAATAATATTCACGGATAAATTTATTTTCTTAAATGTCGGACTGTCACCAAAAACGGTGTATGTAAACGTAAGCACGTAACGTAGAATCCTCTGGTTTAGACGTAGTCGATGCTACTTCAAGACGAAAAATCCAAATTTCTTCCCAAAAATAAGTGAGTTCATATTAAAACAATAAAATAATGTTTTTAAAGGATACTCGAGAATAAAATATCAACCATAAATTGACGGATTGTCACAAAAAATGAAAAAACAACGACTTCTCATGTGTGAAGGGGAATCCTATTTATAGGAGATGTGGTTGGTTGGTGAGTGGGCTTTCTCCTTTCTTTTTGTCTTCTCGTCTTTTCAGTAAAGTTGACGTTTTCGATTCTGATTCGGGATTTGTCGATGAATAAATTCAACTCGTCTTTTAATTTCTTCGTTTAATAGACTTGAGTTCTTCGACATATGTAAATCTTCCATCTTTGGTCCTTTTCTTCGATAAATCTTCAAATAGGCCAATTGACTTCAAATCTTTTGCATCTCTTGGACTATAGACTTCGTCTTTTCGTCTTTTTCTTCGATAAAACCCATGAAATCCCATGTTTTCTTCAATATTTATCCGGCTGGCTCTGAAAACACAACAAACACACAAACCACGCATAATTCCAAACAAATGACATTAAATACGCGTTTTGGTCTCGTTTTAGCAAGAAATAAGTGTTAAAAGGATGGTTGTTTTCACACCTATCAGGTTGCTATATACAAAATCCTCATTTTTCATGAAATGAGACACTGAGCACGATAATGTAACTCCTTCAAGTGATAGAAAGTATGTGCATAGAGTACCATAAGAAAAATCACACATTCCTAGATCTTGTATCACTTTGTCACCAAGCGTTTAAGCATAAAACACATACCCGCGAAAATCTACTTCACCCTCAAATAAATGATAAAAACTTTTCTTCCTAATCAATAAAAATAAAATGAGCCTTTATACCTTTAAACTAGTTGTTGTGAATAACCAAACTCCAAAACATTGATGTCCCAAAAACCAAATCTGATAGCAGGGGGAACTTTTCTGGCACCAGGGGGTTAATGAAGGCAGGGAGATCATAGTAGGGGAACATTTTATGAAAACAGTGGAAACTTTTTCAAAAGCAAGGGGAACTTTTAATGCGACTGTTTTTGTTATTAATTGTGCCAAACCCACAAACAGTGGGAATGAATTTATAACAGGTGATAAACAAAAACAAAAGCAATTAAAAGTGACCTACTGTTAAGATGTACCATTGTTTCGTGTAGATACCTTTACCACAACTGTTATACTGTTTCGTGCAGATACCTTTAATTGTGCAATAAAACTATGTCCCATCATGCCTCACGTGAACCAATTTTGAAGTACATTCGTTTTTGTCCACATTCAACCAAAGTACGTTGCCTTCATTTGACCATCATTACGAGCAAGATAACCTGGGACCACAGAAGACGCATCTATAATATGTATTCTTTATGTCACAATCATTTACTTAATGCTACCCACGTGAAATTCTAACACACCTCCTTATGTGATCTTGTGATATTAATACGTGAATACCAATAGGAATTTAGTTGTATCAAACTTGTCTTTCTGATTTCACATGAGCAAAGAATAAACAATAGTGATTGGTGGACCACTTTGAACATCGAAGCCAAAAGTTTATATTTTGCAATATAAACTCAATACTCACGTGAAACAAGTTCTGTGTCCCTTTTTTTTCTTTAATAACCCGATCAATTATTAAAACCAAAATTCACAGCTTCAACATAGACCCAATATTTTTAGGACTTTGAGGAATTGATCCTCTCAATAAACCCTAAATATTCTTCACATCAATAAAAACATCTTGTATCTCCTAGATATCGAGAGCCACCCTCTCTGATACCACATGTTGAATCCAAGATCTTTAGACTCAAACAGTCAAAACCGTTTATCTAGGTTGACTAATTGTACATGTGATGAACACAACGGAATAACACAGATAATCATGAAAAAGATGTTTCACAAGATGAATGATTCTCAAAGGGTTTGTATTATTTGATAAACACAAACCACTTTAGGTGTGTTTACATTGAATCTCACACCTAGAGATCAAAGTTTACTCTAGGTTACATTTGTGAATATGGTAGTGATAAACAAAACCTACTGGTTCCTTTTATAACATAAGGAAACCAGAATTACATGGAAACTAAATAAAATATTAATGAATAAATCAAAACAAAAATATTCATTCATATCCTATATTTGACCAAATATTTTCTTCTTATCATATATGGCAGTGGAAACTCCAGCAGTGGGAACTCCAGCACTGGGAACTCCAGCAGTGGGAACTCCAGCAGGGGAATCTTTAAGCAGTGGGAAGTTTCACTAGCAGGGGGAACTCTCTTGTATTTTGTCCACCAGCTTAAAGTTTCTCTAATGCTATATTTGGTCCTTCTTGTTTCCATGATGATTTGACTCATCAACTTTTGACCCAACAAATATTAAAAGCAAGTAAACGGGTTTTGGTAATATATTAAAAAAATAATAGAAAAAACATGAATTATTTGATAAACGTTTACTCTTGTAATAATCAAAATAATAGAGTCCATGCATTTTGGTCTTCAACCTTGACGTATGTGAGAGTGAATAAAGCCAACAGCCGATGCCCATTCCATGAACGCCTAATAGTTGAATGAAAAAGTAATTAAAAAGAAATTATGAACAATAAATTATTTAAAAATTACAAAATTTTGAATAAAGCAAGTGAGTTATATATATATTGTACATACCATTAGTCATTTGTTCATAAACCGTGTAACATCTCTTTGTAGACCACATATGTAGTTGTTTAGATACGTTCTCATCCGGATCACAAATTACAACCTTCAATCATTTCTTGTTATTCCCTCCAGAAACAGTTACGTATAGTTCTCCGTGAGCGATAACAGAACGTCAGAGGTACTAACCTACTTCCCAAAGAGATTGGCCATGGATTTTGTTAATGTTCACTGCGAATGAAACTAATGAAAGTGAGATATGAAACTCTTTTCGAACAATCTTTAGCGGTAAACATGACGGTCCTTGCACTTAGACGTTAGGTCGTCATGACCGAGTAAGTAAAATAGAAATAAGGTAAGCGTGATAAAAAAAACATGTGAAGTGAGATCTTATTGGATAAGCACAAATATATAAATGATTGGAATTTTATTAAGAATTCAAACTAAAACACAATCATGGAAACCCGTTTTATCACCATCATACATTTACTTATTGTTGAAGTTCTTAACAGGATATGAATCCTCCATTGTTATACCACAAAGCCCCGATCGACTTATCAGAAACTCCCTACTCGGTTATTTTTAGCGGTTAATTTATCATTATTTTTGTATTGTACTATCGTTATAAACTCAAATAAGTCATGTTATTAGTTGAATGCTTACCCTTTTATCTAGTTCTAGTATGGGGAAAGTAATGTAAGATGAATGCAATAGTAGACAAATATACTGAATTGTGAAAGATACAACTATATTCATTTTGTTATAAAAATTTATACATTTATCTGAATTGTCAAACTATGCATAAATGTTGTTGTGCCTAAGATTGGCTTCTTATCCTTTTAAATATGGAGGTCGGAAACTAATGGTGACGTCTTTGTTTAAAGCCTATGCCACCAACATCAGAGAACGGACACTTTGAAAGATGACTTAACCTAAGGACATTTAGTGACACTTCACACAAACTATGGGCTTTTCGAGCTAAGGAGCCAGGAAGAGATGCAGCACTACTTTCCCCGAATTAAATTGATTCACAGCTTACGGATGCGGCTGATTTGAGGCCAGTAATTGCCATCTTTAGACACTGCTAAACACAAAAAGATGATCATTCAATATTCACTAAGGTGGAAGAAAATAGAAAAAAGCATACGTCTTGACACTGATCCCTGATTGACTGGTATATTACCATACACAAAACTCATTGGTTTTCATATGTTTTGTAACCATAGTATGTGGTTGACTTCAACAATCAAAAGTAAAAATTGTACCTGCTGAAAACATTCACGCGTCATCACTTTCGACACGCTTTTCCACTGAAAACATCCAGCACCAAACGTAGAAACGATACAACGGTGGATAAAAAAAAAGAAATAAAATAAGATACGATAAAGAGGAGTCGCATTGCTCTCATTAGTGGTGTAGTAGTGTTTGACCTCTCCTAATTTGCTAACCTCTTACAAACGGATATATTATGAGCACGTGAACATCATTTTTGCTACAAACATGGTCTTAATTTAAAGACATTTGTTTTACTTTTGTTGTAGTTCATCTTTAGTGCACTAACAAAATGAATGTGATGTACAATAAAATTTCGAAGTTTAAATAATGGTTAAAAGAAGTTCTACTCACACCCGCATAATCCATATTCTTCCTTAACAAAGGGAATTAACTTTTTTACATACAGGCTTAGGTAATTAGTCGTGTATATCTAATTATCGTTGTTTAATGCGCACATGATTGGTAGGACTTGAAATTGTGTATTTATATGAATTTTAAAGAAAACGTATAAAAGAATATGCATTAGAACTACACGCACACATAATATTGAAGAGTGTGCATTATAAATTTCGAATACATATATAAAGTCCAAAAGTATAACCTTGTAATTGTGTTTGTTAGACTAGAAATATTGAGCTTCAATGACTTATTCAGTCTACTATTTAGATAGAAAACTTAGAGCTCAACAACCTTTTTATTAATATCATTCACTAAAGGAGTCTTATTTAAAGATGTCGAGGGTTCTTGTGTTGATGCCAGTCCAGAAGGTAATCCCATCATGACTCGTCCCTCACCCACGTACTGATTCTCTGCCCTTGAAGCACATAAAAACTCCAATAATCTCTATGTCATTCTTTGGTAAAGAATCACATACACATCCATCTTTGTGTGAAACATCCATACAAAATTCAATTGTAAAGGATCAATATTCATTTGAGCAGGATCGGTAGGTAGCTCCTCAGGCTTTACATAGATAGGAATGGTTGAAAAGAATGTCAATGACTACTTAAATAATGGTAGTTAACTGATCAAAGAGGATATTATTCTAGTTTACATGTTCTTCTTTTTCCGTTATATCCGTTACAAAATTCTTCGACTCACTTTTCACATCACACCTTACAAATTTGTAGAATCGGCTCATATCACACCACCATAAATGTAAGGTTTGTATGTTTAACACCCCTAAATTACATTGCGCAGCGAAAATACACATTTGGGTGCTAATCATAAACATCATTACACAAGACATTTTAAACGATTTCAAAATGATACATTTGAAATATAAAAGAATATAATTTAACCATTGTCTAAAACCTTCGATCCCAAGTAAAAAAAAATTAGAAATATCAGAATAACATTTAGGTCGCCCAAAGATCTCGACTAGTCAACAAACATTTTTACCAAAATACATGACCATACATTATAAATTTTATGACAAAAGGGAAAGAAATCTGTTTTAGACCCAATCACCACAAAAGCAACCCGCAATCCTTCTCCAACAAGCTCCGCCATTCATCCGCTTCAATCACCTGAAATACATGCTTAAAATCATCAACACAATGGTTGAGCGAGTCTATAAGTTTTCCAAATCATCATTTGAACACAAGAGAAAAATCAGTCAAGATCATTTAATAGAATTGCTACGTATACAATCTATTAATCAGGCATTCTGGCATATAGCAATAGCTATAGAATTGTATTAAGCTCATGACACCGACCCCTTAACTTAGTCACCCACGCCTAAAGCCGGCATGACTAGATGAATTCAAGTGCCCCTACTAGGGTATCAATTACAAATATACCACATTCTCATTCTCGTAAATTATCCTTCCCAGAGGTTACTCACGCTAAAGCCCTGGTCTCAGATAGGGTCGTCAGCCCAATAGTACTATCATTTTGAATAAGCGGTGTCACACCCCACTATGGCGGAATATGGGGCACGACGTATGGATATCATCACAACAATAGCGTGTCTATAGAGATAACTAAATGATACAAGAAATGTCATAAAATGGTGACACAAATGTCATGACAATATCTCAACAATGCAGGAGTCTAGGTAAGTAGGTAACAGTCCTACCACTTACCCAAGACAAACAAGAAACATAAACCAAACAAACATATAGGTGCCAACAGTATCACTAGATAAATAAACAAACAAAGCTAAGAAGGAACGGGGATCTCCTTCTAAATGCATATCCTACGCTCTCCAAATCCTAGCCACTTATGTTCTCAAGCTTAACCATAATATCACCTGAAAGAGACACTAAAACGCGTGAACATAAAGTTGGTGAGAGTCATAGGTTTAGACTCAAACGCCAAATCATTTATAAGCTGTGAATAACAACCATCAACACAATAACATATGGACAATGCGCTACAATTATGTATTAACAACTAGCATTCAAGTTCAATCAATCATCACAATTCCAAGGCATCACGCCTTACCAACAACCACAATTTCTAAGGCATGACGCCTTACCAAACACCATAATTTCCAAGGCATCACGCCTTACCAAACACCATAATTTCCAAGGCATCACGCCTTACCAAACACCATGATACCATAGGCGCCCATACACCTATGTACATTTCCGATCCAAATCATACACAAACAAGAATCACATAGCAGTGAATCACATACTGTATACACAAGTCCATCTCAAACCTTAAAAACATTCACAGCATCAATTTATAAATAACTCAACACAGTGTCTCTTCCATCCCATCTGGAAGTCAAAATAAATAGTAAACATGGTACTATGAAACTCACCTGATTGCTTCTTCACAAGTCCTCGCACTAGCAACAAGCTAACAACCAAAAACATGCAATCAATACATGAACCAATCACTAAGATGGCTCTGTGGAAACCTTGGTTTCCGGATCTTTGAAGCTACTAGGAATGCATCATGTTCATATGATTAAATAATCAAAGCGGAATTAGAACATAACACATTAACAAGGTGTTTAGGCACGAATAACATGAATTAAAACAATAGGGTTGCTCATTATATTAATAATAAACAACCACTAGACGTGTATACATTGAATCCCACGTCTAGTGCACACACGCTTTTAGGTTTACATTGTGAATGAATTGATGAATAAAACCTAAGACCCTTGGTTCCTTTTATAGTGTAAGGATTAGGGTTTACAAGAGATAATAACAAATAAACAAGTAAATCTTCTATTTAAATAAACTTATGTAGAATATATCTTGCATGTTTATCTAAATAGAATCTTCCATAAGCTTCTTGTCTACATTTCTGTCAACTCTTGAATTGCATGTGACAATGCTTGGATTGCACACGACAACTCTTGAGCCAACAACGCTTAGTTTGTTCTTGTCAACGCTTGAATTGCTCTTGACAACGCTTAGACAATATATTCATGTTTTCTTCGTTTTTGAGTTTCTGCCACATCAACTTTTTGACCCAACAATCTTCCCCTAGTTGATGTCGGCAAAACTCTATGTGTATCTCTTGTAAGTTGTACATGATCTTCAAATTGCTTCCCCTCAAGTGTAGCATGTATGTCTTCCCCTTTTTGTCACATCAACAGGGAAGTAAACAATGTATGCAATCTTTGAAGATTCTCCAAATGTAGGCTCTGTGTAATGATCTTGAAGAAAAATAAATAAAGTATTCTTGATGTAGAAGTAGAATAACCCAACCTTGTGTTCCATGTCTTGTACTATCCACGTGACGTCGAACTTATATGAGAACGTTAAAGTATGTGCAGAACTCAATCCCTTGTCAATATTCTCATCCTTTGTGAGACACTGAGCACGATAATGTAACTCCTTCAAGTGTTATGACAAGTCTTTGTCACCAACCAAGTAAGCACGAACAAGTTATTGTTAAGTCAATGGCTCACATCCACAACCTAACAATATGATAAAACACAAACTCGCGAAAATCTTCTTCGAACATCAAACTTACCATAAGAATTCTTCCCCTTAAGTCAACACATCTTCATGACAATTTTAATGGAATCACATCTTCATACCATATGTAAAAGTATTTGGATGGATAACTCTTTCACAAGGCTATCCTGATTACATAGTTTAAAATATCCATCAAATTCCCATAAAAAGTTGCTAACTCGCTTTAAGATCATTAATCCCTTTCAAAAATATCCGAGCCATAAATATCAACATAATATTCTAAATTAAAACGGAGATTCCATGTACCTTCGTGTGTAAATTCCACCTTTTGTGTGCTAAAAACGTACCAATTTTCTCAACAGCAGCCATTCTTTTGTTGTCCAATATCCTCTTTTATCCAAGATCAGTATCAGATGTATTGTCCGATATCGGACAAAACCTATCAGCGTTTGGATTTACATATATCGGACAACACTGTCAATGCTATCAGCGTTGACTTATTCTGTCAGCGTCAACATCCTCTTTGTCAGCGTTAATACCAACCTTGTCAGCGTCAAATTCATTACTGACATCACCAGCAGACAATAAACATGGAAGAACCATAAGACGCAAAAAACGTATAGTTTTTCCTCCAAATCATGACTTTATACGTTTCCTTATATATCCACACCTTGAAATATGTGCTTTATATATAACCAATTATATCTCCTATAAAATAGGATCATGATCATAAAGTTACGTATAGAAGAATCAGAAATCTTACCCATGTTTTAGATACCCTAAAAAGTAGTAGAGATATATTCAAGAAATCACACGCTTGACCTCCTAAAAATGAGCGAACACCAGATGTCTGCTTCCATAAACTTAGAAAATATCTCATAAATTTAGATCCTGAATCATTCTCACGTCACCATACAGTCTGTATCTTTCCATCTTGTGAATACGCATGTCTTCCAAATAAAACTTTCATCACAGACTATCAAAGGACCGTTGAGAAATCCTAAAAATCAGCCAATTCCTCATGTATTGTATCAAATCCTTACGTCATTGCTAAAAAAAAATCACGTTCTTTCAACAAGAACATGCTTCTTTCTGTTTTATGTGAATCTCGTCCAAAAACCATATCCACAAAATCAGTAAAGAAAACGTGAAAAATATTGAAGAGATCTGCTGTATTTGATTATAGTGAGGGTTCTTGAAACCCTAGAAAGCACATCACTTCTACTGCTCTAATTCAAACCCTAGAATCTGATGATTTTAAACTGAATCCCTAATTAGGGTTTTTTAAATGAACCTTAGATCTTGAATCATAACAGCCACAATCTTCCAGTTTTTCAACCTTAAGTCGATTGAGGGTTTGTAAAAACCCTAATCATGATTTTATGTAAAAGCTGAAAATCTGAAAATCATCTCTACAGCCAACTTCGACGCTTAATAACTTTTGATTGATGGCTAATCTGGACAATCCCTCCGGTGGATGTTTAGATATATGTATGAAGATCAGGCATAAAAAATTTCGTGACGATCCAACGGTTCAATCAAAAGTTATGACCTTCTGAATACTGCTGCGCACACAAAAACGTCGAGAAAAACCCTAGACGGATTTTTCTTCTTTTCACCATACACGAACACCTTGTTGGTCCTAGCATCACGAGACATAATGTAAGGTTTTTCTAGTTGAAAGTTCGTTTTCTCGGTGTCTTAACGAATTGATTTCCGGTTAATTGTGTGAGATTAGTTGTTCTTGGTGAAAATAATATTTTTGGTTTTGGTAAAAATAAATGTGCAAGACTATAAAATAAAGGACGAGAAATTAAAGCTAAGACTAGTTGAAACGTAAATGATGCAATATTTAAAACGTTAAAAGTAAATGACGAGAATTTAAATGACGTAAAATTAAAGCTCGACGAAAAATTAATTTGACGAAGTAATAAAAATGAAGACTTAAAATAATTCAAACTTAAGAATAAAACTAAAACACGAAATTAAAATAAAACCAACTCCATCGGAATCCAGATCGGAATATACAAAGAAAATCTATCGGAATGTTTGAGACAAAAGCTATCGGAATGTATAAAAAATGAAAGCATCGGAATAACATTAAAAAGACAAGCCATCGGAATAACTCATCGCAATCCTATCGGAATGCAAGCTATCGGAATATGGCTGTCCAAAATTGGACAGCATTCCGTCGCAATACAAACCTAAACCCCGTCGCAATCCAGATCGCAATGTGCGATCGGAGTCACGATCGGAATAGGGGGATGAAAACATAAGCCATCGCAAAGTAGAACCCTTGTTGGGTTATTGCGATGGACAAAAGCAAACGATCGGAATGTGTAACTCCCCAATATTACGATGGAAGTGAATTTGGCAATAAGCACAAGTTTAATAAGCTAAGACTAACAAGCATGTACCAAAACTATATAAACGAGAATAAGGTGAACACAATAAGCTAAAATTTAAAACCTTTCACGACACAAAATAAATAACTTTGTAAAAATACTAAAACTTTTTAAGAAAACTTTAAAAACAATAAGCTAGACACAAATTAAGCCAATAAGCATGTCAAGCTCAAAGCTTGATTCGTAGGAAACTTAGATTAACCAAAAGACAAACCTTTTCATAAATCAAACATAAAACTTAATTAAATTCGTGTAAAGAAAAGAAATCGGATTCAAGATCAAATAGAAAGACTAAGAAAGGTAGAATAAGATTAAGCTTAAAACAAGAATTAAATTATCAAAGGTAAAGATTTGATTAAAAACATGAAAGGAAGATAAAAGATTAAGATTCTAGTGAGAGAAACTGTCACTTTCTCTCTCTAGAATCACCTACAAAGATGAAAGAAAAACTACTCCTAACTAAAACTAACCAACCCTCCTCACAACAAGTGAGGGTGGTATTTATATGAGAGGGGAGTGGTTGGTGGCTTCCTCTTTCTTTCTTTCTTGGTCCTCAGTCTTTCAGTCTTCTTTAAATTCTTCGACTTTTAAGACTTCGTCTCGGGATTTCTTTGGACTCGTCTTGTAATTTCTTCATAAATTAGACTTGAGTTCTTCGGTTCTATTAAACTTCCGTCTTTGGACATTTTCTTCGATAAATCTTCAGAATAAGCCTTGGACTTCCGTTCTTTTTGCATTCTTGATCTTTTGACTTCGTCTTTTGTCTTTTTCTTCAATAAACGCTCGTGAAAGACCGTGTTTTCCTTCCTTTTCACATTTTGACCCTGAAATACAATAAAAACACAAACCACACACAATTCTGCCATTTACGACATAAAATATACGTTTAGGTCCCGTTTTAATGTAATTAAGTGGTAGAAAAGATGGGTGTTTTCACACCTATCAAATCCCCTACACTTGACCATTGCAATGCCCTCATGCAATGCTTAGCAATAAAGCAAGGCTTACACTTTCCATCATAATCAACCTACCTTGGCCTTTATTAAACAACTAATGAAAATCAAAAAGATAGAAAATAACAAGATGCAACAAGGAAGAAACTTGTAAAGAAATCTAAGACTTACATTAGGGCTTGTGTGTCATGAATGTTTATCACCCTCAAGTTTCACGTTCCCCATGCCAAGCTTAAAAACAAGATCATTGTTAGTACAAGTTAGCATAACAAACATTTACTCATGTGGTTCAATTAATCACTTAAACTCCCTTATTCCTACGAGTATCTCTTATATTTTATTGATGTCTTGAATGATCACAAGGATGCATTGTTGACTTATTTCGATAATTTATTTAGGCTGAAAGCAAAGTAGGACGATTTGAACAATAGTTAGCTAAAGGACAAAATCTCTTAAAACTGCTTCTCGGGATATCAAAAAGTTCATATCTTGGCATAACTCGCTTCACGATTTGAGACCTTTCTCAGGCTGATATTTGGCATGTACTTCATACTTCATATCTTCGAGAGACGTTCTTGAGATAATGGTCTTCTCTTCGTTAATAGAGTTTCTTCACTTGGAGACTTTTGATGGGTACTCCAACTTTGTTGACCACGACTTCATGATTATTTCTTCAATCTCTAATTGGGATTTTGAGATACAACGATCCGCCTCCTTTTCGGACTTGGATCTATTTATCCTCATACCTTGTTAGGGTCTTTTCGGATAGACTTCTCCATGATCTTTATGGGAGTTGATTGCTTTTCGTCGTGAGTCTTGATCCTTCATATTGATTTTGGGAATAATGCTTTTCACATCACTTTGGATCTTCAGCAATAAAATTGAATCCTCATGCCTTGTTAGGGCATTTTCGAACCCGCCAATCTTCGCGCCCCGCTTCATAAGTTATGCCTTGGCTATGAACTCTTATCATTACCGAGCAACTTTTAAACGATCTTGGGCTAGAAGCTAAGTAACTTTTCAAATCGTACGACCTTACTTATTGCAGATAATTATTAGCAAGTGATGGGAGAAAAAGATCATAATTGACTCACATAAGTTAATGAGAGAATACCAAACTTGTAACCAACTCTATCATTTCTCTTTCTCCACAATTTAAAATCTCAAGGAATGCGACTCGTGGATGCTTAGCCCAATAAACCAATTTAGGTCTACATGGTTAAGGATACTAGCTATAGTGAACTTGGATAAGTAAACTCGGGTTGAGTCAAAATATTCACAACGGGCCTAATATATCAAAGATATCTAAACTTGCTAAAACCATTTTATTAAAATGCTAGAAAATAACAAAAATAAAGGAGACTACAACTAGGCCAAAATAGATTAAAAATTTTGAAAAATGTCGAAAAATTGATTTTCCGGTTAAAATGAGGACAAATACAAGGAAAAGGCCACTTAACTTCGATAGAAGTCCCCCCTACACTTAATATAAACATTGTCCTCAATGTTTAAGCATGTGGGAGTAAACTCCCCTACACTTAGGACATTGTGCACTTTGTTTAAATCTTGCTAAGGAAGAGACAACTAAAGAGATTCCTATTTTAATATTGAGAAATATAAAATAGTGAATCGAAAAGAGTTTAGGATAGAACCGGGAAGAAGGGAACACGGAATCACGATTCGTCAAAAGTCATCAAGAGTGTGTCTTTGAAGCTCTAATCCCTGCATATGATAGGAAAGAGAACAAGAAACACCACGGGGCTCCCCCCTACACTTATGGTGAAAACAGATAAAGATAGATAATCGGGTTGCCTCCCGAAGAGCGCTTGTTTTTGTTAACCGAGTCGTGAGCCTGACTCGTCCCCGAATTAAATGGTCCATGGGGAAGCCTTGAATGTAATACCGGGATCAAAGACCTTGTCCTCGTTCCCGGAGGACATCAACAAAGGAGAGGCGGGGGGATAAGTCTTGAATGGGAGAAAAACCCTTTCGACATATAATGTATAGATTTTGCTCGTTGAAAAAGTTCGTTTTCTCGGTATCTTCTCGAATTGATTTCCGGTTCAAAGTGCGACTCAATTGTTCTTGGTGGAAATGAAAATGGTTTGGTTATCTATTACTAAGTAAAATGAAAATGTAAATTGCGATAAGTAAAAGGAATGCTGAAAGGAATGCTAAAAGGAATGCTGATAGGAATGCTGATAGGAATGCTGATTGGAATGCTAATAGGAATGCTAATTGGAATGTTGATTGGAATGCTGATTGGAATGTTGATTGGAATGCTGATTGGAATGTTGATTGGAATGCTGATTGGAATGTTGATTGGAATGTGATTGGAATGCTGATTGGAATGTTGATTGGAATGCTGATTGGAATGTTGATTGGAATGCTGATTGGAATGTTGATTGGAATGCTGATTGGAATGTTGATTGGAATGCTGATTGGAATGCTGATTGGAATGTTGATTGGAATGCTGATTGGAATGTTGATTAGAATGTTGATTGGAATACGGATTGGAATGTTGATTGGAATGCTGATTGGAATGCTGATTGGAATGCTGATTGGAATGTTGATTGGAATGCTGATTGGAATGTTGATTGGAATGCTAATAGGAATGCTAATTGGAATGTTGATTGGAATGTTGATTGGAATGCTGATTGGAATACTGATTGGAATGCTAATAGGAATGTAAAAGGAATGCGAAAGGAATGCTGATTGGAATGTTGATTGGAATGCTGATTGGAATGTTGATTGGAATGCTGATTGGAATGTTGATTGGAATGCTGATTGGAATGTAAAACCCTTTTCCAATCAAGGTGATTGGAATACGTGATTGGAAAGGGGTTTACCATTGACAAGAGTCGTTCCCGTACAATCGTCTCCCACACAATCGTCTCCCACACCTGACGCGATGGACATAAAAATCCATAAAGAAAGATAGATAAGCAAGAAGAATATTTTTGGTGCAAAACTTTGAAAAAGAAATGCTTTTTATGATTTTTCAAATGTTTTTGGATTTTTTTGAAAATTTTTGGACACGAAAAATAACGTTCACAAGTGAACGGGTCCCAAAAGCCAACGCGTCTCTCACAAAAAACCGTTAATCTTCACGAAAAGAGCCGGCAGCGGCGCCATTTTAATGTATAGATTTTGCTCGTTGAAAAAGTTCGTTTTCTCGGTATCTTCTCGAATTGATTTCCGGTTCAAAGTGCGACTCAATTGTTCTTGGTGGAAATGAAAATGGTTTGGTTATCTATTACTAAGTAAAATGAAAATGTAAATTGCGATCAGTAAAAGGAATGCTGAAAGGAATGCTAAAAGGAATGCTGATAGGAATGCTGATTGGAATGCTAATAGGAATGCTAATTGGAATGTTGATTGGAATGCTGATTGGAATGTTGATTGGAATGCTGATTGGAATGTTGGTTGGAATGCTGATTGGAATGTTGATTGGAATGCTGATTGGAATGCTGATTGGAATGTTGATTGGAATGCTGATTGGAATGTTGATTGGAATGCTGATTGGAATGTTGATTGGAATGCTGATTGGAATGTTGATTGGAATGTTGATTGGAATGCTGATTGGAATGTAAAACCCTTTTCCAATCAAGGTGATTGGAATACGTGATTGGAAAGGGGTTTACCCTTTCCGATCTAACTTTTTGATCCAAAAATTAAGCAAAAGCAATAAGCTATGGTTAATAAGCTCAAACTAAAACTTGCACGAATCTAAATCGAAATTGACTTAATAAGCATGAATAACAACTTATCAAACTTAAAGATAAGCAAACTTTCAAATCAAACTTTTAAAAAGATGAACTTTTTAAGAAAACTTTAGATCAAATAAGCATTAAGATGAAAACAAATCAAGGATGAACATGAATCAAAGAGAAGCAAAGTAAGAAAGGTAGAAGAAGATGATTAAAAATATGAACTTGATTAAAAGAAAAGATTCAAAAATTAAAAGACTTACTTGAATTAAAAGTGCATAACATGAAATTAAAAATCAAGAAAGTAATTAACAAGAAATAAAAATGGTGGAAGTGGTGGTTTGTCAAACCACCCAACAACATGAAAATGAAGCTAGCCTAAACTATATATAGGGGTGATTAGGGAGGAGCTTAGGAAGCTTCCTCCCTCTTTCCTCTTTTCCTTATTTGCACACTTAAGCCCTTTTCTTCTTAATTGTTTGTTAATCTTGGACTTAATGATTTTGTCTTGGGATTTCTTTAAACTCGTCTTTGAATTTTCTTCGTAAATTAGACTCGAGTTCTTCGGCTTTTAGTAAACTTCCGTCTTTTGACTTTTTCTTCGATAAATCTTCAGAATTGGTCTTGGACTTCCGTTCTTTTTCCACTCTTGATCTTTCGACTTCGTCTTTCGTCTTTTTCTTCGATAAAAGCCCGTGAATGCCGTGTTTTCCCCACTTTTCACTTTTTCGTCCTAAATCACAACAAAAACACAAACCACGCATAATTCCGACATAAATGACATAAAATACACGTTTTGGCTCGGTTATTATTGTAATTAAGTGGTAAAAAGGATGGGTGTTTTCACACCTATCAAATCCCCTACACTTAACCATTGAAATGTCCTCATGCAATGCATTAGTTACAAAGCACGTTTTACATTTTCCATCATAATCAACCTACCTTGGCCTTTATTAAACAACTAAGGAAAATCAAAAAGATAGAAAATAACAAGATGCAACAAGGAAGTAACTTGTAAAGAAATCTAAGACTTACATTAGGGCTTGTGTGTCATGAATGTTCATCACCCTCAAGTTTCACGTTCCCCATGCCAAGCTTAAAAACAAGATCATTATTAGCACAAGTTAGCATAACAAACATTTACTCATGTGGTTCAATTAATCACTTAAACTCCCTTATTCCTACGAGTATCTCTTATATTTTATTGATGTCTTGAATGATCACGAGGATGCACTGTTGACTTATTTCGATAATTTATTTAGGCTGAAAGCAAAGTAGGACGATTTGATCAATAGTTAGCTAAAGGACAAAATCTCTTAAAACTGCTTCTCGGGATATCAAAAAGTTCATATCTTGGCATAACTCGGTTCACGATTTGAGACCTTTCTCGGGCCGATATTTGGCATGTACTTCATACTTCATATCTTGAGAGACGTTCTTGAGATAATGGTCTTCTCATCGTTAATAGAGTTTCTTCACTTGGAGACTTTTGAGGGGTATTCCAACTTTGTTGACCACGACTTCATGATTATTCTTCAAACTCTAATTGGGATTTTGAGATACAACGATCCGCCTCCTTTTCGGACTTGGATCTATTTATCCTCATACCTTGTTAGGGTCTTTTCGGATAGACTTCTCTATGATCTTTATGTGAGTTGATTGCTTTTCGTCGTGAGTCTTGATCCTTCATATTGATTTTGGGAATAATGCTCTTCACATCACTTTTGGATCTTCAGCAATAAAATTGAATCCTCATGCCTTGTTAGGGCCTTTTCGGACTCGCCAATCTTCGCGCCCCGCTTCATAAGTTATGCCTTGGCTATGAACTCTTATCATTACCGAGCAACTTTTAAACGATCTTTGGCTAGAAGCTAAGTAACTTTTCAAATCGTACGACCTTACTTATTGCATTTATTTATTTACAAGCGAGGGGAGAAAAAGATCATAATTAACTCACATAAGTTAATGAAAGAATACCAAACTTGTAACCAACTCTATCATTTCTCGTTCTCCACAATTTAAAATCTCAAGGAATGAGACTCGTGGATGCTTAGCCCAATAAACCAATTAAGGTCTACACGGTTAAGGATACTAGCTAGAGTGAACTTGGATAAGTAAACTCAGGTTGAGTCAAAAAATTCACAACAGGCCTAATATATCTAAGATAACTAAACTTGTTAAAACCATTTTATTAAAATAAGAGAAAAATAGCAAAAATAAAGGGAACTACAACTAGGCCAAAATAGATTAAAAATTTTGAAAAATGTCGAAAAATCGATTTTCCGGTTAAAATGAGGACAAATACAAGGAAAAGGCCACTTAACTTCGATAGAAGTCCCCCCTACACTTAATATAAACATTATCCTCAATGTTTAAGCATGTGGGAGTAAACTCCCCTACACTTAGGACATTGTGCACTTTGTTTAAATCTTGCTAAGGAAGAGACAACTAAAGAGATTCCTATTTTAATATTGAGAAATATAAAATAGTGAATCGAAAAGAGTTTAGGATAGAACCGGGAAGAAGGGAACACGGAATCACGGTTCGTCAAAAGTCATCAAGAGTGTGTTTTTGAAGCTCTAATCCCTTCACATGATAAGACAGAAGGCAAGAAATACCACGGGGCTCCCCCCTACACTTATGGTAAAAATAGATAGATAATTGGGTTGCCTCCCAAAAAGCGCTTGTTTTTGTTAACCGAGTCACGAGCCTGACTCGTCCCCGAATTAAATGGTCCATGGGGAAGCCTCGAATGTGATACCGGGATCAAAGACCTTGTCCTCGTTCCCGGAGGACATCAACAAAGGAGAGGCGGGAGGATAAGTCTTGAATGGTAGGAAAGTCTGCTCAATATAAGAAAAGCAAGTGAAATCCAGATTGACGGGAGGTGGGGTGGGTAAGGGAATCACATTGTCATCCTCCAAAGACAATGGATGCAGACCAATTGGCAAAGCCGTAAAATTATCAATCATAGAATGGTCCATGTCACCTCCCGGGTCAAAGCATTTATCCTCATGAAAGTAGATCTTGTCGATATCCTCGTAGATAAAGAGTGTAGAAACTCGTTTGAAAAGATCACGAGCAAGTACGAAACCATCATTCATTTGTGGGGATTGTTGATAAGGTAAATCCTCACGAATGTGGTAAACGTAATTCTCATAAGAGGAGTGTTGATTAGGTAACTCCTCGAGAATAGGATGATTGGTCAAGTGAGTTGGTTCGTCATTATTATGAAAAATAAGACGTTCCAACTCATCAAGTTCGGCATCGATGTTAGAAAAATCGACCTCGCTTGTAGGAGAAAGTGGAGGTAAAAGAGCTAGCTCTCGGTCGATAATTTCCTCAATCTCGGGCTCGAAGACGAAATGATCATACTCACCACATGTTGAACTCTTGTTGGGAGGATCAAATATCGCATGTGGAGTTGTGAGTATGTGATCATTGACTAGCGAAGCAAACTTGTCCGTAAGCTCCACAAAAGTCGGCACATCACACAAATTTTCCGGAACACCCGCGGGCTCACTTGGGATGACGACAAGTTCCTCGACACTAGACTTTAGGGATTTGTCCGATTCCATAGCAGAGATAATGTCAAGATGCTGATCCTCCATTATGAGAGAGCCAACGGGCTCCTCGGGTGTGATAGCAATAGACGAAGGAGGAAGGGGAGAAGTTTTGCTTTGCTTTAGAAAATCCTCCTCGTCGAAAATAACCTCAATATCGTCATCGCTCTCCTCATTACCTAAAGGGCCAATAATAAGCTCAGGGATATGAGTGCTCGTCTGATCTCGCTGCTGTAAAAATGACTCCATATAAGTTTGCAGCGTGTGTAAAAGCTCTTTGCTTTGTTCTTGAAAAGTTGCAGCAAGATCGTTTCTTTGTTCTTGAAAGGCTGTAGCAAGATCGTCAATTGGTTCTTGGTAACTCATCCTGTGACGAGGTTGATGATCAATTGGGTATTGCAGGGGTTGGTCAAAACTGGAAGGGGTATAATTATAGTAATTGTGATCCCCTGTAGGACAGTGAAAACTTTCGTGAGGACCCCCACAGTTGTTGCAAAACGGGTGAGGAAAAAGACTGGGTGCGTCTTGTGGATAGCTATTTTCATTGTCATAATTGTACCCCGGTTCTTGCCCGTGACCATACGGGTATCGAACCGGGCACGAAACATGCCAATGAGAATCGCTTCCACAATAGATGCACGGGGGAACAGGATGTGGGTTCAAAAAGAATGAATTAGTCGAGTTGCACAAGGGACAAAATCCGAATTGTGTGTTGTCGATATCGTTTCCGCACCGCTCACATTTACACCATTGACAAGAGTCGTTCCCGTACAATCGTCTCCCACACCCGACGCGATGGACATAAAAATCTATAAAGAAAGATAGATAAGCAAGAAGAATATTTTTGGTGCAAAACTTTGAAAAAGAAATGCTTTTTATGATTTTTCAAATGTTTTTGGATTTTTTTGAAAATTTTTGGACACGAAAAATAACGTTCACAAGTGAACGGGTCCCAAAAGCCAACGCGTCTCTCACAAAAAACCGTTAATCTTCACGAAAAGAGCCGGCAGCGGCGCCATTTTAATGTATAGATTTTGCTCGTTGAAAAAGTTCGTTTTCTCGGTATCTTCTCGAATTGATTTCCGGTTCAAAGTGCGACTCAATTGTTCTTGGTGGAAATGAAAATGGTTAGGTTATCTATTACTAAGTAAAATGAAAATGTAAATTGTGATCAGTAAAAGGAATGCTGAAAGGAATGCTAAAAGGAATGCTGATAGGAATGCTGATAGGAATGCTGATTGGAATGCTAATAGGAATGCTAATTGGAATGTTGATTGGAATGCTGATTGGAATGTTGATTGGAATGCTGATTGGAATGTTGATTGGAATGCTGATTGGAATGCTGATTGGAATGTTGATTGGAATGCTGATTGGAATGTTGATTGGAATGCTGATTGGAATGTTGATTGGAATGCTGATTGGAATGTTGATTGGAGTGTTGATTGGAATGTTGATTGGAATGTAAAACCCTTTTCCAATCAAGGTGATTGGAATACGTGATTGGAAAGGGGTTTACCCTTTCCGATCTAACTTTTTGATCCGAAAATTAAGCAAAAGAAATAAGCTATGGTTAATAAGCTCAAACTAAAACTTGCACGAATCTAAATCGAAATTGACTTAATAAGCATGAATAACAACTTATCAAACTTAAAAATAAGCAAACTTTCAAATCAAACTTTTAAAAAGATGAACTTTTTAAGAAAACTTTAGATCAAATAAGCATTAAGATGAAAACAAATCAAGGATGAACATGAATCAAAGAGAAGCAAAGTAAGAAAGGTAGAATAAGATGATTAAAAATAAGAACTTGATTAAAAGAAAAAATTCAAAAATTAAAAGACTTACTTGAATTAAAAGTGCATAACATGAAATTAAAAAGCAAGAAAGTAATTAACAAGAAATAAAAATGGTGGAAGTGGTGGTTTGTCAAACCACCCAACAACATGAAAATGAAGTTAGCCTAAACTATATATAGGGGTGATTAGGGAGGAGCTTATGAAGCTTCCTCCATCTTTCCTCTTTTCCTTATTTGCACACTTAAGCCCTTTTCTTCTTAATTGTTTGTTAATCTTGGACTTAATGATTTTGTCTTGGGATTTCTTTAAACTCGTCTTTGAATTTTCTTCGTAAATTAGACTCGAGTTCTTCGGCTTTTAGTAAACTTCCGTCTTTTGACTTTTTCTTCGATAAATCTTCAGAATTGGTCTTGGACTTCCGTTCTTTTTCCACTCTTGATCTTTCGACTTCGTCTTTCGTCTTTTTCTTCGATAAAAGCCCGTGAATGCCGTGTTTTCTCCACTTTTCACTTTTTCGTCCTAAATCACAACAAAAACACAAACCACGCATAATTCTGACATAAATGACATAAAATACACGTTTTGGCTCGGTTATTATTGTAATTAAGTGGTAAAAAGGATGGGTGTTTTCACACCTATCAACATACGAGAAGTATGTGAATTCAAGATCCACGGGAGGTGGGGTGGGTAAAGTAAGCACATTGTCATCCCCCAAAGATAATGGATGTTGAGCACTCGGCAAAGCCGTAAGGGTATCAATTATAGAATTGTCATTGTCACCTCCCGGGTCAAAGCACTCATCCTCATTTCCCGGTATGAAACGAGGAGAGTAAAAGTGATACATCACCCGCTTGGGTGTGCACGTGGTAGGATGAGGTGGCAATATAATATGAGAAGTATGAGAACAATTACCTTCCACCTGCGTCCCTTTTTCAGTAGATTCACGTCTTTCCACCTCTGGGATAGAAGGAGGTATGGCTAACAAAGTTTTCTCATTAATAGCAAGAGAAGCAGCGCTATCAATGTCCTCAATCCCTTCGTCAAAGAGCGGATTCACCTTACTAGATATGTAGGCGTCATCAAAATCAAATAAAGGGTTCGAATAAATCTTGAAAGTTTCATGCATAACGTCTTCATCGGATAGTGACTCGTCATCACTAGAAGTAAAATCATTATCTTGATCGAAAAGAGGATTAGAGAAAGCCAAAGAATCATCTCCCAAAGTGTTGGTGGAAGGAACATCATCATTAAGAGCGACCTCATCCGTAAGCTCCTCAAAAGTTAGCACATCACAAACCTCATCAAAGAATTTATCAAGACCGAAATCACTAATCTCACTCGAAGTATCACAATCCTTAGAGGCGTTGGGGAAATTAAGAGAGGGAAGTACAATTGCACTAGGACATTGAGCAACTAGATCATACCAAGAAATAGTATTCTCATCGTCATCATCATCATAATGGTATTGACGCACAAGAGGAGGGGTAGAATCACTAAGATTAGAAACTTGCTCTTGTTGCTGTCGCTTCTCCTAGTCCCTAATTTCTTTAAGCAGAACAACAGCTTCTTGAAGTTGCAAAACAATGGAGTGTGTTTCTTCATTCAAAGTAGTGAGTTGTTGAATTCTCTGAGAGGATTGATGATTGAGGTTGTGATGTGGGGGCTCAAAGTGTTGAAAACCTGAATTATAGCAAGGTTGTGGCTCATAGTTGTTCATCGGTTGAGAAGAATTAGAAACCTGGTTTAGTTCATAATAATCCATAGGTGAAGAAAACTGAGGACCCGGATTTTGCTCATAATAATTCATTGGTTGACAATAATAGGTATCGTGAGGGCCCCCACAGTTGTTGCAAAACGGGTATGGAGAAAAATCAGGTGCGTCTTGTGGATAGCTATTATCATTGTCATAATTGTACCCCGGTTCTTTCCCGTGTCCATACGGGTATTGAACTGGGCACGAAATATGCCAATGAGAATCGCTTCCACAATAGATGCACGGGGGAACAGGAGGAGGTGGGTTCAAAAAGGACGAATTAATCGAGTTGCACAAAGGACAAAATCCGAATAGGAATTGCGTATTGTCGATATCGTTACCGCACCGCTCACATGTACACCTTTGACAAGAGTTGTTCCCAGATAATTGTTTCCCACACCGGACGCAATAGACATAAAGATCCATAAAGAAAGATAGATAAGCAAGAAGAATATTTTTGGTGCAAACTTTGAAAAATAAATGCTTTTTATGATTTTTCAAATGTTTTTGGGATTTTTTGAAAATTTTTGACACGAAAAATAACGTTCACAAGTGAACGGATCCCAAAAGCCAACGCGTCTCTCACAAAAAACCGTTAATCTTCACGAAAAGAGCCGGCAGCGGCGCCATTTTAATGTAAGGTTTTTCTAGTTGAAAGTTCGTTTTCTCGGTGTCTTAACGAATTGATTTCCGGTTAATTGTGTGAGATTAGTTGTTCTTGGTGAAAATAATATTTTTGGTTTTGGTAAAAATAAATGTGCAAGACTATAAAATAAAGGACGAGAAATTAAAGCTAAGACTAGTTGAAACGTAAATGACGCAATATTTAAAACGTTAAAAGTAAATGACGAGAATTTAAATGACGAGAATTTAAATGACGTAAAATTAAAGCTCGACGAAAATTAATTTGACGAAGTAATAAAAATGAAGACTTAAAATAATTCAAACTTAAGAATAAAACTAAAACACGAAATTAAAATAAAACCAACTCCATCGGAATCCAGATCGGAATATACAAAGAAAATCTATCTGAATGTTTGAGACAAAAGCTATCGGAATGTATAAAAAATGAAAGCATCGGAATAACATTAAAAAGACAACCCATCGGAATAACTCATCGCAATCCCATCGGAATGCAAGCTATCGGAATATGGCTGTCCAAAATTGGACAACATTCCGTCGCAATACAAACCTAAACCCCATCGCAATCCAGATCGCAATGTGTGATCGGAGTCACGATCGGAATAGGGGGATGAAAACATAAGCCATCGCAAAGTAGAACCCTTGTTGGGTTATTGCGATGGACACAAGCAAACGATCGGAATGTGTAACTCCCCAATATTGCGATGGAAGTGAATTTGGCAATAAGCACAAGTTTAATAAGCTAAGACTAACAAGCATGTACCAAAACTATATAAACGAGAATAAGGTGAACACAATAAGCTAAAATTTAAAACCTTTCACGACACAAAATAAATAAACTTTGTAAAAATACTAAAACTTTTTAAGAAAACTTTAAAAACAATAAGCTAGACACAAATTAAGCCAATAAGCATGTCAAGCTCAAAGCTTGATTCGTAGGAAACTTAGATTAACCAAAAGACAAACCTTTTCATAAATCAAACATAAAACTTAAACAAATTCGTGTAAAGAAAAGAAATCGGATTCAAGATCAAATAGAAAGACTAAGAAAGGTAGAATAAGATTAAGCTTAAAACAAGAATTAAATTATCAAAGGTAAAGATTTGATTAAAAACATGAAAGGAAGATAAAAGATTAAGATTCTAGTGAGAGAAACTGTCACTTTCTCTCTCTAGAATCACCTACAAAGATGAAAGAAAAACTACTCCTAACTAAAACTAACCAACCCTCCTCACAACAAGTGAGGGTGGTATTTATAGGAGAGGGGAGTGGTTGGTGGCTTCCTCTTTCTTTCTTTCTTGGTCCTCAGTCTTTCAGTCTTCTTTAAATTCTTCGACTTTTAAGACTTCGTCTCGGGATTTCTTTGGACTCGTCTTGTAATTTCTTCATAAATTAGACTTGAGTTCTTCGGTTCTATTAAACTTTCGTCTTTGGACATTTTCTTCGATAAATCTTTAGAATAAGCCTTGGACTTCCGTTCTTTTTGCATTCTTGATCTTTTGACTTCGTCTTTTGTCTTTTTCTTCAATAAACGCCCGTGAAAGACCGTGTTTTCCTTCCTTTTCACATTTTGACCCTAAAACACAATAAAAACACAAACCACGCATAATTCCGCCATTACGACATAAAAGATACGTTTAGGTCCCGTTTTAATGTAATTAAGTGGTAGAAAAGATGGGTGTTTTCACACCTATCAAGCCACGAGGCTCTGATACCAATTGTGGAAACCTTGGTTTCCGGATCTTTAAACCTACTAGGAATGCATCATGTTCATATGATTAAATAATCAAAGCGGAATTAGAACATAACACATTAACAAGGTGTTTAGGCATGAATAACATGAATTAAAACAATAGGGTTGCTCATTATATTAATAATAAACAACCACTAGACGTGTATACATTGAATCCCACGTCTAGTGCACACACGCTTTTAGGTTTACATTGTGAATGAACTGATGAATAAAACCTAAGACCCTTGGTTCCTTTTATAGTGTAAGGATTAGGGTTTACAAGAGATAATAACAAATAAACAAGTAAATCTTCTATTTAAATAAACTTATGCAGAATATATCTTGCATGTTTATCTAAATAGAATCTTCCATAAGCTTCTTGTCTACATTTCTGTCAACTCTTGAATTGCATGTGACAATGCTTGGATTGCACACGACAACTCTTGAGCCAACAACGCTTAGTTTGTTCTTGTCAACGCTTGAATTGCTCTTGACAACGCTTAGACAATATATTCATGTTTTCTTCGTTTTTGAGTTTCTGCCACATCAACTTTTTGACCCAACAGGCTCATCAACCTATGATGGACATCTAGACTATTCCCATATAAATACCTTATTGATAAAATCTAATCACCCCATTACCCTTCCTTAACAAGTCCTTAACATGGTTAAGTTTAATAACTATCCCGTTCATATTTTACACAAAACAGTCCCAGTTTTTAAGTCTCAAAACTTTAAGTCAAACGTCCACTTAAACATACCCACGGTTTCTGTAAAAGGAATATTCATACTTTTACATATGTTAGCTAAGACCTCCCACTTGCCCTTACCTTAAAGCTACTGTTAATGCCCCGATATATGTATATATATTACTACCTATCCAGAATTAACTGATTTTAAACGTATGAAACGTTTGTTACAATTAGGGGGTCTTACCCTAAACCATAACCTTAGCCCAATTGCAGATACTTACTATAATATATAAACCATCTCTCATGTTCGTTAGAAGATCCCAATGCAACTCTAAGTATCCCAAACAACTCAAAACTTAAAAAGAAAACAGGCTGAATTCAAAACTGTTTTGACCTCCGACTGTTGTAACCTGTTTTTGACCCACTTTCCGACCTCCAATTTAACTCTAGTTTCTTGCATTGGAAAGCCACTTCAAATAGCTTTCCAGGGATATGTGGATCGCAAAATAAGAGTTTGTAGAACTCCCAATATGATCAAAACAATTTACTCAAAATTCTGCCCAGATTTTAAAAACGAGTTTAACAAAATCAACCTCATTAATTAACCCTAATCCCTCTAATTACAAGCCCTAATTTATGTAATCATCATATTATGATTAATACAACATTAATTTACTGTTTTTAAATTAAACCCTAACCTAAATCCATCATAAGATGATTAAAGAAATCATAAAAACAATTTAATTGAAAAGGGTTTGAAGATTTTACCTTAGATTTTTTTGGAAAACAAGATTTTTGATGAAGAACCCTAATTTTCTCCATTGATGTCGACCCATACTTGATCTCCAGGGATTTTATGAAGTGTTTTGATAAAAATAAGGCTTTCTATACTTTCTTAACAAGTCATTGGCCCTACAAAAGCCCGGTTCCCTTTTTCCCTTTTTTCCCCTTTTCTTTTCTTTGGTGCGTCTAAACCGACCCAAACACCCCTAATTTCGTTTTTTTTTTATTATTTAATATTATGTTATTAACATTACCTTAATTTACCTTAATTTATTTCAGCTCCTAAAGCTTCCAAAACCTCAAAACCGTAAAACTAGTCAAATTTACGCGTTTTACCGTAAAAGACGTAAAATATACACTTTTATAAAAAATCCCAAATTTTGAAATAAACTTTATAACTAAGTCCTAAATGACTTAAAACCATCCCAAAAAATATCCATATGACTAATTACCTCATCCGAGACCTCCAAATGCTAAACCGTAAATCGTAAAAATACGATTTTCTATAATACATATACGTATACTTAAAACCACCAAATAACACCATCTCACTTCATAGTCACTACCATGTGAACTCATGAACATGAAATCATCACACATCGTTTCATTCACAAGGTACCCCGTACCGGAAACGATATCCAAACCACAATCTATACACACCAATAAGCACATAAACACGTAAAGACACGTAACTAGCACAAAATAAAACTAAGTGACGAACCTCAAAACCAGGGTTGTCACATCACTCCCTCCTAATAGAAATCTCATCCCGAGATTTACTCCTTAGGATCAACACACAAACAACAAATCACACGAGGATACTTGTTCTAAATGAACTCCCCTCATTTCCACGTGAACTTTAGTTCAAGTTGCAAAATACCACATATACAAACCAAAAATAATTAAACTCATTGCCAAACTCTTGACTTCACAGTCACTAAATCTCACAAATGACTCTTTGATAAAACAAAGACTCTTATTAACACAAGTCCCGAATAACCGTACATGCAAAATGCATTCTCAAACAACCTTTACCAATCTCAATACATGAAATGTATCATGTATACAACTCATTTCCCCCAGGTAATTCTATGCTCATAAGCTACCGGTCCGATCTTTCCAAAGATCATAAATGGACCTACAAAACTCTACATCAACTCTTCCAGTTTACCAAAACATACCACCCGTTACTATGGGTGAAACTCCATACATAACTCGGTCACTAACTCTAGTGGTTTCCTCCTTTCTATATAGCATCCCTTGTTGCACTCATCCTTTCCACAAACATCACTACCACATTAGTAGCCTCTTTTACCAATTCTAGTCCACAATTCCAAGGCTCTTAGCCTCCTAAACAATCAGTATAGGTCAGTGCCATTTCCTTTTCCACACTACGACAGTATTAGCCTGCGTTGTGCTTTATTCTACTCATTAAACTCTACCAAAGTTTTACCTTCGGTTCCTATCTCGACCTATTTCATTCATGCTTCGCTTCTATACACACTTCCTTCTCCTTCCTCAACTCCTACCATACATCACGATGTGAGGCTTCCCCTCATTTCTTCCCTTACCATAATCCTTCATAAGGCACCCATACATATTAGGCTAACCTTTACGCAAAACCCTTGATTCCATCACATCCGTACGTAATTCTTCCAACTTCCCAACTACGTGACTTATCATTCCTCCTGAAATAGGTGATGAATTAGTCAGTCTATCTACTATTACCCAACTCTCATCGTACTTAATCCCTTAGTTCAAGTTTTTCTCAGCTCCACTTCATTCTTCTTATTCCATGTCTCATCAACCATGCTTGCCTTTTCCAGATGGTACTTGGCCATGAAATTTTCTTTCGTCACTTAACTCTACCCACCACCTTTGCCAAATGTTCAATCAAGGTGATTGAATATGTGTTGGAGACGTTCATGATCCGTATAGATCATTCTTTACGTCTCGTACCCCAAATGCCTCTAGCATTCTAGGCAGATATAACAATCCAGCTCCACTAACTAAGTCTATCCGGTTCTTCCAAATCTTCAGTTCCTGCAACGTATAAGCAATCGCCTTTCTTTGTCGTCCTCGTACGCGTCCAAATCCTTGCTCCACGTATCGTGATGCTTCACGTATTCATCCAGTCCTTCTGATAATGCCAAGATCGGCTCATTATCCACTACACTTCTTCAGCCTCCAAAATGCTTCCTCGTCCTTCTTCACTTTGCCCCTTGCTGGTTCCATGATATGCCATCATCTCTAACTACTCATCATGGTAAACTTAATACTAAAACTCACACTCGAAAATCTCACGTATAACTCCACTCCAAAACAAACACCTAATTCGCCTCGCTCTCCTCAGATTTGAGTAGATCAAGATGTCGTCGATGCTCCCGATGACAACTCGTCTATACACGTTCATGCGCACGTGGTTCATTGACACCATGAAAACTGCTAGTGCTTTGACGAAGCCAAATGCATAATCGTAAACCCAAAGCGTTCATACAACATCCTTAGCAGTTTCAACTTTGTCCTCCTTGCACCCTCTCTTAGCGGCAATACGAATAAATTCCTACCCCGTTCTACTTGTAAAATTCTACACGCATTTTAAAAGACCAATGCTTCCTCTCATCATCCCACTCAACCGCTTTCCACATCCAATCTACTACTAAGCAACTCAACTTTTACCTTGCATCTGTTGCAATTTCCATCAACTCTTGTTCTTGAAATCATTCCATCAACAATTTCCTTGGAAAGGCACTAACTACAACTCCTCTCACTTCTCCTACTTGCTCTATTCATGGTTCTCTCTCAAAATAATAGGCAAACCTACTAAATTTTAGGAAATTTTTAGAAAACATACATGCCTTACAAACAATATCCCCTTCCAACACTCTCTATGGCACGTTACTTGTGCCAATATCCCTACATTTCACAGATCTCTATTCATCTCCCTTGGCACTCCTAATAGACCTCATGACCTCATTAGTTCGTCTACGAACCTCTTTCCTCCCCACTAAGGGTATTCCGACCGTTCTCTCATGGTCACCTACTTAAGCGTGTAGGCGCGACCAAGTCTTTCATATGACTACTTCAACGCTCCCAAACAATACAAAACAAAAACTACATCCTGAATCCACCAGATACGATCAACGAATCAAACCAACGGATAACTAACGACATTTCACGTGCACCAGTTAAAACAAGTCAAAAACCATGAGACTCAAAAGAAAACTAAAACCCAAAACGTGTGTCAATTCAAAATGACCCATGACAACGAAAAATAATCCAAGAAACACCCAATGGCAACCAAACATATTACGCCCTGCGACATATTATTTAAACCGTGCAAAAGATCGACTTTTCCAAAAGAATATATATCTTTTTTTATTATTATTATCTCCCACATCTATGTGACTCAAACAATCTACAAACAACCCTCTTGACGAACTCAAAACTCAACTCAAAAACTAGGTATCCCGTGCATCCCAAATCATAAAAATAAACTACTATTCAAACTCAACCTTTAACCCGACACTTGTACAATAATTTCGGCCAAGATACTGACCTCTCGTGACTATACATTCCGAATATTTGAAAAGTACGTTCCGAGTACATAATTTTTGGCTTTTGAATCACCCAGAAAGCTTTAAAAACGAACAAGTTATGACCAAACAATTTTATACTAGTTGTTTTAAAACTAAAGAATAAACTTGGTGATTAATGCAATCCTTTTAAATGAAAGATATAATGTGTAACCTTCATAAACTCAATTTAACCTCGTATTAATAATTATAAATGACGTGAATCGGTTAAACCCAATTATATAAACTATGTAAGTAGAAAGAAATTTTACTTCGCTTTATTTTAAAGAAAGTCTTTTAGAATTTGAAATAAATAACTGTTGATTTAAAAGAAATCTTATGTTCCATCTTGTTTCAAACACGAATCCAACACCTTACCCTTATTTTACCGAATACAACCAATTATATAACCCTATAATAGATTTCCCAGTCCCCCTTTTCTCAATATATTCCGACCAAAAGAACTGTAAGACCCAACACAAAAGATTTCATTATCTCAAAAGAAATCCCAAGTTATTTCAATAGACCAAGAACACCATTTTAAAAGGTACACGTGAAATACGAAACTCAAAGAATACGCTACAAGACACACTTCAAAAGATTCAAAACGTCGTTGAAACTCCACCAAACTCGAGCACTAATAAATCGTTTAAACACAAGAGAGCACTAGGTACGTTCAAGTTATACTAACGACTGAACGACCGTAAATCATAACATAACATCTATCAGTATATATACATCCGCATATGTATACCTATTGGATCCCCCAAACATACTCGTTATCATACACGTAAATCAATCAATCGCTTTATACGCTCGTTTTTTCATACGAGTAATCACCATCTCACCGTGCCACAACAAGGCATAAAGCCCACCTCCAAAACCAAACCATATCGTGTGACCCCATAATCACATAACACAACTATAACCCAAAACATATAACACAAAAAGAACGATAGCCATCTCATAGGCAGCCATTACATAAACCCATAAATTATACGTATACCCAAATTCTACATCTCATCATATACAAGCATGTACTAACCCTCTTTCATGCAATCATACTTGAGAATCCATTGAAGTTGTGGTACTTTTATAACTATGTTGGCCACCATACTTATACAATTACCCTTTCCCTAATGCACTCCCTCCTATGATGACACTTATAAGAATCAATACAACATATAACACATAAAGCTATCTACTCACATAAGCTCGTAACCACATAAACAATAAAGTCCAAAACTCCATCTATTAAAATAACATAGTAATACTCTTGAAATACGTAAATCCATAGTCTAGCTAAAACAGCATAGACTAAATCCAAAACAAAAGCATCATCAGTTATAAGTCATGTCGCCCGTAAGAGTGGAAATAGCTTAAAACCCTTCCTATCCACCTACTCCTAGTAACTCGAACCACCACACGATTCTTAGGGAACATGACTTAAATATCAAAAGAAAAAAATAACATACCTCGGTTATGTAAAATAACTCGATAAAAGATAGAAACTACCTTGTACTAAATTATGTACTATAATGTACAATTTAAGTAAAATACAACAGTGACTAGCATGGACGATTATGGTTCAACCCACACTAGTCACAAACCCGAAAAGAAAATAACATGTGACTAAGTATGAACATACTACGGTTCAATTCATACTAGTCAAAACATCGCAATAAATAACATCCAAACACATCAATTATTATAAAATGCACACATACTCCTATGACGCCTATATGCAGGGACCCTTAAGCTATAGACTAGGCTACACGACTAGGCAACCTAATTCTCTATAACCATTGTCTGTGATACCATTCATTCTGTCACACCCCACCATGGCAGAATATGGGGCACGACGTATTGATATCATCACAACAATAGCGTGTCTATAGAGATAACTAAATGATATAAGAAATGTCATAAAATGGTGACACAAATGTCATGACAATATCTCAACAATGCAGGAGTCTAGGTAAGTAGGTAACAGTCCTACCACTTACCCAAGACAAACAATAAACATAAACCAAACAAACATATAGGTGCCAACAGTATCACTAGATAAATAAACAAACAAAGCTAAGAAGGAACGGGGATCTCCTTCTAAATGCATATCCTACGCTCTCCAAATCCTAGCCACTTATGTTCTCAAGCTTAACCATTATATCACCTGAAAGAGACACTAAAACACGTCAACATAAAGTTGGTGAGAGTCATAGGTTTAGACTCAAAAGCCAAATCAGTTATAAGCTGTGAATAACAACCATCAACACAATAACATATGGACAATGCGCTACAATTATGTATTAACAACTAGCATTCAAGTTCAACCAATCATCACAATTCCAAGGCATCACGCCTTACCAACAACCACAATTTCCAAGGCATCACGCCTTACCAAACACCATAATTTCCAAGGCATAACGCCTTACCAAACACCATAACTTCCAAGGCATCAGGCCTTACCAAACACCATAATTTCCAAGGCATCACGCCTTACCAAACACCATGATACCATAGGCGCCCATACACCTATGTACCTTTCCGATCCAAATCATACACAAACAAGAATCACATAGCAGTTAATCACATACTGTACACACAAGTCCATCTCAAACCTTAAAAACATTTACAGCATCAATTTATAAATAACTCAACACAGTGTCTCTTCCATCCCATCTGGAAGTCAAAATCAATAGTAAACATGGGACTATGAAACTCACCTGATTGCTTCTTCACAAGTCCTCGCACTAGCAACAAGCTAACAACCAAAAACACGCAATCAATACATGAACCAATCACTAAGATGGCTCATCAACCTATGATGGACATCTAGCCTATTCCCATATAAATACCTCATTGATAAACTCTAATCACGCCATTACCCTTCCTTAACAAGTCCTTAACTTGGTTAAGTTTAATAACTATCCCGTTCATATTTTACACAAAACAGTCCCAGTTTTTAGGTCTCAAAACTTTAAGTCAAACGTCCACTTAAACATATCCACGGTTTCTGTAAAAGGAATATTCATACTTTTACATATGTTAGTTAAAACCTCCCACTTGCCCTAACCTTAAAGCTACTGTTAAGGCCCCGATATATGTATATATATTACTACCTATCCAGAATTAACTGATTTTAAATGTATGAAAAGTTTGTTACAATTAGGGGGTCTTACCCTAAACCATAACCTTAGCCCAAGTGCAGATACTTACTAAAATATATAAACCATCCCTCATGTTCGTTAGAAGATCCCAATGCAATCCTAAGTACCCCAAACAACTCAAAACTTAAAAAGAAAACAGGCTGAATTCAAAACTGTTTTGACCTCCGACTGTTGTAACCTGTTTTTGACCCACTTCCCGACCTCCAATTGTGGAAACCATAATTCACGGATCGATTAAGCTTACTAGGATAATCAACGTTCATATGATAAACATAGCGGAATTATAACATTGATTATGAACAAGGTGTTTCTTTTCCAACGATTACTTGTATTAAACTTCAAACGATTACAAGTAACAAATCCTAGACGTGTTTACAAGAACACACACGTCTAGAACACACGACACACGCTTTATGATTACATTGTGAATTATGAGATAATAAAAACCTACGCCTGTGTATTCTTTATATAATAGAATACAAGACTTTTCTTACAAGAAAATTTTAATTACATTAGAAGTCCCTCCATCTTTTGCTAATAAGTCCTCCTTGTTGTATGAAAGGGGCCCCATATTCTTGTAAAGCTTGATATTTGCATATAAGTCCTTCCTTTTTCATTATTCTTGTTTTGTCTCATCAAATTAATTCCCAACAATCTTCCCCTATTTGATGATGACAAAACCAATCTTCAAATCTTGATCTTTCACGAATGAAACAAGCTTCCCCTCAAAGTAAGATTTCTTGTAAAACATATCACCACATAAAAATAAGTTGTATACCTTGATATTTGAATCTTCTTCCCCTTTTGTCTCATTCAATAGGGGTCTTCTAAAGATAAACAACTAATAAACGCTTCCCCTTAAGTGGCGTATGTAAATGAATCACGAACCATGTAGACTCTAACTGTAGATTATGAATGAAGAAAAACGAATATAACCTATTTGTTGAAGAAGTGGAATCTCCCGAGCTTGTACCTTATATCTTGCACTATCCCCGTGACGTCGAACTTATACTGATATTGAAAGTATAAGCAGACCTTGATCTCTTTGTCAAAATCCTCATCCCTTGTGAGACACTCAGCACGAAAATGTAACTCCTTCAAGTGATAGCAAGGTATCTAGTTGCTAGATTTGGCAAGTCTTCGTCACCAAACATTTAAACGAACAAGCAAGTTATCTCAAAAGAGAGACAGGAATCTTTTGAGATATGATAAAATATAAACCTGCGAAAAACAACTCCAACACCAAAGAAGCAATAATCAATCGTCTTCATTGAAACCTCCAATTTGCAATGAAAATCATCTAAGTACAATATCATCCTCTTCTTTTATGCAACTGCTGCCTCTGTCGGCGTTCTGCTTCTAATCCAAGTCGGTACGTAACCGCAAGGTTAGCCTTGTCACATAATCAAATAAAAATTTATTGTACCAAACACAATCTTCTAAAACAAGTCATAAAAAAATTTAAACAGATAGTTCTGTCCGAGATCCTTAGTCATCCAATATATCTTCTGTATGTATTGTCAGATATCGGACGATACTTGTCAGCGCTTAAGAACCATATATCAGACAACACACTGTCAGCGCTTAAAAACCATATATCAGACAACACGTGTCAGCATCTAACTTTCATGTGTCAACGTCTTCCTTGTCAGCGTGTGTTTCATTCTTGTCAGCGGCTCGACTCAGCCACTGACACCATCTGTGACTAAATAACTTTAACATCCTTCGACCACACTTGAGCATAGCTGCGTCCCATCCTTTTATATAATCACACGATCAGCTTTATCTTTGCATAAAAACACATGCATGCATTATCTCTTCTTTAATAACTTGTAACCTTGATCCCACGTAAACACAAACTATTGTTCCGTCATTCACGTGATCAGCTTACTTTTAACAATACAAACTCGATCTTGTCCCATGCGTCTATATCCTTTTCCTTTTTCTTTGCTGCCTTTATTTCCTTTGAGCATAATAAAGTAACGAGAAGCAACAAAACAATGAACAATGTCTCCTTCTTTGGACACATATGAATAGTGTAAACGAAACGAATAGTGATTTAAATAAAGAGATCTGTAACTTTTATACCTGCTATGCTATAATCAATCTCCACGTGATTACTTTAAAATAAATTTCCAGTCTACGATCACATATTAAGAATATCCCATCAAATCAGCAAACAAAGAAACGCATAAATAAATCATACCAAAACTTTTGACTACTATTGAATGCTTCATTCGATGGTCCCCAGACAGTTACTCACTGTTAATCCGTACCATTTGTTTCTTTTCCCTTTACCCACGTAAAGACTTGATTCCCAAAGAATTGTAGTATCTCACGTTTAAAACTATGTCCCTATCTTGTCATCTTGTGAATAGTGATGGAAAAGTACCTTTTATATTACGTGAGTAATTCACATAAATTAAAAACTCTTCCATCATAATACATCTCGTGTATTATACTTGTTCACAAATCCTCACCATCGTGACTCTATCCTCAATAACTGCTTCAACTTTATCACAGTCAGATGAGGGTTTTTCTATCAAACCCTAAAAACGAAAATCATTCATAACTTGCGCCACAGGAGACTTTGAAGACATCAATAAAAACTTCCATGACTGTTAGTAAGATCGATCATACCCAAGAACAGAATCATATATTTAAGAACCAAAACTCTAAGCTAGGGTTTTTGAGAAAAACGTCTAGGGTGTGGATCTTGTAACATCATGTGTTTAAACAGCCACAAACCACATACTTTTCTGCTTTAAAGGCGATCTAGGGTTTATATACTTAAGCATCGAAACCCTAACTTAGGGTCTAAAGATTAACCTTAGATCATGTATCTTCACACGTTACAACAGCCATAAATCACGTAATTTTCTGCTTTTTTTATGTCGATCTAGGGTTTAGGGGATAAAACCCTAAATCTTATTCAATAAAAACAAAAATAGAAAACTTTTATACCTTCACCAGAAGCCAAGTTCGACGGACTATAAATCTTTATTGAAAGCTCAGATCGAAGATCCCTCCGGTGAGATCGTGGACACATATACTGAGAACACTCATGCCAAATTTCACGACGATCGAACGGTTAACGAAAGAGATATTGCTGTTTAAAAACGGTTGCGCAGTGAGATCCGACCATAAAATCGTGGACGAATTTTTAAGCTTCGTTCTTCGACTCGAACACCTTGTTGATCCTAGCATCGAGAGCCACCCGCTCTAATACCAATTGTGGAAACCATAATTCACGGATCGATTAAGCTTACTAGGATAATCAACGTTCATATGATAAACATAGCGGAATTAGAACATTGATTATGAACAAGGTGTTTCTTTTCCAACGATTACTTGTATTAAACTTCAAACGATTACAAGTAACAAAGCCTAGACGTGTTTACAAGAACACACACGTCTAGAATACACGACACACGCTTTATGACTACATTGTGAATTATGAGATAATAAAAACATACGCCTGTGTATTCTTTATATAATAGAATACAAGACTTTTCTTACAAGAAAACTTTAATTGCATTAGAAGTCCCTCCATCTTTTGCTAATAAGTCCTCCTTGTTGTATGAAAGGGCTCCATATTCTTGTAAAGCTTGATATTTGCATATAAGTCCTTCTTGTTTCATTATTCTTGTTTTGTCTCATCAAATTAATTCCCAACACCAATTTAACTCTAGTTTCTTGCATTGGAAAGCCACTTCAAATAGCTTTCCAGGGATATGTGGATCGCAAAATAAGAGTTTGTAGAACTCCCAATATGATCAAAACAATTGACTCAAAATTCTGCCCAGTTTTTAAAAACGGGTTTAACAAAATCAACCTCATTAATTAACCCTAATCCCTCTAATTACAAGCCCTAATTTATGTAATCATCATATTATGATTAATATAACATTAATTTACTGTTTTTAAATTAAACCCTTACCTAAATCCATCATAAGATGATTAAAGAAATCATAAAAACAATTTAATTGAAAAGGGTTTGAAGATTTTACCTTAGATTTTTTTGGAAAACAAGATTTTTGATGAAGAACCCAAATTTTCTCCATGGATGTCGACCCATACTTGATCTCCAGGGATTTTATGAAGTGTTTTGATAAAAATAAGGCTTTCTATACTTTCCTAACAAGTCCTTTGCCCATATACAAAAGCCCGGTTCCCTTTCCCCCTTTTTCCCCTTTTCTTTTCTTTGGTGCGTCTAAACCGACCCAAACACCCCTAATTTCGTTTTTTTTTTATTTAATATTATGTTATTAACATTACCTTAATTTACCTTAATTTATTTCAGCTCCTAAAGCTTCCAAAACCTCAAAACCGTAAAACTAGTCAAATTTACGCGGTTTACCGTAAAAGACGTAAAATATACACTTTTATAAAAAATCCCAAATTTTGAAATAAACTTTATAACTAAGTCCTAAATGACTTAAAACCATCCCGGAAATAATCCATATGACTAATTACCTCATCCGAGACCTCCAAATGCTAAACCGTAAATCGTAAAAATACGATTTTCTATAATACATATACGTATACTTAAAACCACCAAATAACACCATCTCACTTCATAGTCACTACCATGTGAACTCATGAACATGAAATCATCACACATCGTTTCATTCACAAGGTACCCCGTACCGGAAACGAAATACAAACCACAATCTATACACACCAATAAGCATATAAACACGTAAAGACACGTAACTAGCACAAAATAAAACTAAGTGACGAACCTCAAAACCAGGGTTGTCACAAACGGCTATTCCCAACTCACAACATCAAGTCAGAATATAGTTAACGGCTCATGAATTTAGGGACTTTTGCAATTTAGGTACTTATACAATTCAAGGCAACATCAGGCAAGAACAGGCAACATTCGGGTCCAAACAATCAATCATGACTTGTGTTCATTTTATTTTCAAATAGCATGTATCCCCCTCGCGGGTTTTAAAATCATTCAAAACAAGTACATAGCGAGGCTATAGACTCACCTTGAGTAATGGCAGTAGCAAGACGACCTTCGACGATAGTTGACGCCCGATAAACACAAAAACCGCAACCTATCAAATAAGGCTCGTTCATTACTAACAGACTCAAATATAACCCATACATAATAACATCAAACTAAAAATCATACTATCACGATAAACCCGGAAGAAAACAATACAAGTGATTCTGTTACTCCCTTGTATATGTTTACTCTATTAGTTTACTCTTTCGATAAAATCTGTCGATACATACCAAATGTACGAGCTCATTTACCCCACTTAAACACGTCAAATGCTTATGATACTACTCAGAGACCTCACTTACTATTTATATAAAGTCCTCTTAAAAGCCCATCAAAATATTTTACTTTTAAAGTTCCCTGCCCGACACATCTTTGAACTACAAAAACCGGACAGTTTTACGTCACCGACTCATACGACCATTTTGACCCTTCTAAACAATCCCGTTTACAAATCCGACACTTGACTTTGAAAATAGACTCACAACCTAGGTTTTACAACTTTACATCAGTCCTTGACCATTTTTACAACTCATTCTATAGTCCCCGAGATTCGATCCAAATATCGACAACAACTTCGGATTGTGTCAATACTCGTCTCCCGGTACACGAATAATTAAATCGTCATAACTTCTCGCGAGCTAGAAGCTCTACTTTATATCAAATCGAAGCTAACGAAATTCTCTACAACCCTATGCTATTAGTTTAACCATTTTAAAACAGTAAGGTACCCAAAATTTACCTTTTTCCCACTAATCTAAAATACCTCTTTAAAAATCACACTAAATCAATTTTCAACCCATTTTACTCAATCTCCTATGCCTAATATCATCCTACTATCATCCCCGTCCATCTATCTAACCCATAACACACTTGAATAATCATTCAAAAATTTACCCACTCAAAAATTCAAACATGCAATACTTAAAATCTATATATAACAACACTACCAACAATTATATATCATGGAAATACATCAAACCACTTTGGATCATAACAAAATTTAAAAAGTTGTTGCATGTTCATAAAACTTAAACCAAAAGATGCACAATTGAATTCTAAGATAGGGACTTGTGTTGTTTTGGATTAGATCAAGGTAGATTTTTGATGAAATTTGATTATAAGATGAAGAGGGTGACGGCTTGTATAATAAGAAAGAGAGAAGAAAAGATTTTGGTGGTTTTTGTTATCTATGTGAAAGTAGGTGAAAGATTAAGCTTATATATGGTGGTGGAGGGATCATTGTTGTCAATTTGCAATAGTTTTGATCCAAAATGCAATAAAATAGTTGTAAGAGGTAGAAAATGTAAATTGTCAATTTTGAAAATATTTACGAGGCTCGGGTTTCGTAAAAATACTTTTCAAAAGTTAAAATGCACTCAAAATATGATATTAATATGATCCCGGTATGACTTTATACGCAATTAAAATAAAAACGTTAAAAATATAAAAATCGAAACAAAAAATAATAAAACATAAAATCTCGGGCATCCGTCGATATCGTGATCACTAATAATCCTCGCTATTAGTAAAAAGGTAAAAATAAGACTTCCAACGTCGGTTTTAAATAAAACCATCAACCGTCATATCTTTCAAACTCATCAAAATTTTCAAAAATATTCGTAAAATAATATTGATTGTGGTAAAATACGTCCTTTAGGAAAAGGAGCGTAAAAGCGGAAAGTATTAAGTGTACGTTTAGGAAAACGTAAACACTAATGACCCTTAAGGTATGAAAGTCCAAGTTCGTTTCCCAAGGAGGTATATGTGTGTGAGAAATTTGTTGAATGTTTGTGATTAATGATTGGTTTAGAAGGGGATGAGAAAAGAAGATGACGAAGACGTAAAAATTACTACTAGAAAGTTAAAACGGAAAACCGTACAAACTACAAAAATAAAATTAATTCTAAAAATTACCAAAAATTCACCAAAAATCAAGATAAATAAACTAAGAGTTTACCAATGATTAAAACTTTTTCAAACCTTTTAAATAATTAAATATTCAATTTTTAAATGCTAATTAAAGCCCTAAAAATCAAATAAATTATCAAAAAGCCCAAATAAAGATTTTTCAATTAGTAAACCTCTAAAATGACCTAAAAAGATTAAAAACTGTTTTTAGAAATTTTCAAACTAATAAAAACTATTTAAAATGATTTAAAAACTATTAAAACTTAAAATAATTATAAAAATTAATCTAAAAGTGATAAAATTATTCTAAAAGTTGCTAAATTCCTATTTTAATGTATTAAACCTAAGAAAAATGTAAAAAGTTGGAAAATGTGAAATTTGAAAAATAATAATAAAATAATATTAAAAATCCAAAAATTCTAAAAAATTCTAAAAACTTGCAAACTAGTTTATTTTAACCTAAATAATCAGAAAATCAAAGTGAAATTACCAGAATACCCCTATTGGGCACTCAAATGGGCCAAAACCAAAAACAGTCAAACCAAATGGGCTTTTGGGCCCAAAAAGTCAAACTTGGCCCAATTGACTTGGAAAAGCCCTATCTGACTCAAAATTTAATTCTAAGAACAAAACTCTAAAGGCCCAAAAGCTGAATGTGAGCTTATCACAGCTTAATAAGCAAGCAGCTTATTCTTATTGGGCCTTTTAGCCCATTAAGCAATAAGCTAATGCCATAATCTCTAATTTGACACACAACCTTCTTTTGGGATGCTTATGAGATCTATAAAAAGAAATTTTGAAAAAGCACACTCAATAAGCCAGAAATAAGCAAAGTAAAAATTCACTAAAAGACAAAATAGTTGGGTTTGAGATTTAGGGCACCTCAGAAGCTCTAGTTTGTTGCAAAAGCTCACTAATAGCTTAACTAAGAATAATCAATCAAGAAAATCACAAAAAGCCAAGTAGAATAAGCTGTATGAGCAAATAAGCTGGCTGAAAAAGCCAAATAAGCTAGTTTTCTAGCAAAAGCTTAACCAAAAGACTTGTAAACTTCCAGATATGATATTAAGCTAAGAAAAATGATTTCTATTACAAAAGATAAGTTGTTGCATGTGCCAATAAGCAGTCCTCAAAAATAAGCCAAAAAGTGCTTATTTGACCAAAAGTCAAAGTACTCCAAAATGCACCAAATGATCAGGAATGGTCTATGGGCTTGTTATAAGCAATTTTTGTGAAGGACTCAAGGAGGAGGCCTTGTGAATCAAAAGGTCAGTTGACCTATTGATGGCAGATTTTGGCAATAAGGGCTTAATAAGCCAGTTAGCTTATAAGCCAGATACAAAGCAATCCAAATAGCAAAATCCAATCACAAGCAGCAGATAAACAAGTTCCAAGCAGCAAAATCACAAGCCATACACTAGGATAACAAATGCAAGCACAAAATGAGGTGGTCACTTTGCTGATGCAAATGACCACTTCAGCAACTTTTGATAAGCTATAAAAACCACAATTGATGATCCCTATAATCGTTCGACTCAATGGTTATGAACCATATATCTAGGTTTGATCATCGTTCATATGATAACATAGCGGAAAAGAACAATGATCATGACAAGGTGTTTGGACACATAAGAACATGAATTAAAACAAATTGGGATGTTCATTATATTAATAACAAACATCCACTAGACGTGTATACATTGAATCCCACGTCTAGTGCGACACACACTTTAGGTTTACATTGTGAATGATAATTGTGAATAAAACCTAAGACTCTTGTTCCTTTTATAGTTGAAGGAACAGAATCTACAAGAGATCAAATCAAATAAACATCTAAATATTCTATTTAGATAAACTATATATTGTGTATATCATAAATAATATACTCAATATATTCCCTAAATAGAATTCTCCATCAAATCTTCAATATTCATCAGCATTTGACTTTTTGACCGCGTTTGACTTTTATTGACTTTCTGTCAGTGCCTGAATTGCTCTTGTCAGTGCCTGAATTGCTCTTGTCAGTGCCTGAATATATTACTTGATATTTTCTTCGATTTTGAGTTTCTGCCACATCAACTTTTTGACCCAACAATCTTCCCCTAGTTGATAGTGGCAAAACTCTATATGTATCTCTTGTAAGTTGTACATGATCTTCAGATTGCTTCCCCTCAAGTGTAGCACGTATTTTCTTCCCCTTTTTGTCACATCAACAAGGAAGTAAACAATGTAGGCAATCTTGAAAATTCTCCAAAAGTAGGCTCTGTGTAATGATCTTGAAGAACAATTAATAAAGTATTCTTGATGTAGAAGTAAAATAACCCAATCCTATGTTCCATGTCTTGTTGTATCCATGCGACTTCAAAACTCACGGCTATAATGAGCAGACTTAAAAACTCACGGCTATAGTGAGTAGTCTCTTGACAAAAAGAGTTCTCTAGCAAATATGAGCATAGAGCATCTTAAGAAAAATCCCATACCTTTGCTATCTTTTCATCAAGTCCGTTGTCACCAATTATATAAGCATGAACAAGTTATCTTTAAAGTGTGAGTGCCACTGAAAACACCACGACTTTAAGATATGATAGAACACAAACTTGCGAAAATCTTCTTCAATCATCAAAACTTACCATAAGAATTCTTCCCCTTAAGCTAACACTTCTTCATGACAAATCAATATCTTCATATGTAAAAGATGTTAACGAATAACTCTTTCACAAGGCTATCCCGATTACATACTCCAATAAATAACTTCATGAATCGTTGCTAACTCACTTTAAAATCATTAATCCCTTTCAAAAATATCCGAGCCATAAATATCAACATGATATTCTATGTTAAAACGGAGATTCCATGTACCTTTGTGTGTCTTTCCCTTCTTTTTGTGTGCTTAAAAACGTACCAGTTTTTCTCAAACAGCAGCTATCCATGTGTTGTCCAATATCTCTTCTGTCCAATATCTTGGTCAGATGTATTGTCCGATATCGGACAATACATGTCAGCGTTGAAGTACATATATCGGACAACACTGTCAACTTGACAGTGTTGACTTATTCCTGTCAGCGTCGAAACCCTTCCTGTCAGCGCCCAAATAACACACGTCAGCGCCAACCTTATAACCTGTCAGCGTTCATTCTTATCAGCGTTAAAACCATACTCTGTCAGCGTCTACGCTTAAACTTGTCTACGCTTAAACTTGTCAGCGTTTAATAAACCACATCCAAAACCTATTAAAACCGTGAATGGGTTTTATCATATGCTTGCAAGTCCATCGTAGCTAATCGTGTACCATGTAAACGTCAAACAGAACAGCCAATGAGAAGCTTCTCATCGTGTGAACGCTAGTTTCCAATCAATAAGAATAGAGTGGCCGTGTGAATGCAAATCTCCTATACCAAT